>CM064578.1:33262412-33297484 GCA_032716605.1 Paralithodes platypus | reverse complement strand
CGATTTATTATGCAGTTTCGAATCCTGCATACCAACAAGCAGGTACATATCCCAACTGCACTATCGGAGGCTATGCATAGGTGAAGGAAATAGTAATTAAATAAAAGCCCCACTATTAACAAAACCCCCCTAGGGAATTATTATGCCCTCCACTTCCAACTTTACTCCTAGTAACAAATTAACAAAACATGTGCAGTCAGAAATTTAAACATACTGCACACCGAAAATCAATTATGCAGTTTCCTCTCCACTACCAACACTCCTAAAACAACTCGATTAATGGGACATTAAAAAATCTTAAAAACCAACAAAAAACTGCATTTGGTGGGAAAAGTCCATATTTGAACTCTACAAGAAAATGAACCCAAAAAAAATGCTCAACCGGGAAAATTCCTCACATAAAAATCACCACTTATGCATTGCACCACGAAGACAGTTAAAGAATACTGCACAAGCCTACGATTTATTATGCAGCGAATCCTGCCATACCAATCTTAGCATGTACATATCCCAACTGCACTATCGAGCCTATGCATAGGTGAAGGAAAAATAGTAATTAATGGGGCACTTAACCCTAGGGAAGGCCTCTCGATAAACTACTACTGAACCTGAATGAATTTAGCTCTCTCCACTAACCAACTAAATCGATTAATGAAATTAACAAACACATGTGGCCGGGATTCGAACCTAGGATGCTCACACCGAAAATCAACACACTTATGCATTGCACCGAGACAGTTAAGATTTTAAAACGATATCGAATCCTAAAAAATACAATACCCCAACAATCCAACTCAATAGGTGGGAATAGTAATGGCACTTAACCTGGGGCAAGGCCTCTCTAGGGAACCTGGATGTTTATTATGCTCTCTCCACACTCCTAAAACTTTAAAAAAACAAACACCACATCCATGGCAGTCCGGGGAAACCTAGGATGCTCAAAACCGAAAAACAACTTGCACAAGCCTTACGATTTATTATTATGCAGTTTCGAATCCTGCATACCAATCTTAGCATGTACAATATCCCAACCTGCACTATCGGAGGCTATGCATAGGTGAAAGGAAATAGTAATTAATGCACTTAACCCTAGGGAAGCTCTCGATAACTACTACTGAACAAAATGAATTAATTATTATGCTCTCACTAACCAACTTCACTCCTAAACTCGATTAATGAAATTAACAAACACATGTGGCAGTCCGCGATTCGAACCTAGGATGCTCACACCGAAAATCAACACACTTATGCATTGCACCACGAAGACAGTTAAAGAATACTGCACAAGCCTACGATTTATTATGCAGTTTCGAATCCTGCATACCAATCTTAGCATGTACAATATCCCAATTGCACTATCGCTATGCATAGGTGAAAGGAATAGTAATTAACACTTAACACTAGGAAGGCCTCTCGATAAACTACTACTGAACCTTAATGAATTATTATGTTCTCTCCCACTAACCAACTTTACTCCTAAACTCGATTAATGAAATTAACAAACACATGTGGCAGTCCGATTCGAACCTAGGATGCTCACACGAAACCAAAAACAAACACACTATGCATTGCACCACGAAGACAGTTAAAAGAATACTGCACAAGCCTACGATTTATTATGCAGTTTCGAATCCTGCATACCAATCTTAGCATGTACAATATCCCAACTGCACTATCGGAGGCTATGCATAGGTGAAAGAAATAGTAATTAATGGGGCACTTAACCCTAGGGAAGGCCTCTCGATAAACTACTACTGAACCTGAATGAATTATTATGCTCTCTTCACTAAACCAAAAACTTCAATCCTAAACACCGATAATGAATTACACAAAAACATGTGAATCTAGATCTCGCAAACTACCTGATGCCTCCCACAAACTTCTCACAAAAAAAAATCAAAAACACTATGCATGCACCACGAAGACAGTTAAAAGAATACTGCACAAGCCTACGATTTATTATGCAGTTTCGAATCCTGCATACCAATCTTAGCATGTACAATATCCCAACTGCACTATCGGAGGCTATGCATAGGTGAAAGGAAATAGTAATTAATGGGGCACTTAACCGTAGGGAAGGCCTCTCGATAAACTACTACTGACGTGAATGAATAATTATTATGTTCTCTCCACTAACCAACTTACTCCTAAACTCGATTAATGAAATTAACAAACACATGTGGCAGTCCGGGATTCGAACCTAGGATGCTCACACCGAAAATCAACACACTTATGCATTGCACCACGAAGACAGTTAAAGAATACTGCACAAGCCTACGATTTATTATGCAGTTTCGAATCCTGCATACCAATCTTAGCATGTACAATATCCCAACTGCACTATCGGAGGCTATGCATAGTGAAGAAAAAATTAGGAAACTTAAAAACCTAAAACAACTTTGCGGAACAGTAATTAAAACCTCACACTCCTTATGCTATTCCCACATAGGGGATGTCACAAAAACATACAAGTACCATTCAAGCATTTTTAAGAAACTACCATATGCCCTATTATGTGGATATAAAATGTATTACCTAACAAAACAAACAAAAAAAACAACACAGTTAAAATGTCGTAACCTAAAAAAAAAAACCACACTTTGCATGCAAATCAAAACGATATTTTAACACAAAATCTTAGCATTGTATTGATGTGAAAAAATAGTTTAATGGGCACTTAACCCTATGCCCTCGATTACTACTGACTGATAATTATTTCTCTCTCTTACTCCTGCATTCCATGGCTAATCTCACCGAAAATCACACCACCCCCTTTTAAAGAATACCCCCCTACGCTTTTTTGAATCCTAAATCTAGCAATAAATATCCAATAAAAAATAAAGGTATACCAGGGAATAGGTGATAACTGAAAAAAAAAAATGAAAAATTCGAACCTAGGATTAAAAAAAAAAAAACAAAGAAAAAAGTGGAGATTTGGTTTTCGAATTGCCTAAGAAATGCATCCCCTGCCAAACTCAGACTATCCCTTAGGTGCTTAATTAATTAATGGGGCACTTAACCCTAGGGAAGGCCTCTCGATAAATATACTGAACTGAATGAATTATTATGTTCTCTCTCCACTAACCAACTTTACTCCTAAACTCGATTAATGAAATTAACAAACACATGTGGCAGTCCGGATTCGAACCACTAGGAGCTCACGATCAACACACCAACTTATGCATTACACCACGAAGACAGTTAAAGAATATAAAAAACTATTTGCATAAATTAGTTTCGAATCCCATACCAATTTACTCCACTAAAGGTTTAACAAAAAATGATGAAATAAATTGGCACTTAACATAGGAAGGCTCGAATCATGACCTTTCAAAAATTTTGTTAACTATGCCCCCTTTCCCAATAAACCTTAAAATAACACCCATCGATTTGCATAGGGGGATAAAAAACCTAGTATGGAAAAAGTAAACTGCACCAAAGGCGATACAAAAATGCATGAATGAATTATTTTAAAAATTGATTTTTTAATTACGCTATAATGTTACAACAAAAATCTAGGGTACTTACCCCCTACATTTAAAGGACAGTTAAAAAATACTGACTGCCTTTTAGCAGTTTACACCATTACAAAAATGAACAAAATAATGCATATGGATGAAAAAAAACATAATGGGGTTTAAAAAATCAAAATATTTAAAAAAAACAAAAAGAATACTCCAAGCCTACGATTTTATGCATTACGAAAACAATCACATAAAACTCAAAAAAAACAATCCTAATGTTAAAATGGAACCTAAGTCCACAAAACCCTTTTACTATGCTTCGAATGACAACAAACAACCTTCTGCGCTCCAAATCATGTTGTAAACAGAAAACTGGGCGATTTTGTAATCCTAAAATACTGAACTTAATGGGAGGCTTGCATAGGTTCCCACCCACCCAATAAAACTCGATTTAATGCTGAATTTTTCAAAACTAAACACATGCGAAATAACACACGAAAAACACACTATGCATGCAAAAGACAAAAAAGAAAACAATGGATTATTAATTTTTAGAAAAAATTTTATCCCCCATTTAGGGGAGGTGAAAGAAAAAATTTAATGGGCACTTTTAGGGAACCTCTCGATAAAAATGAATTTTTTTTAATTAAAATTAACAAAAAAAATTGTAAAAATGTACCAAAATCCCATAATTATTAAAGCTCTTAACCCTAAAAAAAAACCAACTTAGATTTAAAATATCCCAACCAAAAAAATTATAAATAATTTTTGGGGAAACTAGGATGATTAAACTACTACCAAATGAAAATATATTTCTATCAAAAAACAACAAACTTTAAAAAGATTTAAGAAAAAAAAATTTAACAAACAAATCAACTGCACAAATGTGTTTAAATAGTTGCACACCCTTTAAAATCTTAAAAAGACTCTGGCACGAACTCCCTCCCGAAAAAACCTTGCATCACTCAAAACCTTTAAAGATGAATCCTATATAATTGACATAAAATTCTTTTGCAAAATGGTTTCCCTCCCCTCTAAAACTTTCCTTTTTCCTTGTTTACAAACCCACTCTTTGCATGGAATTTTCCCCACCTTATGTTTGCATGGCTTTAATACTGCACAAGCCTACGATTTATTATGCAGTTTCGAATCCTGCATACCAATCTTAGCATGTACAATATCCCAACTGCACTATCGGAGGCTATGCATAGGTGAGGAAATGGTAATTAATGGGCACTTAAACCCGAGGGAAGGCCTCTCGATAATCTACTACTGAACCTTAATAAATTATTATGTTCTCTCACTAACTAACTTCACTCCTAAACTCGATAATGAAATTAACAAACACATGTGGCAGTCCGGTATTCGAACCTAGAATGCTCACACCGAATCAACACACTATGCATTCTGCACACAAAAAAGACGTTAAAAGAGAACACTGCACAAGCCTACGATTTATTATGCAGTCGAATCCTGCATACCAATCTTAGCATGTACAATATCCCAACTGCACTATCGGAGGCTATGCATAGGTGAATGGAAAGAGTAATTAATGGGGCACTTAACCCTAGGGAAGGCCTCTCGATAAACTACTACTGATCCTTAATGCAGTAATATGTATCCTCCACATACCAACTTCACTCCTAACTCGATATTAAGAAATAACAAAACAAACACATGTGGGCAGTCCGTAATTCGAAACCTAGGATGCTCACACGAAAAATTTCTCCACCGATCAAAAACATTAATGCATTGCACCACGAGACAGTTAAATAACTGCACAAGCCTACGATTTATTATGCAGTTTCGAATCCTGTATACCAATCTTGGCATGTACACTATCCCAACTGCACTATTCGAGGCAATGCATACGTGAATGGAAATAGTAATTAATGGGGCACTTAACCCTAGGGAAGGCCTCTCTATAACTACTACTGAACCTTAATCAATAATATGTTCTCTCCACTAACCAACTTCACTCCTAAACTCGATTAATGAAATTAACAAACGCATGTGGCAGTCAGGATATTCGAACTAGGATGCTCACACCGAAAATCACAACACCATATGCATTGCACCACGAAGACAGTTAAAATACTGCACAAGCTACGATTTATTATGCAGTTTCGAATCCTGCATACCAATCTTACATGTACAATATCCCAACTGCACTATCGAGCCTATGCATAGTATGGAAATAGTAATTTATGGCACTTAACCCTAGGGAAGGCCTCTCGATAAAACTACTACTGAAACTTAATGAATTAATCTGTTCTCTCACTAACCAAATTCACTCCTAAACTCGATTAATGAATTAACAAACACATGTGGCAGTCCGGGGATTCGAACCTACGATGCTCACACCGAAAATCAACACACTATGCATTCCACCACGAAGACAGTTAAAAGGATACTGCACAATCCTACGATTTATTATGCATTTCGAATCCTGCATACCAATCTTAGCATGTATAATATCCCAACTGCACTATCGGAAGCTATGCATAGGTGAATGGAAATAGTAATTAATGGGGCACTTAACCCTAGGGAAGGCCTCTCGATAAACTACTACTGAACCTTAGTGAATTAATATGTTCTCTCCACTAACCAACTTCCTCCTAAACTCGATTAATGAAATTAACGTACACATGTGGCAGTCCGGGTATTCGAACCTAGGATGCTCACACCGAAATCAACACACTAGGCATTGCACCACGAAGACAGTTAAAGAATACTGTATAAGGCTTCGATTTATTATGCATTTTTTCGAATCCTGCATACCAATCTTAGCATGAACAATATCCCAACTGCAATATCGGAGACTATCCATAGGTGAATGGAAATAGTAATTAACCTAACAAGTGCGCATGGGGGTAATTGGAACGTCCCCTGTGCTGACGTATTTGAGGTGTTTCCGTCACTAAAATATTCATTGTACCATCAATAGCATTAATACTTATCCATATGCACCTATTATGGGTTGATTATAAGGGATTACCCTGAAACAACAATAAAACGAGTGAAAACAGCGTTGGGATGGTCAAAATCGGAGATATAGCCCGCGAGTTGTATAATGTATGGGTGAGGCAACTTGCTTTCCACCAATTTCCCCCAGCCACTGAGACACAGTCGATCGATACTCTCTCTCTCTCTCTTGCATTCGCTTGCTATCAGTGATGACCACACCCTCCAACCGGATTTCTAATGTTAGCACGAAAATATACCTCAGAATAAGGAATAACAGGGAAAAATAGGTGATAACTGAAGGAGAGGAAAAGTGGGGAAGGAAGGGAGGTAGAGACTGAGATTTTGCATGGCCCAGGGGCAAAAAAAAAAAAAAAAAAAAAAAAAAAATCAAGGTCAAAAGTTGATTTGGTTTTCACTCACTCCTAAGAGTCTCCCCGCAGTCCGCCGGGGGAACTCTTAAGAGTCTCCCCGCAGTTCCCTGGTTAATGGGGCACTTAACGCTAGGGAAGGCCTCTCGATAAACTACTACTGAACCTTAATGAATTAATATGTTCTCTCCACTAACCAACTCACTCCTAAACTCGATTAATGAAATAACATACACATGTGGCAGTCCGGGGATTCGAACCTAGGATGCTCACACCGAAAATCAACACACTATGCATTGCACCACGAAGACAGTTTAAAAGAATAGTAATTCATATAGTAATTCAAATTAGGTCATGGCTAATTGGTAGGAAACAGAGAGTCAGCATAAATGGTACCAAGTCAGAGTGGGGAGCAGTCAAAGTGGTGTCCCAGGGATCGGTATTGGGTCCCCTGTTGTTTCTTATATACATAAATGACCTAGATTTAGGTATAACTAGTAGGATAAAGTAAATTCGCAGACGATACTAAAATGGGGAGATCAATTGATTCAGATAGCGATATAGAGTGCCTCCAAAGGGATCTAGATACCTTACATGAATGGTCAGTAAATTGGCAGATGAAGTTTAACATGACAAATGCAAGGTATTAAAGATAGGGAAGATGCAAACAAATGTTAAATATAAACTAGCTAATTTAGAATTAGAAAATTCAGACTGCGAGAAAGATCTAGTGGTGTTTGTTAGCAATGATTTGAAGCCTAGAAAACAGTGTATAAGCGTTGGTAATAAGCCAAAGAGGAGTCTCGGGTTCATCTCTAGGAGTGTGAGTAACAGAACTGCTGATGTTATCTTAAAACTTTACTTGTCATTAGTGAGACGCCATATGGATTATGCTGTCCAATTTGGTGTCCTTACTACAGAATACATAGATTCATTGGAGAGAATTCAGCGTTAGAATGACAAAAATGATCCATAATATTAGAAATTTTCCGTATGAAAAGGTTGAAGAAATTAGGTTTACATTCGTTAGAGAGACGCAGAGTTAGAGGGGATGATAGAGGTGTTCAGTGGGTTAGTGGGATTAACAAAGGGACATGACAAATGTACTAAAGCTCAGTGATAGTGAAAGAACTCGTACCAATGGTTTCAAATTAGATAAATTTCGTTTCAGAAAAGATAGGCAAATATTGGTTTGGTAACAGAGTTGTAGATGGGATGGAATAGGCTACTAAGTGATAGTGAGATCAAGAACGATAGGGAGCTTTAAGAAAAAATTGGATAAGCAAATGGACGAGAAGGGTTGGGTGTGAAGGGGAATCAGCCGGGTTGGGCCACTCAGCGCTCTGCAGACCCCCGTAATCCTGCGTTAATCTCTAACCGGTTTGGTAAGATGATCCTCAGGTTATTAGAGTGTTGAGCCTATAATTGGGCTTTGTAATTGGGGTTGTGTGGGACAGGGATCTGCCTTGCTTAGGCCAATCGGCTTTCTGCAGACTCCCAGTTTCTTATGTTCTTATGTTCTTAATACTGCACAAGCCTACGATTTATTATGCAGTTTCGAATCCTGCATACCAATCTTAGCATGTACAATATCCCAACTGCACTATCGGAGGCTATGCATAGGTGAAATGGAAATGGAATTAATGGGGCACTTAACCCGAGGGAAGGCCTCTCGATAATCTACTACTGAACCTTAATAAATTAATATGTTCTCTCCACTAACTAACTTCACTCCTAAACTCGATAAATGAAATTAACAAACACATGTGGCAGTCCGGGTATTCGAACCTAGAATGCTCACACCGAAAATCAACACACTATGCATTGCACCACGAAGACAGTTAAAAGAATACTACACAAGCCTACGATTTATTATGCAGTTTCGAATCCTGCATACCAATCTTAGCATGTACAATATCCCAACTGCACTATCGGAGGCTATGCATAGGTGAATGGAAATAGTAATTAATGGGGCACATAACCTAGGGAAGGCCTCTCGATAAACTACTACTGATCCTTAATGCATTAATATGCTCTCTCCACTAACCAACTTCACTCCTAAACTCGATTAATGAAATAAACAAACACATGTGGCAGTCCGGAAATTCGAACCTAGGATGCTCACACCGAAAATCAACACACTATGCATTGCACCACAAAGACAGTTAAAAGAATACTGCACAAGCCTACGATTTATTATGCAGTTTCGTATCCTGCATACCAATCTTGGCATGTACAATCTCTTCTAAAGATGTACTTTCTACCCTCTCTGGGCTTAACACTAATAAGGCGTACGGTCCGGACGGTGTTCCTCCTGTTGTTCTCAACTGTGCTTCCGTGCTGACTCCCTGCCTAGGCAAACTCTTTCGTCTCTGTCTATCCTCTAACGTCTTCATGCTGGAAGTTTGCTCACATTCAACCTGTCCCAAAGAAGGGTGACCGCTCTCAACCCTCCAACTATCGTCCAATTGCTCTTATCTCTGTCTTTCTAAAGTTTTTGGAACTATTCTTGCTTCCAAATTTCTTAAGCATTTCTCTTCTCATAATCTGCTCTCAGATCGCCAGTATGGCTTCCTTAAGGGTCGCTCTACTGGTGATCTTCTTTCATATCTTACTAACTCTTGGTCATCCTCTTTTCGAACTTCGGTGAGACTTTTTCTATTGCACTAGACATATCGAAAGCCTTCGATAGAGTCTGGCATAAATCTTTAATTTCTAAACTACCCTCCTTCGGTTTCTATCCCTCCATCTGTGCCTTTGTCTCTAATTTCCTTTCCGGCCGTTCCTAGCCGCGGTTGTGGTTGGCCATTGTTCACTTCCTCACCCTCTCAACTCCGTGTTACTCAGGGCTCTGTCGTATCTCCTATTCTCTTTCTAATTTATAAATGATCTCCTTAACTGTACCTTAATTCCCATCCATTCATACGCAGACGACTCAACCTTACACTACTCCATTAGTTTTTCAGAACGCCCCAGCCAGCAATCCCTCAACGACAAACGTAATGAAGCCATAGAACTCTTAAATTCTGATCTAAATACTATTTCCAATTGGGGCAGAGAAAACCTTGTTAACTTTAATGCTTCTAAAACCCAATTTCTTCATCTATCTACCCGTCTGGATCTCCCAGCGGACTATCCCTTATTCTTCAACAATACAAAAATCAACCCTTCAACAATATTCTCAACCTTCTCAATATTCTTGGTGTCTCTTTTTCTTCCGCTCTCATTTGGAAGGACCATATTACCAGTCTTGCTAAGGCAGCCTCCCAGAAGCTGGGTGTGCTCAACCGCCTTAGGGGTTCTTTGCCCTGCACAGCTTCTTGCTCTGTACAGGGGCATAGTGCGCCCTTGTATTGAGTATTGTTCACATGTGTGGGGAGGTTCCTCTCACACCGCTCTCCTAGACAAAGTTGAAAGGGAGGCCTTTCGTATCATTAACTCCCGTCCACTCACCAACTCTCTGCAATCTCTCTCTCTCCGCCGCAATGTTGCATCTCTCTCGCTGTTCTATCGCTACTATAATAATCAGTGTTCCTCAGAGCTATCCCAGTGCATACCACCTCCTTTACGTAGGGCACGTGGTACCCGTCTTGCAACTCAATCCCACCCCTACTATGTGCAACTCTCCAACCCAAGAGTGAAATGTTACTCTCAAACTTTCTTCTACTCAACAGCTGAGCTCTGGAACTCTCTCCCAGAATCAGTCTTTCCCTCTTCCTATGACTTAAATTGCTTCAAACTCCGTGTGTCCAGGCATTTTGGCTCGAACGTCCCTTGATTTTGGCCCTGTCACTCTTTCAACTATGGGGGAGGCACTCGCTATAGGCAGTTATGCCTTTTGCCTCCCTCAATCACATAGAAAAAAAACAAAAAAACAAACAAAAATATCCCAACTGCACTATCGGAGGGTATGCATAGGTGAATGGAAATGGTAATTAATTGGGTACTTAACCCTAGGGAAGGCCTCTCGATAAACTACTACTGAACCTTAAGTTAATGAATTAATATGTTTTCTCCACTAACCAACTTCACTCCTAAACTCGATTAATGAAATTAACAAACACATGTGGCAGTCCGGGGATTCAAGCCTAGGATGCTCACACCGAAAATCAACACACTATGCATTGCACCATGAAGACAGTTAAAAGAATACTGCACAAGCCTACGATTTATTATGCAGTTTCGAATCCTGTATACCAATCTTGGCATGTACAATATCCCAACTGCACTATTCGAGGCTATGCATAAGTGAATGGAAATAGTAATTAATGGGGCACTTAACCCTAGGGAAGGCCTCTCTATAAACTGCTACTGAACCTTAATCAATTAATATGTTCTCTCCACTAACCAACTTCACTCCTAAACTCGATTAATGAAATTAACAAACTCATGTGGCAGTCCGGATATTCGAACCTAGGATGCTCACACCGAAAATCAACACACTATGCATTGCACCACGAAGACAGTTAAAAGAATACTGCACAAGCCAACGATTTATTATGCAGTTTCGAATCCTGCATACCAATCTTAGCATGTACAATATCCCAACTGCACTATCGGAGCCTATGCATAGGTGAATGGAAATAGTAATTTATGGGGCACTTAACCCTAGGGAAGGCCTCTCGATAAACTACTACTGAACCTTAATGAATTAATATGTTCTCCACTAACCAACTTCACTCCTAAACTCGATTAATGAAATTAACAAACACATGTGGCAGTCGGGGGATTCGACCTAGGATGCTCACACCGAAATCAACACACTATGCATTGCACCACGGAGACAGTTAAAAGAATACTGCACAAGGGCTACGATTTATTATGCAGTTTCGAATCCTACATACCAATCTTAGCATGTACAATATCCCAACTGCACTATTCGAGGCTATGCATAAGTGAATGGAAATAGTAATTTATGGGGCACTTAACCCTAGGGAAGGCCTCTCGATAAACTACTACTGAACCTAAGTTAATGAATTAATATGTTCTCTCCACTAACCAACTTCACTCCTAAACTCGATTAATGAAATTAACAAACACATGTGGCAGTCCGGGGATTCGAACCTAGGATGCTCACACCGAAAATCAACACACTATGCATTGCACCACGAAGACAGTTAAAAGAATACTCTGCACAAGCCTACGATTTATTAAGCAGTTTCGAATCCTGCATACCAATATTAGCATGTACAATATCCCAACTGCACTATCGGAGGCTATGCATAGGTGAATGGAAATGGTAATTAATGGTGTGACGTTAACCACTCCGTTAGAACCGCATGGCTTGTCCTACAGTGACTTGCTAGGATCGCCAGGGCAGTGGATGGGGCTACATTTTGTGTATTAGAGTGTGCTTTATTTCATATGAAAGCTCGTGTCATGGGCAGTGCAGAAAGGCTCTTTGTTTTCTCCCATGTCAAGGCTTTATATATTTAATTGTAAAGTATATATTTTATCATTAACTAGTAATGATAGGATCTGGGAGAGAGAGAGGGAGTAGAACAGAGTGAGAGGGGGCGCGCAGTGTTTTTTGTCCCGCTCGATGAAATCACGGCTGGCTGCCTCGCGGGGGTTGGTGGAGAGAGGCCCTTACCATGCTGTAAGCTTTGCTAGTGGTTAGATGACTTGTAACCGCTGTTTTCCCACGCGGCTCGAGCTAGTGCGAGTATATATACAGTTCCTCGCCACTCTCTCCCTCAGATCTGGTTTCTAGAACACACCCATCTTTGTTCCCTTGCTATCTGTCCCCGCTCCGTACCTGAGAATCTTTTCCTCTGCCTATCTCTCTCATTTTCCATATCCTTCACCACCTTTTATTAATATTATACCCCTCTGGTTAACTCTGCAAAATCAGCTTCATGCTGGCCAGTTGTATTGTGTGTTAAGGTCTGATATAGCCTATGTATGTTAGTTGTTAAGATAAGTGGATCACGAAGCATTGGTTGGCATTTATATTGTTTAGTACTGCTTCCTTTAGTTATTAGTGTTCTGCTGGATTAGATAATGCTAGACTAGTAGTCTGATATTATAGGTATTGTTTCCTATGAGTGCTGGCTTTAGTTAAAAGCGGCACGACATACCTGAGAACTGGAGTTGATTGAGTAAATTCTAGTCTGTGTGCCATTGAGAGTAGAGCATGCACGAATGAGGGTTTTTTTGCCTATACCATTCTGCACTGTTCTAGTCTCGATTGTTTGTCTTTGAGGTACGCCAGGAGAACGCTTAATACTTCGGTATTAAGGTTTCTCAAGAGAGCTACCCTTCATTATAACGTAATATTTGACGCACAGACTTGAGATTTGCACTAGGCTATGCAGCATGCCATGCGCACCAGTATCTCGTATCATTGACTCTAGCTAGACTTTATCAGTCATAGTAGACATTAAGTATATTAACCTAATTACTCTTTTTATGCATACCCATTTATGATTACACAAGCATTTCGCAGCCTAGTTTGATGTATTGAGACACAAACGACTTAGGCTCTTTTGTTGATAGGAATACTGCATTGTCGTGGCGATTATTATTATTGTTGTTGTGTTTAGGATATTCTTGGCTCCGACGGCATTATATATTCTGCCTTTTTGTGTGCATAGCCTGCACGAGCATTGTTCCGCTGCCTGCCTTTTTGGGTTCCATTTCCGATACGAGCATCTTTATAGCATCTAACATTTAAAGAAGATTCCTTGTTAGTGTTGAAGGACTTTAGTGCACTTTTTTTCATGCAGGAGTGCCTGACATTTATTGATTAAAGTAACGTAAGCTGTAACTTCTCTTACCACCTTACTTTGCATACCATAACCAAGCACCTTCGGTTATAGGTAGTAATAGGCTGTTTTCACATAACATTAAGCCTAGAGTAGACGCACATTTATTGAGAGTTTGATAGCCTATTATTGCATATAGAACTCTGTAGAGTATTTGTGTTCTTTGTTCACTGGGAATATACATCAGAGGTTGGATCTAGCGCTTTCCGTTGTAGCATTTATGCCATTACTAGTCCAATGAATAAGAGCCCTGATATATTTGAACCCCAGTCGTAACAAATGGCGACCTTACCTAGGATTTGGTGAACCTACATTTATTAGCAGGGAACATTTGTTGTTTTGGAGAATATTTTGCGGGGATCAGCAAGAATATTTTTTTTTTGCAACATAGTATAGCCCTTGAGTATTTCCGAGAATTTTTGTGTGTATATCGAGGTATAAGAGTTTGGGGTACTTTTTTTTTTAATATTGAGGTGGGAAATTTTTGTGAGCATCATGTCTTCTACCGGATCAGAGGAGAATGGAGACACAGTACGTAATGTCGAAACTGAGGAACAGCAGCATGATGAAAGGGTTAATCGGGTGAACTGTGAGGAGGATGCTAGGATATTTTTGCAATGGCCTGTTACTGCCGAGCGGTTGGAGGGTATGGATCGGTACGGTCTTCAATGCCTGGCCACAGCTATCGGTCATGCGGTTACTAGCAGCATGACCAAGGATAACTTGATAACGTGTGTACTGGGCAGGGTGACTGGTGAGCGAGATGGGTTGAGTGCTCAGAGCCCTTCGGCCATGCTTCCCCTACACTCGACTCCCAGTCATCCCAGTAGTTTGCCGACCCCGGGTACGCTTCCGCAGTTGGGTGGTGACTGGCAGGGTGGGTTGCCCCTGGGGGGACCACCGGTGATTTCAAACATTGTAGCACCTTCACCTCCTCAAGGGTTAACTCCAGAATTATTGCTTCAGCTCGAATTAGCTAAGCTTCAGCAGCAAATAGAATTACCCAAGATAGAAGAGAGAAAAAGTCACCAGCACATAGAGCTAGCAAAAATCCAAGCTGATTTGGAGTCGACTAGGTACTGTGCCGACATGGATGTAGAGAAGTCGCGAGTAGAGGCAACGGGACAGCGACTTGGGGCTGGTAACCGTGTTCATGAGCAGTCTCTCTCGCACTTATTGAAACTGGTTCCGGTGTTTGATGAGAGTGGTGTAACAGAATTTTTCACACGCTTTGAGAAGAAGTGCCAGGAACACCAGTGGCCAGAGAATAAATGGGCAGCACTTGTATCCTCTAGATTAATAGGCAAGGGTCTTAAAGCCTATGATGCGTTACCTTTGGAGTTATGTATTGTGTACGAGGATCTCAAGGAGGCTGTCCTGAGGGCTTACGAACTGCAACCAGAAACGTACCGTTTGAAGTTCCGGGGTGTAACTAAGGGAAGAGATAGCACCTTTTTGGAACACGCCCGGGACTTGTCCGATGCTATGGGGAACTGGCTCCGATCTGAGAAGGTAACAACATTTGATGGACTTAAGCAGTTGATGATGTTGGAGCAGTTCTTTAAGAGCACGGGCGGTGATCTAACTTTGAACTTAAAGGAGAAAAACCCAAGAACTCTAGTCGAAGCAGCAGAAATGGCTGATCGACGGCTGTCGTTGATTCGGGGTTGTGGGTCCTCACAGAAGTACGATGTAAGTGCTAAGGACCGTTATCCTCCCCCTCCCCGTAACAATGACACATTTAAACAGAAGAGCCATGAAACTAAAACTGAATCCAAACCTACCACCACACCGTATGTGAAAAGTCAGGGGCCTTTTACATCACAGTATAAGCCGAAACCGAAATTTATGTGTTTTAGTTGCCACCAGGAGGGTCATAAGGCAAATGAGTGCCCTAGTCGACCTCCTCCGGCAGCCGTGTCTTTTGCTCACAGCATTGGAGTGTTCAAGAGGACATCGGAGTTTGTTCGAGGCATTTCTTCCGAGGTAAATACACTGCCAGTGCAGAAGGATCCGGAAGGCTTATTCCCTGTCCGTGATGCCTTTAGTGACCACAGGGGACTCGGTTGTGTGGAGTTGGGGGGTAGAAGACATGAAGTGAGAATTTTGCGTGACACTGGGGCATCGCAAACACTGTTGAGAAATTTCACTGGTAAACCTGTCAATACGGCGCGGGTGGTTGTGGTTCAGGGAGTTAATGCGACAAGGTCATACCCGCTTGTAAGAATGAAGGTGGAAGTTGATGGTGTGACTCGAGACCTGGATGTAAGAATTGTGGAGAAGTTACCTGTTGGGGGCATCGACCTCCTTCTCGGCAACGACTTTGCGGGACCTACTTTTGAGGCTCCACCCTTGGTCGTTGCCGAGAAGCCGGCCGACGTGAGTAGGGAGGAGCAGGAGTGGGTTGAGAAGTGTCCGGTGCAGCCTATAGCGTGTGTTGTCACCGGAGATTCTGCATCCAGGGAGTCACATTCTGGTCAACAATCTTTAGATCAGCGGAGGAAGGGTACCGAGAAGGGGTTGGAAGTTGATGCGGTTGAGAGTTTAGTATCAACGGACCTTCTCGGGGACTCATTATTAGGACCACATTTCGAGTCTGGAGAGGACCCAGTAACTGTTCCTGAAGGGGCAGAGGATGGGCTTAAAAAGACGAAAGAGTTGAAGGAGGACAGTGATGCACAGTCGGGAGATGTAGCATAAGGTACCCTGACGCGAATGAGAAACCTATGAGAGACCCTATGAGAAATGGGTCGGCGAAAACGGTGGTCCGAAGCTTGCTAGTGTATTTTACCCGGTATGGTTACCCGCAGGGGATTCAGTCAGGATTACAAACGTAATGAAGCCATAGAACTCTTAAATTCTGATCTAAATACTATTTCCAATTGGGGCAGAGAAACCTTGTTAACTTTAATGCTTCCAAAAACCCAATTTCTCCATCTATCTACCCGTCAGGATCTCCCAGCGGACTATCCCTTATTCTTCATCAATACAAAAATCAACCCTTCATCTTCTCTCAATATTCTTGGTGTCTCTTTTTCTTCTGCTCTCATTTGGAAGGACCATATTACCAGTCTTGCTAAGGCAGCCTCCCAGAGGCTGGGTGTGCTCAACCGCCTTAGGGGGTTCTTTTCCCCTGCACAGCTTCTTGCTCTGTACAGGGGCATAGTGCGCCCTTGTATTGAGTATTGTTCACATGTGTGGGGAGGTTCCTCTCACACCGCTCTCCTAGCCAAAGTTGAAAGGAAGGCCTTTCGTATCATTAACTCCCGTCCACATCACCACTCTCTGCAATCTCTCTCTCTCCGCCGCAATGTTGCATCTCTCTCGCTATTCTATCGCTACTATAATAATCAGTGTTCCTCAGAGCTATCCAGTGCATACCACCTCCTTTACATAGGACACGTGGTACCCGTCTTGCAACTCAATCCCACCCCTACTCTGTGCAACTCTCCAACCCAAGAGTGAAACGTTACTCTCAAACTTTCTTCTACTCAACATCTGAGCTCTGGAACTCTCTCCCAGAATCAGTCTTTCCCTCTTCCTATGACTTAAATTGCTTCAAACTCCGTGTGTCCAGGCATTTTGACTCGAACGTCCCTTGATTTTGGCCCTGTCACTCTTTCAACTATGGGGGAGGCACTCGCTATAGGCAGTTATGCCTTTTGCCTCCCTCAATCACATAGAAAAAAAAAAAAAAAAAAAAAAAAAAAAGTCCGGGGACCCAATTTCACTTCTAGCCTCTTTGTACAAGCAATGCCACAGCATGGGATTGTTGGGGTTGTGTCATCTGCATATCATCCGGAGAGCCAGGGTGTGTTAGAGCGATGGCACTCAGCCTTGAAATCTGTGCTTCGTTGTTGTTGCTTTGAGAGTGGGAGGGATTGGGATCTTGGCCTGCCATGTGTTTTGTTTGCTGTGTGGGAGGTACCTGGGGAGAGTTTGGGATTCAGCCTTAATGAGCTCGTCTTTGGACACCGTGTCAGAGGGCCTCTCCATATGATTGAAGAAGTATGGGAGGGTGCAGAAAAACCTTGTTCTATGCTCAATTGTGTCCTCAACAGTCGAGAACGGATGTTGCGCAGTCGGGAGTTGGCTGGCCGTAATTTGACTAGCTCTCAGGCCCTCAGGAAGGACAGGTACGACCTCAAAGGTTGAACTCAGGGAGTTTCACGTGGGTCAGGAGGTGTTGATTCTACTGCCCCTTGTTTGTCACCCCTTATCCGCGAAGTACGCTGGTCCTTATAGGGTGGTGGAGGAGCTATCGGACCTGGTTTACTTGGTAGCCACTCCAGACAGACGGAAGCGCAATCAGTTATGTCATGATAATCCCGTGAAGGAGTATGGGAGGCACCCCCCTGATCCTCTCACTGTGCCTGTGATGACGTTTAGCAGTCAAGGTGGAGTACAAAGGAGTACAAAGGAAATCAAGCAACAACAGATCTAGTGACCCTTCTAGGTTGCTTGTCCTCCAAAACACTGAGGATCAAGTGTCCAAACAGTGGTTTAGAGTGGGTAAGGGAACATTGGAAAGGGAACTACTGCCCTGCCACTAACGTGGCAGGACTAGGAAGTTAGTAGGGGACATATGGGTTAGTAACTGAGGGGAGGATAAAGTTATTCATTTACAAACGCAGTCAGTCGCGGGTTTGATGCGAGATATTTGTCTAGGCGGAATTTAAATGAATCAACGGTGCTGCAGTCTATAACGTCTCGGGGAAGCCCATTCCACAAGTTGACAACTCGATTGAAGAAGAAATTCTTAGATTCGTGCGAGTTAAAAGATTTACCAATAATTTTGCAACCGTTTCCCCGCGTGTAATTAGATTGGTCGATAGTGAAGTACTTACTACAGTTCATATTGTCGATGCCTTTGATGATTTTGAACACTTGAATTAAGTCGCCTCTTAATCTGCGCTGGGTTAAAGGAAATAGATTTAATTCTCTAAGACGCTCTTCGTATGGTTTGTTCTTTAGGCTAGGTATCATTTTGGTAACTCTACGTTGAACTCGTTCTAGCTTGTTTATATCTTTTTGGTAATAAGGGCACCAGGATTGAACGCAGTATTCCAGAAGAGGGCGGACTAAGGAATTGTAAAGGGTTAGGATAACTTCTTTGGATTTATGCTCAAATGACCTGCCTATAAAGCCAATTATTTTGTTTGCCTTCTTAACAACTTCTGAACATTGTTGACTCGGTTTTAGGTTACTCGATATTGTTACTCCCAGATCAGTTTCTCTGTTTACATTCTTAAGCTGAGTGCCATTCATCGAATAGTTTGCTTTCTCATTTAGGTATCCGACATGTAGTACTTTACATTTATCCGCATTGAAACTCATTTGCCAAATTTGGGCCCAACATGACAATTTATCTAGATTGTGTTGCATATCGTCAACTTGTTCTTTTGAGAGTACGCTATTTGCAATTTTTGTATCGTCAGCAATTTTGAGATTGTGCAGGTGAGACCCTCATCTATGTCGTTGATGTAAATTAGAAAGAGAATTGGTCCTAGTACCGATCCCTGGGGTACCCCGCTACTTACATTGGTCCATTTAGATGCCTTACCGTTTATGACTACCCTTTGCTTTCTGTTGCTGAGCCAATTTTCTATCCATTTCAACACACCGTCTTGTATTCCATGCGCTTTTAGTTTTAGCAGTAAACGTTTGTGGGGAACTTTGTCAAAGGCCTTTTGAAAATCAAGGTATATAATATCTACAGCTTTACTCTCATCGTAGAGGTTGAGGATATCGTGGAAGAAGTCTAAGAGGTTTGTTAAACAGGAACGTTTTTTACGAAAGCCGTGTTGAGTATCTTTAAGTATGTTATTTTCCTCCAAGTGATTTACGAGTCTGTCTCGTATGACCGTTTCTAGCATTTTACATACAACTGAGGTTAAGCTAATTGGACGATAGTTACTCGGTAGGGATTTGCTGCCTTTTTTGAATATCGGTGTTACGTTGGCTAGCTTCCACTGATCAGGCATAGTTCCAGACTGCAAGGATTTATTGAATAGTAATGTCAGTGGTTTGGAGAGCTCATTCTTAGCTTCCTTTAGAACTCTAGGCGAGATTGTATCAGGTCCTGGCGTTTTATTTACCTTGAGTTTATCTAAACAATTCAATACTTCTCTCTCTGTAACGGTGATATTGCTTAGAACATCTGAATTATCAATCTGAATCGGCGATGGTGTAGGGATATCACTGAGGTCTTCTGTTGTAAAAACTGATGCAAAGAAGGTATTGAGGGCATTACTCATTTGTACTTCGTCTTTGGTGTATTCTCCTTTTTCATCGACTAACGGTCCAACAGTTGAAGTAACTACTTTTTTTTTCTGATATAACTATAGAATTCTTTCGGGTTTGTTTTACTTTGATTCGCAAAGGAGAAGGAGAAGGAGAACGGGACAGTCAAGCTCAGGTGGAGGATAACTGGAAGGATAAGAAGTTCAAATGGGCGCCTGAGTGTGAGAAGGTGTTTAGGGAAGTAAAACACCTGTTGTGCACTCACCCGATCCTCAGGGCCCCTGACTTTAGCCTACCTTTCCAACTAGCAACGGAGGCTAGTGGTGTGGGGGCTGGTGCCGTCCTTGTGGAAAAGGACGATGATGGGCTGGAGCATCCTGTTAGTTTCTGCTCGGGGAAGTACAATTCGGTCCAGGGGAGCTGCTCTGTTGTCAAGGAGGAGCTGCTGGCGGTTGTACTTGCTCTGAGGCATTTCGAGGTCTGTGTTCCAGCCTATGGTCCGGTCGTTGTAGTTTACCCAGATCATCACCCTCTCAAGTTCTTGGACCAGTTTCACAATCGGAATATGAGGCTGACCAGGTGGTCACTAAGGTTATTGGTATATAACCTGGACATACGCCATATTGCCGGTTGTGACTACGTGGTTGCAGATGGTCGTTCAAGGGTATATGATCCTGGGTAGATTGACACACGGGTAGCCTCCTGCTTTAGTTTGAATAGTATTTTGCGCTTGGTGCTTGTTGGCTAGCGGTTGTAGCCCAGCGTATTGGGTCATAAAGCAGGAGTTGAGCGTTTGGTATAGAAGAAAAAACTAGGCTTGCCCCTATAGTGCAGCCGAAATAAACAAATTATAAACATAAAAAATTCAAATAAAAACTCTTTCTTTGATAGTTGAATTTTTGTAGTATGTTATAGCAGTAATTCTGAGTTGCACTCCTCTCAGAATGCTGGGCTAGAGAAGCTCGCTCTTGAGGAGCATAACTACATATAATTTAACCTATGGTGTTGGGGAGGGTTATAATTTTGAAATATGTTTTGTTGAAGAACTGTGCCAGATATTTTACTGCCGCTGGGTGATGGGAAGTGGAGATATAGCATGGGTTCTAACCATCAGATTTTTGTGAGCCTTGGGGCCTCTGAGAAAAATCTTGGGGGGGGGGGGGGGTGTGACGTTAACCACTCCGTTAGAACCGCATGGCTTGTCCTACAGTGACTCGCTAGGATCGCCAGGGCAGTGGATGGGGCTACAGTATGTGTATTAGAGTGTGCTTTATTTCATACGAAAGCTCGTGTCATGGGCAGTCCAGAAAGGCTCTTTGTTTTCGCCCATGTCAAGGCTTTATATATTTAATTGTAAAGTATATATTTTATCATTAACTAGTAATGATAGGATCTGGGAGAGAGAGAGAGGGAGTAGAACAGAGTGAGAGGGGGCGCGCAGTGTTTTTTGTCCCGCTCGATGAAATCACGGCTGGCTGCCTCGCGGGGGTTGGTGGAGAGAGGCCCTTACCATGCTGTAAGCTTTGCTAGTGGTTAGATGACTTGTAACCGCTGTTTCCCACGCGGCTCGAGCTAGTGCGAGTATATATACAGTTCCTCGCCACTCTCTCCCTCAGATCTGGTTTCTAGAACACACCCATCTTTGTTCCCTTGCTATCTGTCCCCGCTCCGTACCTGAGAATCTTTTCCTCTGCCTATCTCTCTCATTTTCCATATCCTTCACCACCTTTTATTAATATTATACCCCCTCTGGTTAACTCTGCAAAATCAGCTTCATGCTGGCCAGTTGTATTGTGTGTTAAGGTCTGATATAGCCTATGTATGTTAGTTGTTAAGATAAGTGGATCACGAAGCATTGGTTGGCATTTATATTGTTTAGTACTGCTTCCTTTAGTTATTAGTGTTCTGCTGGATTAGATAATGCTAGACTAGGAGTCTGATATTATAGGTATTGTTTCCTATGAGTGCTGGCTTCAGTTAAAAGCGGCACGACATACCTGAGAACTGGAGTTGATTGAGTAAATTCTAGTCTGTGTGCCATTGAGAGTAGAGCATTCACGAATGAGGGTTTTTTGCCTATACCATTCTGCACTGTTCTAGTCTCGATTGTTTGTCTTTGAGGTACGCCAGGAGAACGCTTAATACTTCGGTATTAAGGTTTCTCAAGAGAGCTACCCTTCATTATAACGTAATATTTGACGCACAGACTTGAGATTTGCACTAGGCTATGCAGCATGCCATGCGCACCAGTATCTCGTATCATTGACTCTAGCTAGACTTTATCAGTCACAGTAGACATTAAGTATATTAACCTAATTACTCTTTTTATGCATACCCATTTATGATTACACAAGCATTTCGCAGCCTAGTTTGATGTATTGAGACACACACGACTTAGGCTCTTTTTGTTGATAGGAATACTGCATTGTCGTGGCGATTATTATTATTGTTGTTGTGTTTAGGATATTCTTGGCTCCGACGGCATTATATATTCTGCCTTTTTGTGTGCATAGCCTGCACGAACATTGTTCCGCTGCCTGCCTTTTTGGGTTCCATTTCCGATACGAGCATCTTTATAGCATCTAACATTTAAAGAAGATTCCTTGTTAGTGTTGAAGGACTTTAGTGCACTTTTTTTCATGCAGGAGTGCCTGACATTTATTGATTAAAGTAACGTAAGCTGTAACTTCTCTTACCACCTTACTTTGCATACCATAACCAAGCACCTTCGGTTATAGGTAGTAATAGGCTGTTTTCACATAACATTAAGCCTAGAGTAGACGCACATTTATTGAGAGTTTGATAGCCTATTATTGCATATAGAACTCTGTAGAGTATTTGTGTTCTTTGTTCACTGGGAATATACATCAGAGGTTGTATCTAGCGCTTTCCGTTGTAGCATTTATGCCATTACTAGTCCAATGAATAAGAGCCCTGATATATTTGAACCCCAGTCGTAACAATGGGGGCACTTAACCCGAGGGAAGGCCTCTCGATAAACTACTACTGAACCTTAATGAATTAATATGTTCTCTCCACTAACCAACTTCACTCCTAAATTTGATTAATGAAATTAACATACACATGTGGCAGTCCGGGGATTCGAACCTAGGATGCTCGCACCGAAAATCAACACACTATGCATTACACCACAAAGACAGTTAAAAGAATACTGCACAAGCCTACGATTTATTATGCAGTTTCGAATCCTGCATACCAATCTTAACATGTACAATATCCCAACTGCACTATCGGAGGCTATGCATAGGTGAATGGAAATAGTAATTAATGGGGCACTTAACCCTAGGGAAGGCCTCTCGATAAACTACTACTGATCCTTAATGCATTAATATGCTCTCTCCACTAACCAACTTCACTCCTAAACTCGATTAATGAAATAAACAAACACATGTGGCAGTCCGGAAATTCGAACCTAGGATGCTCACACCGAAAATCAACACACTATGCATTGCACCACGAAGACAGTTAAAAGAATACTGCACAAGCCTACGATTTATTATGCAGTTTCGTATCCTGCATACCAATCTTGGCATGTACAATCTCTTCTAAAGATGTACTTTCTACCCTCTCTGGGCTTAACACTAATAAGGCGTACGGTCCGGACGGTGTTCCTCCTGTTGTTCTCAAAAACTGTGCTTCCGTGCTAACTCCCTGCCTAGGCAAACTCTTTCGTCTCTGTCTATCCTCTAACGTCTTCCCTTCATGCTGGAAGTTTGCTCACATTCAACCTGTCCCAAAGAAGGGTGACCGCTCTCAACCCTCCAACTATCGTCCAATTGCTCTTATCTCTTGTCTTTCTAAAGTTTTTGAAACTATTCTTGCTTCCAAATTTCTTAAGTATTTCTCTTCTCATAATCTGCTCTCAGATCGCCAGTATGGCTTCCTTAAGGGTCGCTCTACTGGTGATCTTCTTTCATATCTTACTAACTCTTGGTCATCCTCCTTTCGGGACTTCGGTGAGACTTTTTCTATTGCACTAGACATATCGAAAGCCTTCGATAGAGTCTGGCATAAATCTTTAATTTCTAAACTACCCTCCTTCGGTTTCTATCCCTCCATCTGTGCCTTTGTCTCTAATTTCCTTTCCGGCCGTTCCATAGCCGCGGTTGTGGACGGCCATTGTTCACTTCCTCACCCTATCAACTCCGGTGTTACTCAGGGCTCTGTCGTATCTCCTATTCTCTTTCTAATTTTTATAAATGATCTCCTTAACTGTACCTTAATTCCCATCCATTCATACGCAGACGACTCAACCTTACACTACTCCATTAGTTTTTCAGAACGCCCCAGCCAGCAATCCCTCAATGACAAACGTAATGAAGCCATAGAACTCTTAAATTCTGATCTAAATACTATTTCCAATTGGGGCAGAGAAAACCTTGTTAACTTTAATGCTTCCAAAACCCAATTTCTCCATCTATCTACCCGTCAGGATCTCCCAGCGGACTATCCCTTATTCTTCAGCAATACAAAAATCAACCCTTCATCTTCTCTCAATATTCTTGGTGTCTCTTTTTCTTCTGCTCTCATTTGGAAGGACCATATTACCAGTCTTGCTAAGGCAGCCTCCCAGAAGCTGGGTGTGCTCAACCGCCTTAGGGGGTTCTTTTCCCCTGCACAGGGGCATAGTGCGCCCTTGTATTGAGTATTGTTCACATGTGGGGGGAGGTTCCTCTCACACCGCTCTCCTAGACAAAGTTGAAAGGAAGGCCTTTCGTATCATTAACTCCCGTCCACTCACCAACTCTCTGCAATCTCTCTCTCTCCGCCGCAATGTTGCATCTCTCTCGCTGTTCTATCGCTACTATAATAATCAGTGTTCCTCAGAGCTATCCCAGTGCATACCACCTCCTTTACGTAGGGCACGTGGTACCCGTCTTGCAACTCAATCCCACCCCTACTCTGTGCAACTCTCCAACCCAAGAGTGAAACGTTACTCTCAAACTTTCTTCTACTCAACAGCTGAGCTCTGGAACTCTCTCCCAGAATCAGTCTTTCCCTTTTCCTATGACTTAAATTGCTTCAAACTCCGTGTGTCCAGGCATTTTGGCTCGAACGTCCCTTGATTTTGGCCCTGTCACTCTTTCAACTATGGGGGAGGCACTCGCTATAGGCAGTTATGCCTTTTGCCTCCCTCAATCACATAGAAAAAAAAACAAAAAAAAATATCCCAGCTGCACTATCGGAGGGTATGCATAGGTGAATGGAAATGGTAATTAATTGGGTACTTAACCCTAGGGAAGGCCTCTCGATAAACTACTGCTGAACCTTAATGAATTAATATGTTCTCTCCACTAACCAACTTCACTCCTAAACTCGATTAATGAAATAAACAAATACATGTGGCAGTCCGGGGATTCAAACCTAGGATGCTCACACCGAAAATCAACACACTATGCATTGCACCATGAAGACAGTTAAAAGAATACTGCACAAGCTTACGATTTATTATGCAGTTTCGAATCCTGTATACCAATCTTGGCATGTACAATATCCCAACTGCACTATTCGAGGCTATGCATAAGTGAATGGAAATAGTAATTAATGGGGCACTTAACCCTAGGGAAGGCCTCTCTATAAACTACTACTGAACCTTAATCAATTAATATGTTCTCTCCACTAACCAACTTCACTCCTAAACTCGATTAATGAAATTAACAAACTCATGTGGCAGTCCGGATATTCGAACCTAGGATGCTCACACCGAAAATCAACACACTATGCATTGCACCACGAAGACAGTTAAAAGAATACTGCACAAGCCTACGATTTATTATGCAGTTTCGAATCCTGCATACCAATCTTAGCATGTACAATATCCCAACTGCACTATCGGAGCCTATGCATAGGTGAATGGAAATAGTAATTTATGGGGCACTTAACCCTAGGGAAGGCCTCTCGATAAACTACTACTGAACCTTAAGTTAATGAATTAATATGTTCTCTCCACTAACCAACTTCACTCCTAAACTCGATTAATGAAATTAACAAACACATGTGGCAGTCCGGGGATTCGAACCTAGGATGCTCACACCGAAAATCAACACACTATGCATTGCACCACGAAGACAGTTAAAAGAATACTGCACAAGGCTACGATTTATTATGCAGTTTCGAATCCTGCATACCAATCATAGCATGTACAATATCCCAACTGCACTATCGGAGGCTATGCATAGGTGAATGGAAATAGTAATTAATGGGGCACTTAACCCTAGGGAAGGCCTCTCGATAAATTACTACTGAACCTTAATGAATTAATATGTTCTCTCCACTAACCAACTTCACTCCTAAAGTCGATTAATGAAATTAACATACACATGTGGCAGTCCGGGGATTCGAACCTAGGATGCTCACACCGAAAATCAACACACTATGCATTGCACCACGAAGACAGTTAAAAGAATACTTTACAAGCCTACGATTTATTATGCAGTTTCGAATTCTGCATACCAATCTTAGCATGTACAATATCCCAACTGCACTATCGGAGGCGATGCATAGGTGAATGGAAATAGTAATTAATGGGGCACATAACCCTAGGGAAGGCCTCTCGATAAACTACTACTGAACCTTAATGAATTAATATGTTCTCTCCACTAACCAACTTCACTCCTAAACTCGATTAATGAAATTAACAAGCACATGTGGCAGTCCGGGGATTCGAACCTAGGATGCTCACACCGAAAATCAACACACTATGCATTGCACCACTAAGACAGTTAAAAGAATACTGCACAAGCCTACGATTTAGTATGCAATATCGAATCCTGCATACCAATCTTAGCATGTACAATATCCCAACTGCACTATCGGAGGCTATGCATAGGTGAATGGAAATAGTAATTAATGGGGCACTTAACCCAAGGGAAGGCCTCTCAATTAACTACTACTGAACCTTAATGAATTAATATGTTCTCTCCACTAACCAACTTCACTCCTAAACTCGATTAATGAAATTAACAAACACATGTGGCAGTCCGGGGATTCGGACCTAGGATGCTCACACCGTAAATCAACACACTATGCATTGCACCACGAAGACCGTTAAAAGAATACTGCACAAGCCTACGATTTATTTTGCAGTTTCGAATCCTACATACCAATCTTAGCATGTACAATATCC
The DNA here is from genome assembly GCA_032716605.1 of Paralithodes platypus. Classification (NCBI taxonomy): domain Eukaryota; kingdom Metazoa; phylum Arthropoda; class Malacostraca; order Decapoda; family Lithodidae; genus Paralithodes; species Paralithodes platypus. The sequence goes on along the minus strand of CM064578.1, from coordinate 33,270,528 downwards.
CAACTGCACTATCCGAGGCTATGCTTAGGTGAATGGAAATAGTAATTAATGGGGCACTTAACCCTAGGCAAGGCCTCTCGATAAACTACTGCTGAACCTTAATGAATTAATATGTTCTCTCCACTAACCAACTTCAATCCTAAACTCGATTAATGAAATTAACATACTGTGACGCATGTCCATTGTGAGCATGCTGTACAGAACGCCTAGTCATGCCCCACTCTCGCTAGGATCGTCAGGGCAGGAACTTTGGCTGTAGTCTATGTAGAGTTTCCTAACTTAGTTCATGTGAGCCGTTGTACTATAAGTAATATGAATATGTATTTTGTTTTCATCTGAGTCAACGAGTTCTATTTTATATCATTGGTTATAAGTATTGTGTGTAAAACTTATTTGTAATGATGGGAGAGGCAGCCACAGTTGGGGGTCAGTGGGTGCGCCATGCGGGAGGTGGGCCTAACTCTCCCCCCCCCCCTCCCCCCTCCCCTCAGTGCTAGGAAAGCCTTTGTCTATCCCAGAGGAGAGAGAGAAATTACGTAATGATTGTCAGTGGGCGGTCCTTAGTAGTTCACGTTGGGCTCACTAGAGGGCCGAGTATAAAAAGGGAAGTCTAGCCATTTTTTGATCAGAACTCATTAGGCAGAGCGACTTCTCATTTCCCATGCTAACTATATATATTCTTCTGACTGATGTGAACTTTCTCTACTACCTTACATTCTTATCTCCTCTTTTCCCTGCCTGTTTAACTTCCATGGTCCCGTTGGTGCAGAGCTAGTCAGCCAACGTATTATCGCTTGAGTTCTCACGAGATACATGCCTATTGATAGCCTATTTTGGAAGGGTTAACTTAGAATAGGATTGATTTATGTTTGTTGCACTTGTATATGCATTTCCCTGTGTGTTATTATTATTATTCCAGTTTTCTGCTAGTCTAGGTAATGCTAGACTGGGGTAAGGCTTTTCTGTGTTACGAGTTGTTGTTTGATGCAGTGGTTAAGCGATAAACCTGCATACTCGTTTCGGTTCAGTGAAGCCTAGGTTGTCTTCGCGGCTGACTGTGTTGAGTTAATAATTTACAGTGCGTGAGGGCAAGAGCCTAACCACCCTGTATTTTATTAACAGTTTGTTTTTACTTTGTCAAGGAGCCGGGAGAAAACCAGATACAAGGGATCTGGATTTCTCAAAGTGCACTTGTTAGTTTTAACGTAATACTTTAAACAGTTGTGAGGACTTCGATAGGCTACAAGCCGTTTTTGCTCAGTCACTGCTACCTTTTGCCCACAGTACCCCAGCTAGACTTTACTCGATTAGTAGATACAGAATAGTATTGAAGCTTTCCTTATGTATGATATTGTTTATGCACTATTGATTTCATGTGTTGCAAGCTTGGCTACTTTAGTGATTAGTGGCCCACGAGCACAATCCGAGTAGGCTATTGCCGTTGCATTTGCGGAGTACTTCTTTTTAATGTTTGCCATTTACTATTGCATATTCTTTTAATTATTCTTATGCCAATTTAAACCTTTAATAGTATTTAATTGCCAGTGTTTTGCTTATTGAATTGCTGTTCAAAATCCGATACGTACTTCATACGAGCATCCGAGAAGCATCTAACTTTTTTCAGAAGATTCCTTGCTCGATGCGGACTATTAATTAACGTAACGTAATAGTGCCGATCCGAAGTAGAGGGTGGAGGACTTCTTAAGTTCTTAGTCAAGGGTGGATTACTTCGGCTTCGGCCAACACTATTCTTTGGTGTTGTTGTTTCTTACTTCATTGTTTGATTGTTGACCAGACTAGATAATTCCTGTCTCTTTATTAGTCTGTTGTTGAACACTAGTACCGAATTCTTGTATACCACGTTATAGCAGATTGAACTCTGGAGGGTATTGGTGTTTTTTGTTCGGCTGGCAGTACTCAGGGTTGGGATCGTGTGTTTCCGTTGTGGCAGCGAGCCGTACTCGAGTCCTGATTGAGAGCCCTTGTGTACCCGAGTGCCAGTTCGTAACAATACACATGTGGCAGTCCGGGGATTCGAACCTAGGATGCTCACACCGAAAATCAACACACTATGCATTGCAACACGAAGACAGTTAAAAGAATACTGCACAAGCCTACGATTTATTATGCAGTTTCGAATCCTGCATACCAATCTTAGCATGTATAATATCCCAACTGCACTATCGGAGGCTATGCATAGGTGAATGGAAATAGTAATTAATGGGGCACTTAACACTAGGGAAGGCCTCTCGATAAACTACTAGTGAACCTTAAGTTAATGAATTAATATGTTCTCTCCACTAACCAACTTCACTCCTAAACTCGATTAATGAAATTAACAAACACATGTGGCAGTCCGGGGATTCGAACCTAGGATGCTCACACCGAAAATCAACACACTATGCATTGCAACACGAAGACAGTTAAAAGAATACTGCACAAGCCTACGATTTATTATGCAGTTTCGAATCCTGCATACCAATCTTAGCCTGTACAATATCCCAACTGAACTATCGGAGGCTATGCATAGGTGAATGGAAATGGTAATTAATGGGGCACTTAACCCGAGGGAAGGCCTCTCGATAAACTACTACTGAACCTTAATGAATTAATATGTTCTCTCCACTAACCAACTTCACTCCTAAACTCGATAAATTAAATTAACAAACACATGTGGCAGTCCGGATATTCGAACCTAGAATGCTCACACCGAAAATCAACACACTATGCATTGCACCACGAAGACAGTTAAAAGAATACTACACAAGCCTACGATTTATTATGCAGTTTCGAATCCTGCATACCAATCTTAGCATGTACAATATCCCAACTGCACTATCGGAGCCTATGCATAGGTGAATGGAAATAGTAATTAATGGGGCACATAACCCTAGGGAAGGCCTCTCGATAAACTACTACTGAACCTTAATGAATTTATATATTCTCTCCACTAACCAACTTCACTCCTAAATTCGATTAATGAAATTAACATACACATGTGGCAGTCCGGGGATTCGAACCTAGGATGCTCGCACCGAAAATCAACACACTATGCATTGCACCACAAAGACAGTTAAAAGAATACTGCACAAGCCTACGATTTATTATGCAGTTTCGAATCCTGCATACCAATCTTAGCATGTACAATATCCCAACTGCACTATTCGAGGCTATGCATAAGTGAATGGAAATAGTAATTAATGGGGCACTTAACCCTAGGGAAGGCCTCTCTATAAACTACTACTGAACCTTAATGAATTAGTATGTTCTCTCCGCTAACCAACTTCACTCCTAAACTCGATTAATGAAATTAACAAACTCATGTGGCAGTCCGGGGATTCGAACTTAGGATGCTCACACCGAAAATCAACACACTATGCATTGCACCACGAAGACAGTTAAAAGAATACTGCACAAGCCTACGATTTATTATGCAGTTTCGAATCCTGCATACCAATCTTAGCATGTACAATATCCCAACTGCACTATCGGAGCCTATGCATAGGTGAATGGAAGTCTTAACCCTAGGGAAGGCCTCTCGATAAACTACTACTGAACCTTAATGAATTAATATGTTCTCTCCACTAACCAACTTCACTCATAAACTCGATTAATGAAATTAACAAACACATGTGGCAGTCCGGGTATTCGAACCTAGGATGCTCACACCGAAAATCAACACACTATGCATTGTGCCACGAAGACAGTTAAAAGAATACTGCACAAGCCTACGATTTATTATGCAGTTTCGAATCCTGCATACCAATCTTAGCATGTACAATATCCCAACTGCACTATCGGAGGCTATGCATAGGTGAATGGATATGGTAATTAATGGGGCACTTAACCCTAGGGAAGGCCTCTCTATAAACTACTACTGAACCTTAATGAATTAGTATGTTCTCTCCACTAACCAACTTCACTCCTAAACTCGATTAATGAAATTAACAAACACATGTGGCAGTCCGGGGATTCGAACCTAGGATGCTGACACCCGATCTCTGGATCGCTTCGGAGATCGGCCCAACATTCTTCAATTATTTCTAACATCTAACCCGTCTGCTTATACTATAAATCTTTTTATCTCCTTTGGGCTCCTCCGACCATAAACTAATATCTGTCACCTGTCCTATCTCTCCGGTAAGGCCACCCGGTTCCTTCCAACTGGCGGCGCTTGTGGCCTCGGAGAGTGCTGAACGCATTACCGAGGTAATCCTCTCGGGCATGGAAGCATACATTCCATCTTCTTTCTCTCAGTCTAATGCAAAAAAATCTTGGTTTACTCACGCTTGTTCTACTGCTGTCCAATACAAGGAGGAAGCATTCAAACGGTACCGACGCCTAAAAACTCAAGAGTCTCATTCTTCCTATGTTTCTGCCCGAAATCAAGCCAAATCTGTTCTACGACTTGCCAAGCTCTCTTTCATCAATAATAAATGCACTGAACTATCCAACTCTAGCTCTTCCCAAGCTTTTTGGCATCTAGCCAAAAACTCTCCAACAATTTTTCTTCCTCGTCTTTCCCTACCTTTTTCCACTATGATGTGCCATCACTTCATTTATGAAAATTAGAAAGAGAATGGTAGATAGGACAGAACCCTGAGGAACACCGGAGTTGGTAGGATGAGGAAGTGAGCGATGGCCGTCCACAACGGCAGCAATGGAACGGCCGGAAAGGAAATTAGAGACAAAGGCACAGATGGAGGGATAGAAACCGAAGGAGGGTAGTTTAGAAATTAAAGATTTGTGCCAGAATCTATCGAAGACCTTCGATATGTCTAATGCCATAGAAAAGGTCTCACCGAAGTCCCGAAAGGAAGATGACCAAGAGTTAGTAAGAATTATGAAAGAAGATCACCAGTTGAGCGACCTTTAAGGAATCCATACTGGCGATCTGAGAGTAGATTATGAGAAGAGAAATGCTTAAGAAATTTGGAAGTAAGAATAGTTTCAAAAACTTTAGAGATACAAGAGATGAGAGCAATTGGACGATAGTTGGGAGGGTTGAGAGCGGTCACTCTTCTTTGGGACAGGTTGAATGAGAGCAAACTTCAAGCAAGAAGGGATGAATTTAGAGGAGAGACAGAGACGAAAGAGTTTGCCTAGGCAGGGAATCATCACGGAAGCACAGTTTTTAAGTACAACAGGAGGAACACCGTCCGGACCGTACACCTTCTTAGCATTAAGCCCAGAGAGGGTAAAAAGTATATCTTTAGAAGATATTAGGATATTAGGCATTAGTACGAGAGAGGGGGGTGGAGAGGTGGAAATAGCACCGGAATCATCCAAAGTGGAATATCTAGCAAAAGTTTGAGCAAAAAGTTCAGCTTTGTCAGAGGAAGAAGTGATGGTTGTGCCATCAGAGTGGAAAAGGGTAGGGAAAGACGAGGAAGTAAAATTGTTGGAGAGTTTTTGGCTAGATGCCAAAAAGCTTGGGAAGAGCTAGAGTTGGATAGTTCAGTGCATCTATTATTGATGAAAGAGTGCTTGGCAAGTCGTAGAACAGATTTGGCTTAATTCTGGGCAGAAACATAGGAAGAATGAGACTCTTGAGTTTTTAGGCGTCGGTACTGTTTGAATGCTTCCTCCTTGTTGTGGACAGCAGTAGAACAAGCGTGAGTAAACCAAGATTTTGTTGCATTAGACTGAGAGAAAGAAGATGGAATATATGCTTCCATGCCCGAGAGGATTACCTCGGTAATGCGTTCAGCACTCTCCGAGGCCACAAGCGCCGCCAGTTGGAAGGAACCGGGTGGCCTTACCGGAGAGCTAGGACAGGTGACAGATATTAGTTTATTGTCGTAGGAGCCCAAAGGAGATAAAACAGATTTATAGTATAAGCAGATGGGTTAGAGGTTAGAAATAATTAAAGAATGTTGGGCCGACCTCTGAAGCGATCCGGAGATCGGGTGTGAGCATCCTAGGTTCGAATCCCCGGAGTGCCACATGTGTTTGTTAATTTCATTAATTGAGTTTAGGAGTGAAGTTGGTTAGTGGAGAGAACATATTAATTCATTAAGGTTCAGTAGTAGTTTATCGAGAGGCCTTCCCTAGGGTTAAGTGCCCCATTAATTACTATTTCCATTCACCTATGCATAGCCATCGTTAGTGCAGTTGGGATATTTATTGTACATGCTAAGATTGGTATGCAGGATTCGAAACTGCATAATAAATCGTAGGCTTGTGCAGTATTCTTTTAACTGTCTTCGTGGCGCAATGCATAGTGTGTTGATTTTCGGTGTGAGCATCCTAGTTTCGAATCCCCGGAGTGCCACATGTGTTTGTTAATTTCATTAATCGAGTTTAGGAGTGAAGTTGGTTAGTGAAGAGAACATATTAATTCATTAAGGTTCAGTAGTAGTTTATCGAGAGGTCTTCCCTAGGGTTAAGTGCCCCATTAATTACTATTTCCATTCACCTATGCATAGCCTCGAATAGTGCAGTTGGGATATTGTACATGCTAAGATTGGTATGCAGGATTCGAAACTGCATAATAAATCGTAGGCTTGTGCAGTATTCTTTTAACTGTCTTCGTGGTGCAATGCATAGTGTTTTGATTTTCGGTGTGAGCATCCTATGTTCGAATCCCCGGACTGCCACATGTGTTTGTTAATTTCATTAATCGAGTTTAGGAGTGAAGTTGGTTAGTGGAAATCATATTAATTACACTTCGAATGGTGTGCGAATATGAAGAATGACGGACGAGTGTTGCAAGTGTTGCACATTCGTTCTCCTGTAATCCCACATACCGGTGACGTCCTTTTATGATATTCTGGCAACTATTTGACAATTTTGTTCGGCTTAGGAAAGACGTCTACCCCATCAAGAAATACTACAGGCTATCTCAAGTAATCCTTTTTATAGATACCATTTACCTCTCCTAAGCTTCATAAAATTGTCTAGATATAGCTAGAACTAAATTAGAAAGACGTCGCCGGTGCAGAAAGGGTTAAGGGGAGAAGGGTTTACTTATTGGTCTATTTAATTTTTCTTGTGCTATATTAAGACGATTTTTTACCGTTTAAAGAGGATCTGTGGTAGCAAAAATGGTTCAGTGAGATGGTTTGAAGCCTGTTAATTCTCCCTACCAACAAATGCCAAAAGTGGCCAACAGAGGCGCTGAACGCAATGTTTACCGCGGTGCATCATAGGAAATTGTATACCTCGCGGATATCTGGACCCTCTCTCTCTTTCAACAATTATTTATTATAAGCGGTCTGTCGAAATTTCCGTAGCCGACACATATTATAGCCTATGCATTCTGTTGTTTATTATATCTTAAAGTCACCCATACCCATATATAACTTATATTTACAATATAAAGTCAGCAGGTATTTTCGCGCCTTTTTGTTATGATAATTAATCAGCTTATAATTATGTTTGTAGTCATTATCAGCTGCATGTGGACATTCCCATGACTATTGTCCTTTATAAGGATTTTGTGTAGTCGTTTACTGTATAATAAAAGCAAGTATAATCACAGGAAATCATGATAAACTGTGCATGTCCTAGGTGTTAGGTATTGTTGATGTCGACAGTCGTAGCTCTGGCGCTAGTTCAGAAGCGTCCACCAGAGGCCTCAAGTGTATTCTTGGTAGGGAGAATTGCTGGAGGCTCTTTTTAAGCTGAATATTATCGTCTATTATTAGCCAGAATATAGTTACCAGGACGGCGCCGGTACAGATGGGGTTAAAGGTCCTACCGTACATCCTTCCTAAGCTTCTTAAAATCGTCTAAATATAGATATCCAATAAGAAATATATCACCGGTACTGTAAGAGTTGAAATAGTCAGCAAGTATCTGTGAAGGGTACATCACACAGTTAGGAGGACGAGCTAGTCACTAGAAGTAGGGGACAATTCGGACTCGCGGGCCTATTCGCGGTGAAAATCGATGACTCCTAGTGATTCTAGCGACTCTTAGCGAGTTCTGTTAGACTCCCACTCGCTCGCGGTGAAAATCGATGACTCCTAGTGAATCTAGCAACTCTTAGTGACTCCTGCTAGACTCCCACTAGCTCGCACTCCTGACTGTGTGAAGGCCCCTTAATCAAACAGAATGGAGGGACTCGCCTGTTTAACCCTTTCTGTACCGGTGTCATCCTCTTCCCTTGATT
>CM064578.1:33187412-33257412 GCA_032716605.1 Paralithodes platypus | reverse complement strand
AGTTTGGTTGTTGATGTTGGGATGTAAGGCTTGGATATATAAAGCTTCGAGTATAGGTAATCTCCTCGGGTCACTTTCTTTATCGAGTATGGTGGTGTGTTTCTCTAACTCGTTGCGTGTGAGGTGAGGGTGGTTAGGGGTGAGATAGTGATCTTTGATGGCTCCATCCTGAAGGTGAAGAGTTAACCGACGTGAAAGACGAGTCTGCGTCATACCAATATAGGAATGAGGTCCACAGTCCTCATAATTACAGGTATGTTGGTAAATGACGTGATCGTCGGTCATCGTCTTCCTTTGGCCCCGGAGCAACATGTACAAGCAGATAGACGGTGTGGCGATGGGCAGCCCCCTAGGAGTTCTTTTTGCGAACTTTTTCATGGGTACCATCGAGGAAGAGCTCCTAGCTGCCCAACGACCCGCCGTCTACTGTAGATACGTGGATGACATCTTCGTGCAAATCAAGGACCTCCACGAACTACAGGAACTCCAGCGTCGCTTCATGACCTCCTCCGGACTTAACTTCACCTTTGAAAAATCTAACAATGGACAACTCCCCTTCCTCGACATCCTCGTAGCTCTGAACGACCATGGGTTCAAAACCACCGTCTACATTAAACCAACTAACACAGGACAATGCCTCAACGGCGATAGTGAATGCCCCCGCCGTTATCTTCTATCCTCCATCTCCGCCTATGTTAGGAGAGCCCTCACGCACTGCTCTACCTGGGCCGACACCCACCAGGAACTAGAAAGACTATCCCAAGTTTTAGTAAATAACGGATACTCCAACCCCGACATCTCCAGCACCATCAACCACCATCTTGAAAAATGGTACACCCAAAGCCCTCCCAACATTGACCCCCCCAATGAAATTAAGATCTTCTACCGCAATTACATGTCCTCTGAACACAAAATGACGAGGCCGTCTTAAAAGAAATAATCTCCAAGCATGTCCACCCAACCAACCCGGAAAACAAAATCAAATTAATAATTTATTACAAATCCCCCAAGACCTCCAACCTCGTTCTCCGCAACAAACCAGCCTCCACCAAGATAAAGAGCCCGATGACCGACGATCACGTCATTTACCAACATACCTGTAATTATGAGGACTGTGGACCTCATTCCTATATTGGTATGACGCAGACTCGTCTTTCACGTCGGTTAACTCTTCACCTTCAGGCTGGAGCCATCAAAGACCACTATCTCACCCCTAACCACCCTCACCTCACACGCAACGAGTAAGAGAAACACACCACCATACTCGATAAAGAAAGTGACCCAAGGAGATTACCTATACTCGAAGCTTTTTATATCCAAGCCTTACATCCCAACATCAACAACCAAACTCTGGACTTTCAGATCCTTCCTTCTGCCAAAAGGCACTACCCTACAGGACCTAACACCCCTCCTCGCCCCCTGGTGCCCTTGACGCAGCCCCCCGCGCTACCTCCTTCAGCTTCGTCTTCCGCAGGCGCCACACAACTTAGGCCACGCCCCTCGACACGCAGCCAATCAGCTTCGACCCCACCTACCAACCACCATCCCGCATCCAGTGCGCATGCGTGAAGCGGTTCCCCCCTTTCTCTCTCCTAGATTACCCCTCCACCAATAGCAGACTTTTGCCCCCTGTTTTTCGCCTCCTCTGATCCTCCACCCTCAATATATACCCTTCCTGTTTGCCTTTTATATCATTCCTTCCTTACTTGATAATGCTGGTTGTCCAGTGAAACGCGTCGTATATCCTGTATCTTCATGTACTTTAATGTAACCCTGTACCACCATGAATTTTGCTCATCTCCTTCATCTACTTCCTGCCACCCAGCGAAAACTCATCAGAGGCCTGGAAACTTTGAATAATAAAATTTCCAACGCAGAAATTGCCATTTCTTTCAACCTCGTATGTATTAAAAAAAAAAAAAAAAAAAAAAAAAAAAAAATATATATATATATATATATATATATATATATATATATATATATATATATATATATATATATATCGCCAATACACATATGCTACTAAATGTTTTTATACTCACAGCCGGACTTGAACCACCGACAGTCAGAACAACTGCCCACACTTTAATCCACTATACCACGGCGTGATAGACGATACTTGTGTGCAGTGGCTTAAAGCATAGACACTCGTCCTGACTGTTGGTGGTTCATGTCCGCCTGGGAGTATATATATATATATAATTATATTTAATATCAAATTGAATCTTAACCATTGGAATATTTATCTATAATAAGGTCAGCGTAACACTATTTTGTAGCATTTTGAATATAGTGTAATTCAAATGACAAATATATATAAGAAAGAAATAGTGACCAAAATCTGTGACCTTCACCATTGACCTTGACCTTTGAATAACAAAAACACAGAATTTGGACAATCGTTGCATTGACTAACCGAATTTGCCAGTACAATTTGGTGACGATACATAACCCGTTCAGTACAGTTCTGTCGGTTTCATTTCATACGGGATATTAAGACGATTTTATTTAGTTTATGAAGGGCCTCCATAAAATTAGCAGGCTTTTAACTAGCCTAACCCTTTTTACTACCACATATCCTTCATAAGCTCCACAAAATTTTCTAATTATAGCTAGAACACAATAACAAATGACATCACTGGTACTCAAAGGGTTAAACAGTCTAGGAAGAGTTTAAAGAAAATGATTAACACTCTTCTTTTGTTCTTTGACCTTAACCTTTAACCTTAATTATTATAATATATATATATATATATATATATATATATATATATATATATATGTGATTGAAATATATGTTATATAAGTAAAATGCAACTAACAGTCGTCAGCTTATCGAAAATTGAGTATTTTTTTATGATGAAGGTTAAGGTATGACATTGGCCTGTTACCTCTTGACCTTTATGTAGGATTATATGTTTGTTTGCTTTGATGTAACCCTTGAAAATCAAATAAGTGTGTCAAATTTCATTAAAGATCATCAGTTAGTTTCAGAGGTATTAAAGGAATAGTTGACCTGGACCTTTGACCTTCATCTTGACCTTCATGATGTCTTAAAATTTAACATTTTAATTTCCCCTTAAAACACAACTGTTTCAACGAATTTTGTCAAGTTTACATGAGTAGTAAAGAAATGAGCATATTGACCTTATATTTGATGTTGACCTGTGACCTTGACCTATCAAACGGAACTATGTTTTTTCTTGTATGACCTTGCTCTAGGCATTCCAAATATGCATGATATGCCTAATGAGAATCTTACATTAAATAAGAAATACTAGTTACAATTATATTTCGACCTTTAACCTTGACCTTTGACCTTGACCTTCGACCTTAGAATTTCTTATCAAGGATTTAGTTAACTTAACATCAATGTTCATATTAACTAGCATTTTGAATATGGTGTAATTCGTATAAACACATTGATTAAAAATAGTGCTCATATACTGTGACCTTGTCCTTTGACCTTTAACAAAAAATTAAATACATATATTTGGATGGTCGTCGCATTGACCAACTGAATTTGTCTGTATAATTTGATGACAATACAATAAACAGTCAAGGAGGAGTTTAAGGAAAATGACTAATACTCTTGTTTTGACCTTGACCTCTGAACTTAACTATTACAATATTTATGTGAAATTTGAGATATATAAATAAGTAATACCGGTAAGTCATAACACAGCCAGTTTTCTAAAATTTGAGCAATCTTTTTGAACAAATAATAAAAGTTGACCTTTGACCTTGACCTTTATGTAAGACTAATGTTTTTTTTGCATTGACGTTGCCCATGACAATCAAATACGCATGCGTAATTTCATTAAAACCCATCAGTTAGTTTCATATATACTAGCAGGGGTACCCGGCGTTGCCCGGGTTTTAATTCAACCATAATCACCATCACTACTACCACCACTACTACTACCATAATCACCATCATCAATCAATACTACCACAATCATCACAATACTATGTGACGTTAACCACTCCATTAGAACCGCATGGCTTGTCCTACAGTGACTCGCTAGGATCGCCAGGGCAGTGGATGGAGCTACAGTTTATGTATTAGAGTGTGCTTTATTTCATATGAAAGCTTGTGTCATGGGCAGTCCAGAAAGGCTCTTTGTTTTCACCCATGTCAAGGCTTTATATATTTAATTGTAAAGTATATGTTTTATCATTAACTAGTAATGATGGGATCTGGGAGAGAGAGAGAGAGTAGAACAGAGTGAGAGGGAGCGCGCAGTGTTTTTTGTCCCGCTCGATGACGTCACGGCTGGCTGCCTCGTGGGGGTTGGTGGAGAGAGGTCCTTACCATGCTGCTAGCTCCCTTGCTAGTGGCTAGAGGACTTGTAACCGCTTTTTTCCCACGCGCCTCGAGCTAGTGCGAGTATATTTACAGTTCCTCGCCACTCTCTCCCTCAGATCTGGTTTCTAGAACGCATCCATCTTTTTCCCTTGCTACCTGTCCTCCGCTTCGCACCTGAGAATCTTTTCCTCTGCCTACCTCTCTCTTCTTTCATATCTTTCACTACCTTTTTATTAATATTATACCCCCTCTGGTTAACTCTGCAAAATCAGCTTCATGCTGGCCAGTGTTGTATTGTGCGTTAAGGTCTGATATAACCCATGTATGTTAGTTGTTAAGATAAGTTGATCACGAAGCATTGGTTGGCTTTCATATTGCCACTTCCTATAATTATTAGTATTCTGCTGGATTAGATAATGCTAGACTAGGAGTCTGATATTATAAGGTATTGTTTCCTATGGGTGCTGGCTTTAGTTAAAAGCTGCACGACATACCTGAGAACTGGAGTTGATTGAGTAAATTCTAGTCTGTGTGCCATTGAGAGTAGAGCATGCACGAATGAGGGCTTTTTTCCTATACCATTCTGCACTGTTCTAGTCTCGATTGTTTGTCTTTGAGGTACGCCAGGAGAACGCTTAATACTTCGGTATTAAGGTTTCTCAAGAGAGCTACCCTTCCCTATAACGTAATATTTGACGCACAGACTTGAGATTTGCACTAGGCTATGCGGCATGCCATGCGCACCAGTATCTCGTATCATTGACTCTAGCTAGACTTTATCAATCATAGTAGACATTAAGTATATTAAACCAAGTACTCTTTTTATGCATACCCATTTATGATTACACAAGCATTTCGCAGCCTAGTTTGATGTATGGAGACACAAACGACTTAGGCTCTTTTTGTTGATAGGAATACTGCAGTGTCGTGGCGATTATTATTGTTGTAGTGTTTAGGATATTCTTGGCTCCGACGGCATTATATATTCTGCCTTTTTGTGTGCATAGCCTGCACGAGCATTGTTCCGCTGCCTGCCTTTTTGGGTTCCATTTCCGATACGAGCATCTTTATAGCATCTAACATTTAAAGAAGATTCCTTGTTAGTGTTGAAGGACTTTAGTGCACTTTCTTTCATGTAGGAGTGCCTGACATTTATTTATTAAAGTAACGTAAGCTGTAACTTCTCTTACCACCTTACTTTGCATACCATAACCAAGCACCTTCGGTTATAGGTAGTAATAGGCTGTTTTCACATAACATTAAGCCTAGAGTAGACGCACATTTATTGAGAGTATGATAGCCTATTATTGCATATAGAACTCTGTAGAGTATTTGTGTTCTTTGTTCACTGGGAATATACATCAGAGGTTGGATCTAGCGCTTTCCGTTGTAGCATTTATGCCATTACTAGTCCAATGAATAAGAGCCCTGATATATTTAAACCCCAGTCGTAACAAATGGTGACCTTACCTAGGATTTGGTGAACCTACATTTATTAGCAGGGAACATTTGTTGTTTTGGAGAATATTTTGCGGGGATCAGCAAGAATATTTTTTTTTCGCAACATAGTATAGCCCTTGAGTATTTCCTAGAATTTTTGTGTATATATTGAGGTATAAGAGTTTGGGGTACTTCTTTTCTGAATATTGTGGTGAGAAATTTTTGTGAGCATCATGTCTTTTACCGGGTCAGAGGAGAATGGAGACAGTACGTAATGTCGAAACTGAGGAACAGCAGCATGATGAAAGGGTTAATCGGGTGAACTGTGAGGAGGATGCTAGGATATTTTTGCAATGGCCTGTTACTGCCGAGCGGTTGGAGGGTATGGATCGGTACGGTCTTCAATGCCTGGCCACAGCTATCGGTCATGCGGTTACTAGCAGCATGACCAAGGATAACTTGATAACGTGTGTACTGGGTAGGGTGACTGGTGAGCGAGATGGGTTGAGTGCTCAGAGCCCTTCGGCCATGCTTCCCCTACACTCGACTCCCAGCCATCCCAGTAGTTTGCCGACCCCGGGTACGCTTCCGCAGTTGGGTGGTGACTGGCAGGGTGGGTTGCCCCTGGGGGAACCACCGGTAATTTCAAACATTGTAGCACCTTCACCTCCTCAAGGGTTATCTCCAGAATTATTGCTTCAGCTCGAATTAGCTAAGATCGAAGAGAGAAAGGCTATCAGGGCAGGTGAGCTTCAGCAGCAAATAGAGCTAGCAAAAATCCAAGCTGAGTCGACTAGGTACTGTGCCGACATGGACGTAGAGAAGTCGCGAGTAGAGACAACGGGACAGCGACTTGGGGCTGGTATCCGTGTTCATGAGCAGTCTCTCTCGCACTTATTGAAACTGGTTCCGGTGTTTGATGAGAGTGGTGTAACAGAATTTTTCACACGCTTTGAGAAGAAGTGCCAGGAACACCAGTGGCCAGAGAATAAATGGGCAGCACTTGTATCCTCTAGATTAATAGGCAAGGGTCTTAAAGCCTACGATGCGTTACCTTTGGAGTTATGTATTGTGTACGAGGATTTCAAGGAGGCTGTCCTGAGGGCTTACGAACTGCAACCATAAACGTACCGTTTGAAGTTCCGGGGTGTAACTAAGGGAAGAGATAGCACCTTTTTGGAACACGCCCGGGACTTGTCCGATGCTATGGGGAACTGGCTCCGATCTGAGAAGGTCACAACATTTGATGAAATTAAGCAGTTAATGATGTTGGAGCAGTTCTTTAAGAGCACGGGCGGTGATCTAACTTTAAACCTGAAGGAGAAAAACCCAAGAACTCTAGTTGAAGCAGCAGAAATGGCTGATCGACGGCTGTCGTTGATTCGGGGTTGCGGGTCCTCACAGAAGTACGATGTAAGTGCTAAGGACCGTTATCCTCCCCCTCCCCGGAACAATGACACATTTAAACAGAAGAGCCAGGAAACTAAAACTGAATCCAAACCTTACACCACACCGTATGTGAAAAGTCAGGGGCCTTTTACATCACAGTATAAGCCGAAACCGAAATTTATGTGTTTTAGTTGCCACCAGGAGGGTCATAAGGCAAATGAGTGCCCTAGTCGACCTCCTCAGGCAGCCGTGTCTTTTGCTCACGGCATTGGAGTGTTCAAGAGGACATCGGAGTTTGTTAGAGGCATTTCTTCCGAGGTAAATACACTGCCAGTGCAGAAGGATCCAGAAGGCTTATTCCCTGTCCGTGATGCCTTTAGTGACCACAGGGGACTCGGTTGTGTGGAGTGGGGGGGTAGAAGACATGAGGTGAGAATTTTGCGTGACACTGGGGCAACGCAAACACTGTTGAGAAATTTCACTGGTAAACCTGTCAATACGGCGCGGGTGGTTGTGGTTCAGGGAGTTAATGCGACAAGGTCATACCCGCTTGTAAGAATGAAGGTTTTAAGTTGATGGTGTGACTCGGGACCTGGATGTAGGAATTGTGGAGAAGTTACCTGTTGGGGGCGTCGACCTCCTTCTCGGCAACGACTTTGCGGGACCTATTTCTGAGGCCCCTTGGTCGTTGCCGAGAAGCCGGCCGATGTGAGTAGGGAGGAGCAGGAGTGGGTTGAGAAGTGTCCGGTGCAGCCTATGGCGTGTGTTGTCACCGGAGATCCTGCATCCAGGGAGTCACATTCTGGTCAACAATCTTTAGATCAGCGGAGGAAGGGTACCGAGAAGGGGTTGAAAGTTAATGCGGTTGAGAGTTTAGTGTCAACGGACCTTCTCGGGGACTCATTATTAAGACCACATTTCGAGTCTGGAGAAGACCCAGTAACTGTTCCTGAAGGGGCAGAGAATGGGCTTAAAAAGACGAAAGAGTTGAAGGAGGACAGTGATGCACAGTCAGGAGATGTAGCAACAAGGTACCCTGACGCGTACCCTATGAGAAATATTTCGGCGAAGACGGTGGTCCGAAGCTTGCTAGTGTATTTTTCCCGGTATGGTTACCTGCAGGGGATTCAGTCAGTCCAGGGACCCAACTTCACTTCTAGCCTCTTTGTTCAAGCAATGCCGCAGCATGGGATTGTTGGGGTTGTGTCATCTGCGTATCATCCGGAGAGCCAGGGTGTGTTAGAGCGATGGCACTCAGCCTTGAAATCTGTGCTTCGTTGTTGTTGCTTTGAGAGTGGGAGGGATTGGGATCTTGGCCTGCCATGTGTTTTGTTTGCTGTGTGGGAGAGTTTGGGATTCAGCCCTAATGAGCTCGTCTTTGGACACCGTGTCAGAGGGTCTCTCCATATGGTTGAAGAAGTATGGGAGGGCGCAGAAAAACCTTGTTCTATGCTCAAGTGTGTCCTCAACAGTCGAGAACGGATGTTGCGCAGTCTGGAGTTGGCTGGTCGTAATTTGACTAGCTCTCAGGCCCTCAGGAAGGACAGGTACGACCTCAAGGTTGAACTCAGGGAGTTTCACGTGGGTCAGGAACCCTTGTAGGTCACCCATTATCCGCGAAGTACGCTGGTCCTTATAGGGTGGTGGAGGAGCTATCCGACCTGGATTACTTGGTAGCCACTCCAGACAGACGGAAGCGCAATCAGTTATGTCATGTTAATCCCATGAAGTAGTAAGGGAGGCACCCCCCTGAGCCTCTCACTGTGCCTGTGATGACGTTTAGCAGTCAAGGTGGAGAAGGAGAACGGGACAGTCAAGCTCAGGTGGAGGATAACTGGAAGGATAAGAAGTTCAAATGGGCGCCTGAGTGTGAGAAGGTGTTTAGAGAAGTAAACCACCTGTTGTGCACTCACCCGATCCTCAGGGCCCCTGACTTTAGCCTACCTTTCCAACTAGCAACGGAGGCTAGTGGTGTGGGGGCTGGTGCCGTCCTTGTGGAAAAGGACGATGATGGGCTGGAGCATCCTGTTAGTTTCTGCTCGGAGAAGTACAATTCGGCCCAGAGGAGCTGCTCTGTTGTCGAGGAGGAGCTGCTAGCGGTTGTACTTGCTCTGAGGCATTTCGAGGTCTGTGTTCCAGCCTATGGTCCGGTCGTTGTAGTTTACCCAGATCATCACCCTCTCAAGTTCTTGGACCAGTTTCACAATCGGAATATGAGGCTGACCAGGTGGTCACTAAGGTTACTGGTATATAACCTGGACATACGCCATATTGCCGGTTGAGACAACGTGGTTGCAGATGGTCGTTCAAGGGTATATGATCCTGGGTAGATTGACACACGGGTAGCCTCCTGCTTTAGTTTGAATAGTATTTTGCGCTTGGTGCTTGTTGGCTCGCGGTTGTAGCCCAGCGTATTGGGTCGTAAAGCAGGAGTTGAGCGTTTGGTATAGAAGAAAAAACTAGGCTTGCCCCTATAGTGCAGCCGAAATAAACAAATTATAAACATAAACAAAAATCAAATAAAAACTTTCTTTGATAGTTGATTTTTTTTAGTATGTTATAGCAGTAATTCTGAGTTGCTGGGCTAGAGAAGCTCGCTCTTGAGGAGCATAACTACATATAATTTAACCTATGGTGTTGGGGAGGGTTATAATTTTGAAAAATGTTTTGTTGAAGAACTGTGCCAGAGATTTTACTGCCGCTGGGTGATGGGAAGTGGAGATATAGCATGGGTTCTAACCATCAGATTTTTGTGAGCCTTGGGGCCTCTGAGAAAAATCTTGGGGGGGGGGGGGGGGTGACGTTAACCACTCCGTTAGAACCGCATGGCTTGTCCTACAGTGACTCGCTAGGATCGCAAGGGCAGTGGATGGGGCTACAGTTTATGTATTAGAGTGTGCTTTATTTCATATGAAAGCTTGTGTCATGGGCAGTCCAGAAAGGCTCTTTGTTTTCACCCATGTCAAGGCTTTATATATTTAATTGTAAAGTATATGTTTTATCATTAACTAGTAATGATGGGATCTGGGAGAGAGAGAGAGTAGAACAGAGTGAGAGGGAGCGCGCAGTGTTTTTTGTCCCGCTCGATGACGTCACGGCTGGCTACCTCGTGGGGGTTGGTGGAGAGAGGTCCTTAGCATGCTGCTAGCTCCCTTGCTAGTGGCTAGAGGACTTGTAACCGCTTTTTTCCCACGCGCCTCGAGCTAGTGCGAGTATATATACAGTTCCTCGCCACTCTCTCCCTCAGATCTGGTTTCTAGAACGCATCCATCTTTTTCCCTTGCTACCTGTCCCCCGCTCCGCACCTGAGAATCTTTTCCTCTGCCTACCTCTCTCTTCTTTCATATCTTTCACCACCTTTTTCTTAATATTATACCCCCTCTGGTTAACTCTGCAAAATCAGCTTAATGCTGGCCAGTTGTATTGTGCGTTAAGGTCTGATATAACCCATGTATGTTAGTTGTTAAGATAAGTTGATCACGAAGCATTGGTTGGCTTTCATATTGCCACTTCCTATAATTATTAGTGTTCTGATGGATTAGATAATGCTAGACTAGGAGTCTGATATTATAAGGTATTGTTTCCTATAGGTGCTGGCTTTAGTTAAAAGCTGCACGACATACCTGGGAACTGGAGTTGATTGAGTAAATTCTAGTCTGTGTGCTATTGAGAGTAGAGCATGCACGAATGAGGGCTTTTTGCCTATACCATTCTGTACTGTTCTAGTCTCGATTGTTTGTCTTTGAGGTACGCCAGGAGAACGCTTAATACTTCGGTATTAAGGTTTCTCAAGAGAGCTACCCTTCCCTATAACGTAATATTTGATGCACAGACTTGAGATTTGCACTAGGCTATGCGGCATGCCATGCGCACCAGTATCTCGTATCATTGACTCTAACTAGACTTTATCAATCATAGTAGACATTAAGTATTTTAAACCAAGTACTCTTTTTATGCATACCCATTTATGATTACACAAGCATTTCGCAGCCTAGTTTGATGTATGGAGACACAAACGACTTAGGCTCTTTTTGTTGATAGGAATACTGCAGTGTCGTGGCGATTATTATTGTTGTAGTGTTTAGGATATTTTTGGCTCCGACGGCATTATATATTCTGCCTTTTTGTGTGCATAGCCTGCACGAGCATTGTTCCGCTGCCTGCCTTTTTGGGTTCCATTTCCGATACGAGCATCTTTATAGCATCTAACATTTAAAGAAGATTCCTTGTTAGTGTTGAAGGACTTTAGTGCACTTTCTTTCATGTAGGAGTGCCTGACATTTATTGATTAAAGTAACGTAAGCTGTAACTTCTCTTACCACCTTACTTTGCATACCATAACCAAGCACCTTCGGTTATAGGTAGTAATAGGCTGTTTTCACATAACATTAAGCCTAGAGTAGACGCACATTTATTGATAGTTTGATAGCCTATTATTGCATATAGAACTCTGTAGAGTATTTGTGTTCTTTGTTCACTGGGAATATACATCAGAGGTTGGATCTAGCGCTTTCCGTTGTAGCATTTATGCCATTACTAGTCCAATGAATAAGAGCCCTGATATATTTAAACCCCAGTCGTAACAACTACTACTACCATAATCACCGGCCTCGACCTCCCTGTGCCCCATTAAACGGCGACCTCGATTTCGGCCGCTAAATTACCTCCGATTTTGGATCTGACCTCATCAATACCCCCATTTTGGGGGGCTGCGAACAACTTTAGTTCCATACACCTTTTCGATCGGAGGCCTCATTCTGCCCCAAACGGCCATTTAAAAAAAAAAAAAAATCAATTTCGGCTTCGAAACGACCTTCTATCGTGGCCTCGCCCCCTCTATGACCTGACCCAGGTCAATTGACACCCACATGCAAAGTTTCAGCTCCCCAGGTCCAAAACTGCGGCCGCCTATTAAGAACACACAGACAGACACACAAACTGATTTAATAATATAGATTAATAGAATAGTTGACCTTTACCTTTGACATTTATCTTGACCTTTATATGTCCCAATATTTATTATGATATGTCAACATTTATCATTTTCCTTTCCATTTAAAGTGCAACTATCTCACCAAGTGTTGTGAAGTTTGCAGGAAAAGTAAAGAAAATAGCATATTGACCTTTTATTTGACCTTGACATGTGACCTTGACCTTTTATATTGAATTGAATAGTTTATTGTATGACCTTGGCCTAGGTATTCTGAATATACATGGTAAGCCTAGTGAGAATCTAACAGTTAGTATGAGAAATACTAGTAACAATCCTATTTTGACCTTTGACCTTGAAATTTGACCTTACCCTCTAGAATATGTATCTAAAATTAGGGCAATACGATATCAAGGCTACCAGTAACTTGTATAGTGCAAATGAAGACATTTGAATAAAAACTAAATATAAATAGTATAAGTTGACCTTTCATCTTGACCTGTGACCTTGACCTTTATGTAAGAGTAAACGAAAATGTTCATCGACATTGCCCAAGAAAATTAAATACGCATGGATAATTTCATTAAAACCCATCAGTTAGTTTCATATATATTTATAGAATAGTTGACCTTGACCTTTGACCTTTTTTCTTGAACTTTATGGTATGTGTCTCAAAATTCCTTATTTTCCTTTTCATTTAGAGTGCAGCTATCTCACCAAATTTTTTGAAGTTTGCATGAAAAGTGAAGAAATTAGCATATTGACCTTATATTTGACCTTGACCTGTGACCTTGACCTTTCATATGGAATTGTATAGTTTCTTGTATGACCTAGGCCTTGGTTTTCCGAATATACTGTACATAGTAAGCCTAGTGAAACTCCAACAGTTAGTGTAAGAAATACTAGTAAAAATCTTATTTTGACCTTTGACCTTGTCTTTTGACCTTATCCTTTAGAATATTTATCTGAAATCTGGTCAATAAGATATGAAAGTTACCAGTAACTTGTATAGTGAAAATGAAGAAATTTTAGTAAAAACTAAAAAATATGAAATATTGACCTTTTATTTAACCTTGACCTTTGACCTTATCCTTCAAGTTAAATTGAAACTTTCTTTTTGACTGACCATCGCATTGACCAAATGGATATACCTGTGAAATTTGGTGAAGATCCATTGAACAGTCTAGGAGGAGTTACCAGACAGACAGACGACGGACGACGACGGACAAGCTGATTTGTGGTGCACAGTATACGGGCGGGATGTGTTGCGCGATACCACACTACTTCGCAGAGTTGATCACCAGAAATCCAAGGAGAAATGCGTCATCGTATCTTGAAAGGGTTATTTGGATTCGGCCAAGCAATTTGCAGTAAGATTCTGCAATACATGTACACCACGATGCCATGAATGCTATGTGCTTAGTGATGAGTGCCGCAACATATACCGTATATTAAAGGGGGTCACCGGCTTTTTTTATCTGTCTCTCCTTTTCTCTCTTTCCCTGGCTTGTATCCATTCGGCCCCATTCAGCCAACTGTGTTAAGACGGTTATCCCCATCCAGGTATCGATTTCTTCCTGGTGAGCGATAGCGAGCCAGCATTATATGGAGAAAAATGTACAAATTTAGCTTGCTGTCAAAACAAATATATATATATATATGCTGGCTCGCTACCGCTCGCCAGGAAAATATTGACACCTGAATGGGGATAAACGCCTTAAAACAGTAGGCTGAATGGGACCGAATGGATACAAGACAAAGCGAGAGGGAGAGTGAGATGATTGGGCTGAAAGAGAAGGGCAACCCAAATACTACAGAGGTCCTGATGATGTCAGAAGAAGAACCACAAACCATAATGAAGCTAGCCACAGTGAAGGAAAGCCGTAGAACGAGAAGGAAGACCCATAGAAATAGAATTCCCCCAGGATTCCCATGCTCTACAGCGTGCCACAACAACACAATCTACCCCACAAAGAGGATCTACCCGTGCTTTAATTCCTACCGGATTAACACAGGTCCCTCCATCCGGGACCCCACAGGAGTTCAAGCCCGGACCAATACCGAGGATGTATGCCCGGTCAATGGCAGACCCCGGCACATGTACCTAAGGCAGGGGGCCAACAACCACTGCAGATGTTGTATTGCGAACAAGATGTTATGCAAATGCAGTACCAGGAACCAGGACAATACCTCTACCGATGGAGCCTAGAGAATCACCTCTACAGTAGCTCACATGAGGAATGGCAGAAACCAACAAAGAAGAGAAAGGGACAGCATTATTACATAATTATAAAACAGGAAATTTCAGACAAGACCAATATCATTAAAACAATTATTACGCAGCCATATATGCCTTGTAAATAAAGAATAGAGTTTTAAGATGTAAACAATACCATTAGATATGCATTTGTAGTTTAGCTATATTTTTTAGAATAAATATTACCTTCGCAATAAAGAAAATAAATAAATCACCATGTCCTTATGATATCGAAATAGACCAAATCTAGTTCAAATTATAACCCAATTATAGCCTAACTTAAACTGAGAGAAGGTATGCAAGTACTGGTTCCAGTCCTCTGTTAATGTCACAGCTATCCGTGGATCTTGAATAGGATTGCAGACTCCCATAAGACAAGCCTGTCTCTATAGTCGAGTCCAGCAAGGGTGGCGAACTAGAGGTGTGGAGGAGCCAGGAGTGAACTTCTCTATTTGATAAATATCAATTATGTACGATTAAGTACGACAGGTTGGGTAAGGTATCCTCACAGGATTCGAACCCACTCACTCCAGGTATATTTGGGAGAGTCGGGCACCGTAACCACTCGGCCATGAGCGGATATAAGGAAAGCAACCTTAGTTCTTATTAAATTTGAGGAACCAGGTTTTTAGTCTCGTGGAGGACTATGCCTTCGAACACGTGGTGAGTTTATTAGACTTCGACCATAATATTATATTATATCCTCTCATGGCCGAGTGGTTACGGTGCCCGACTCTCCCAAATATACCTGGAGTGAGTGGGTTCGAATCCTGGTGAGGATACCTCTTACCCAACTTCTCTATTGTCTGTGAGAGAGGCAGCTCCCTTTGCCGTCCAGTCAGAGGAAGACCTACGAGTCCTACACCGGCCAGAATCTCCCTCTTGGAAATTACCTCCTCTACCCCATACCCCAAGTGTCTCTATGTGTTTTAAGTGTTGTGATTTATTGTGAAGGTAATATAGAATATGTGAGTGTTCAACTTGATTTGTGCCTAGATCTTCGTTCGAGGATTTCCCTTGTCAATCTACTACACGTGTGAAATTTATCTAATTCGATCTACTCAGTGAATTTATAAAAGTGTGATATTCTATCTGTGTAATTCGTAACCCGCATTTAAATGATAAATGTTGACATACGTTATATAGTCATTATTCCACGTGTTTATCAGTGAATACTCCCAGATTCTATTATTGTGTGTTGTTATTCGTTGTGTGTCCAAGTCGAGGAGAAGTGTTTAACGAAGGCTATATTCCTTCATTTTTATTTATTTCCTCATATTTAATCTCTTTATTCAACACCTTATTTTATCTATTTAACCATAGAGTACTCCTAGGAAAGTCGCCCCCGATTTTTGAAAGTAAAGTACCCGTCCGTTGAGTTATAATAAATGTATTTCAATTTACCTATTTGCCTTCCTTTTGTGAATAGTTTAACCATATACGTTGCTCGGGTCTTATAATTCTTTCACCACTGATTGAGGAAATCAGATTATATAACCTCCGTTCATCACGCCTATACTGTATATTCGGCTAGTGATACAGTACTACTTTGTTTGGTAATTTCGTAATATAACTTTGTTTTCATTATATACAGCGCTACCTCGTTCTGCATTCATCAGTAGTTTGTTAATCTAATACAAGCCTACTTGCCTTGGCAATTGTACCGGTATAGTTTATTCACTCTATTTTAATAGTGAATCAGATTTCCATACTCCGTGAAAGTATACCTCATTTACAATCAAATTGATTTGTTGTGCTTCTTGTGAGTAAATATTCATAAAACCATTAGGATAGGTAAAAGCCTATTTAAATTATCTTTCCTTAAGACCTAAAGCGAGGTTAACTTTTCCATAGTGTAACTTAGCATTGCACTAAACTAAGAGTAAATTTAACTTGACATCAGTACGTTTGACCTAGACTCTCCTTGAGCGGTTCCTTTAATCATCTACCTGTGCGCGAGGTATCCTTTTGATCTCTGACCCCGCGTATTTTCACACCTCACGAACCGTTGGACCGCTGAGTCATACCCTAGTTAATATACTCTGCGTTAGACACTTCGCCCACATCATAATGTCATTGATGTTATTTATTTTTATGTATCATATGTGTCCTATGCATTTACCCATTCATTACTGACTGTAAGTGACAACCCAATATTCACTAAGGAGTAAAATCTTTTCAACTCTTTTGAAGTCACTTGAATTCGAATTCTACTCTGTAGTAACACCTCGGATTGTAATTTATATGTACCTTGATATATTGAATAAATACGAGTATAACTTTGCCTGTGTGTTTATTGTGTTTACCGAAGTGTGATTAAAGCAATATTAAAAGTACTATTCATGAAACTATAGATATGTTCTTGTTGAGCATATTCAGAATCTAAACCGTTGAAATAAGGGTGAATATGATATAATATAACCCAGCTGGTAAAAATAAGCATCCAGCATAAAATATATATTATATATATATATATATATATATATATATATATATATAAGAGAGAAGGAGAGTAATCTTATCCATTGGCAGGAGAGGTATCCCGTCCAACATTGTATTCAACTTCTTTTTTAGCCTAACACAAAGGTCATAGTCACTCAACATGTGAACTATCAGTAAACAAATCCCAAATACATTTATGTTTTCCCAGATTTTCACAAAATAGGCTTAGTTGGTCAAGCCAATCAGGGTAAAGGCTAGAGAAGTGGGCGGGGCATCGTGACTATATCTTCTTATTACAATATACTTAAAGGTAGTGGGCGGTCCTTAATCGTTACTGAAAGTGTATATAAAGAGGGTGGGAGGTCAGTCAGCACTCAGTGGTCGGCTGCTGCTCCAGGCTGTGAGAGTCCCGCTCCGGCTTCACCTGCCCCTGCACCTTCACCGTGAGTCAGGTGACACCACCCAGTTTCATAATAATAACACGACAGATTCATCTTTTTATTTCATTCAACAACTCTAATAGATTTTTCTGTTATCTTAATCACATAAATCGTCACTTATATCAAAAATCACAAATACCACCATTACGAGATGAAACCACAATGCTGTGGATCGGCCAAATTAAATTGTCACTTTTCCTGGCATTTATATGTCTTAGTGACTTGAAAAACCTTGTCAAAGTGAACCAATGTCCACATTAAAATCCCATCCGTATCGTGTCTGGAAAAACCGCAATGGACAGAAACCCAATATCTTATTTCAAAAGTGGACACAACGAAAGTGTTTCGAATACATTACGATCAAACTATTATGATTGCAAACACACATTACATTCTAGTGTCACATTTCACAATTCACAAAGCCCTAGTTATATTAGGTTAGGTGACTGAGGTGGTGGTGACTTTGGTTTTGTCCACTTTTCATTATAAGGGGTTGAGGTTTTAGTCCATTGGGGTTTTGTCCACTTGGGTTTTGTCTACTGGGGCTTTGTCCACTTGGATTTTGTCTACTGAGGTTTTATCCAACGGGATTTTGTGCAACTAACGGAACGAACGTCTTATAACCTTAACAACTAATATGCTTAACATGAGGGAGAAGGGTGTCCAGAAAAAGCGAGTAGTACCGGCTTAACCCATTTAGGTGCTTAACCCCTTCTGTACCGGCGACGTCTTATTAATTTTATTCTAACTAAAGGGTTAAATGAGGCCCTTTTAAAACTGAATAAAATCGTAGAATAGTAGCCAGAATAAAGTGAAAAAGACGTCGCCGGTACTGAAGGGGTTAACCCATTGAGGATTGTTACGCGTGGTGGTAGTTGGTAGTGGGTATTATTAGACGCATTTAACCCTTTGAGAATCTATGACTGTTTCACATTTTACTCTGGCTATTATTACATACAAAGGAATACAAAGGGAGGCAAGCAACAACATCCCTACTGGTTCTTACTTGGCTGGCTGTAAAATATATATATACCGGTATATAATATTATATATATATATATATATATATATATATATATTATATAATGTATATACAGGTATACTGTATATAATACGAAATTCCAACTGAAGGGCTTCATCTCCAGAAAGACAGTGGCCAGAAAATCTAAATTATCAGATTTTGCTCAGATTAGGAAGGGTACATGGAAATCAGAAGGTTTACAGAGATAGTTTTTACCCTTTTTATTCCCACAGATCCTTCTTGACTTTTATAAAATATCCTAATGATAGCCAAAGTAAACTGTCAAAACGAGCTGTGATCCTCATGGGTTAAAATATGCTTACCCAAATCTGAAAAATTGGGGCGTTGCAAAATTATTATGAATTACTTTATGAATGATGATGTAACTATAGGGGTTGGATATTAGCATGCTATGGGTAATGCTTACTAAAACATATTTATAAGACTAATGGAAAATCGCATGAGAGAATAAAGATTGTTCCTTTTATGACCCTTATATCCCAAAAAAGCTACGATCGTAGTTTTGTTGCTTGAAGACTTTTTGCATCGAACGAGACTATATACGACATTGATATGTACAGTTACCCACATAAGTTCTGTTAGTTAGTTAAAATAGGACTTCAGAGGCTATCAACCCTTCTGCATTATTAAGCCAGCACACTGTAAGTCAATAATAGCATCAGGAATGGAACCCTTTTTCGAGAACTCCTGTCCCTTGTATAGTTCTGCCCATCTCCGTGATCTTATATATAGAGGTATAATGTGCATGATTAAATAATGAGTGTAGTTTCTTATGCAATGGCTAACTCATCTGATTAGTCAACTGGTATTTAAAGGAAACCACACTCGCAAGTCAGTCATGCTATTTTACTTTCATACATGAGACCACGATGAGGAGCAGAACTTATGTGGGCAACTGTAAGGTACACTTTAGGACATTACAGTATATGATGGCTTGTAATGCACAAAACTATAATATTTGTATTTGCCTGGTATAATACTGTATATCATAGGTTCATTTAGGCAAATCCACGAGTCGGAAAGAGCCAGCATTTGTGTTGTAGAGTTTATACAATTGGTATGTACACGTACGTACACTTGGTCAACAAAGTATATGCACCCTTACCCTGGTCATCTGGTGTGTACAGCTTAGTAGTATAGGTCGTAGGTCATAGGTAGTAGGTCTTAGGTAGTATAGGTAGGTAGTAGTATAGATGGATATAGCTGCAGGAAGATAGGCCAACACTACCGAGCTGTACACACCAGATGATTAGGGTAGGGGTGCAGATACTTTTTTAGTCGAGCGTACAGTACAGTTCGAGGCAAACAAATAGTCATGAAGTGAGTATGAGATATTTTAGTCAGGTCAGCAAATGAGCTACAAATCTTGCCCCAAAGTACAATTAACCCGTACAGTACCGGTGACGTCATTTTCATTATATTCTGGCAACTATTAAACGATTGTGTTCCGCTTAGGAAGGACTCTAGCAATAAGAAGACTTCAAACTATCTCGACCAACCCTTTTAACTACTACAGATCCTTCCTAAGCTGCATAATATCGCCTGAATATAGCTAACACACGCCGCTGGTACTCAAAGGGTTTAGAGAAAGTAAAACTGAAGCACCGAATCGTGGATTTACAGTCGTGTCGTATCAGACCGAGTGTTTTCATTATACCACTAAGTTCGGTCATTTTATATATTAATTCTAATCATTTTAATTACCTAGATATACTGTGCAGTCATCAGCATTAAGACATTTACTTTAATTTGAATATTTGAATAAATCATTGCATTGTCTCGTTTGCGTTTGATACAAATTCAAATGGGTGGTTCGCTTTTTATGCTCTTAACTGTACGGTACAATATATGAATACAAACCCTTGTATTTAACTGTACGGTACAATATATGAATACAAACCCTTGTATTTAACTGTACGGTACAATATATGAATACAAACCCTTGTATTTAACTGTACGGTACAATATATGAATACAAACCCTTGTATTTAACTGTACGGTACAATATATGAATACAAACCCTTGTATTTAACTGTACGGTACAATATATGAATACAAACCCTTGTATTTAACTTTACACATTAGTTATATTTATCAAGAAATGGAATAGGTTAGATTTGCATAGAATAGTTTGTTAGATTAACCCCTTCTGTACCAGTGATGTACTTTTCATTATATTCTGGCAATTATTAGACGATTATGTACAGCTTAAGAAGGACGTCTACCCATTAAAAGGCTACATACTCTCTAAATTAATCCTTTTAGCGACCATATATTCTTCCTAAGCTTAATACAATAGTCTAAATGTAGCTGAAATAAATGATAAAAGACGTCACCGGTACAGAATTGGTTGAAATGGTTGACTAATGGGTTTGGAACTTGATACAACAACACCTTGCAGCCGAGCCTCCGTCCTCAGTTGATTGGACGCGGCAGTATCCTTGTTGTTACGGTGTGAGGGACGGTGATTGTGTGAAGCTTATCATGAACGGCGACATAATTGGATATGTTGTATTAGAAGTGGTTAAGGGGAGGCAGACCGTTTTTCTGGACCCCCTTCTCCTTAATGTTTAGCACCACTAGTTTTGATATTATAAGACGTTCGGCCCATTAGTTTGGCGATTTTAACACCTTTCGCCCCATTTCGTTGTCAATTTTAAGACCCTTCGTGCCATTTAGGTGTCGATTATTTCCTGGCGAGCGATAGCGAGCCTGCAATTCTAAGAGGAACCGGCCTTCGGCCAGGGTGTTTTTCTAAGGTTGATGGAGGTCTAGGGAGGAAACTAACAAAATATATGAATAAATGAAATAATAGACCAAACAAACGGCCAGTCTCCCCTTAACAAGCGCCGTTAGTGCAATTAAGGCAGACGGAATAGGATCTAATCGGAATTGTTGGGGCATGATATCAAGATGAGAGTGGGAGACGGGTAAGTGATAAGAATGGTGACCTGCTTTTTTATCTCTTTTTCTCTCTTTCTCGGGCTTGTATCCATTCGGCCCCATTCAGCCCACTGTTTTAAGGCATTGGTAAGATCCTGCGTAGCAGGTAGAACTGTTTTTCAGATGCCTATTTACTAAGGAACTTTTAACAATATCTTTGGTAAATATCCTGTTTAACACCGGGGACGATTTTTACAAGTATTTTGTATTTGTTTTCCTTGTTTTTTTTCGAAGGTGTGTTATTTTATGAACCCCGTCGGAAATTGCAAAACAAACATTGCCCATCAATCTTAATTAAGACACCTAAGCAACAAATCATATTCGCTCGCTCGCGATCACATTTCCGGCAATTTTGACTGCCGTAGGATACAAAAATAAGTTGAGGGGGGGCAAAGCCTCACCCCCCCCCCCATGACTTATTGTCATCATCATATATGTTGCCAGCAGGGGCAAAAACAAAATAAAACAAAAACAAAAACGAAACCGCGAGCGTACGACCTATGTAAACATGACGACCATAGCTCGGATACTACATCCTTAGATTTTTTGTTAGTAATTTTTGTTTTCTGTGATTGAGGGAGGCAAAAGGCATAACTGCCTATAGCGAGTGCCTCCCCCATAGTTGAAAGAGTGACAGGGCCAAAATCAAGGGACGTTCGAGCCAAAATGCCTGGACACACCGAGTTTGAAGCAATTTAAGTCATAGGAAGAGGGAAAGACTGATTCTGGGAGAGAGTTCCAGAGCTCAGCTGTTGAGTAGAAGAAAGTTTGAGAGTAACGTTTCACTCTTGGGTTGGAGAGTTGCACAGAGTAGGGGTGGGATTGAGTTGCAAGACGGGTACCACGTGCCCTACGTAAAGGAGGTGGTATGCACTGGGATAGCTCTGAGGAACACTGATTATTATAGTAGCGATAGAATAGCGAGAGAGATGCAACATTGCGGCGGAGAGAGAGAGATTGCAGAGAGTTGGTGAGTGGACGGGAGTTAATGAACCTTGTCTAGGAGAGCGGTGTGAGAGGAACCTCCCCACACATGTGAACAGTACTCAATACAAGGGCGCACTATGCCCCTGTGCAGAGCAAGATGCTGTGCAGGGGAAAAGAACCCCCTAAGGCGGTTGAGCACACCCAGCTTCTGGGAGGCTGCCTTAGCAAGACTGGTAATATGGTCCTTCCAAATGAGAGCAGAAGAAAAAGAGACACCAAGAATATTGAGAGAAGATGAAGGGTTGATTTTTGTATTGTTGAAGAATAAGGGATAGTCCGCTGGGAGATCCTGACGGGTAGATAGATGGAGAAATTGGGTTTTGGAATCATTAAAGTTAACAAGGTTTTCTCTGCCCCTATTGGAAATAGTATTTAGATCAGAATTTAAGAGTTCTATGACTTCATTACGTTTGACGTTGAGGGATTGCTGGCTGGGACGTTCTGAAAAACTAATGGAGTAGTGTAAGGTTGAGTCGTCTGCGTATGAATGGATGGAATTAAGGTACAGTTAAGGAGATCATTTATAAAAATTAGAAAGAGAATAGGAGATAGGACAGAGCCCTGAGGAACACCAGAGTTTATAAGGTGAGGAAGTGAACAATGGCTGTCCACAACCGAGGCTATGGAACGGCCGGAAAGGAAATTAGAGACAAAGGCACAGATGGAGGGATAGAAACCGAAGGAGGATAGTTTAGAAATTAAAGATTTATGCCAGACTCTATCGAAGGCTTTCGATATGTCTAGTGCAATAGAAAAAGTCTCAATGAAGTCCCGAAAGGAGGATGACCAAGAGTTAGTAAGATATGAAAGAAGATCACCAGTAGAGCGACCCTTAAGGAAGCCATACTGGTGATCTGAGAGCAGATTATGAGAAGAGAAATGCTTAAGAAATTTGGAAGCAAGAATAGTTTCAAAAACTTTAGAAAGACAAGAGATGAGAGCAATTGGACGATAGTTGGAGGGTTGAGAGCGGTCACCCTTCTTTGGGACAGGTTGAATGTGAGCAAACTTCCAGCATGAAGGGTAGACGATAGAGGATAGACAGAGACGAAAGAGTTTGCCTAGGCAGGGAGTCAGCACGGAAGCACAGTTTTTGAGAACAACAGGAGGAACACCGTCCGGACTGTACGCCTTATTAGTGTTAAGCCCAGAGAGGGTAGAAAGTACATCTTTAGAAGAGATGAGGATATTAGGCATAAGTAAGAAAGAGGAGGGCGGAGAGGGAGGAATAGCACCGGAATCATCCAAGGTGGAGTTTCTAGCAAACGTTTGAGCGAAGAGTTTAGCTTTGTCGGAGGAACAAGTGATGGTTGTGCCATCAGAGTGGGAAAGGGGAGGAAGAGAAATTGTTGGAGAGGTTTTTGGCTAGATGCCAGAAAGCTTGGGAAGAGCTAGAGTTGGATAGTGCAGTGCATTTATTATTGATGAAAGGGTGTTTGGCAAGTCGAAGAACAGATATGGCTTGATTCCGGGCAGAAACATAGGAAGAATGAGAGTCTTGAGTTTTAAGGCATCGCTACCGTTTGAATGCTTCCTCCTTATTCCGGACAGCAGTAGAACAGGCGTGAGTAAACCAAGTTTTTTTAGCATTAGTCTGAGAGAAAGAGAATGGAATGTATGCTTCCATGCCCGATAGGATTACCTCGGTAATGCGTTCAGCACTCTCCGAGGGTCCTCGGCCACGGAAGCAGAAATCATTCCATGGGAAATCAAAGAAGTACTGCCGGAGAGCCTCCCAGTCGGCAGCGCCAAAGTGCCACAAGCGCCGCCGGCTAGGAGGATCGGGTGGCCGTACTGGAGAGATAGGACAGGTGACAGAGATAAGTTTATGGTCGAAGGAGCCCAAAGGAGAGAAAAGATCGACAGTATAAGAAGAAGGGTTAGAAGTTAGAAACAAGTCAAGAATGTTGGGCCGATCTTCGATGCGATCCGGGATACAGGTGGGTTGCTGAACTAACTGGTCTAGGTCATTTAGGATAGAAAAGACGTAGGCTTGTTCACCAGGTGGATCAGAAGTGTGAGAGGAGAGCCATTGGCGGTGGTGAACGTTGAAATCTCCTAAGATGGAGATTTCTGAGAAAGGAGAAATGGATAGAATGTGTTCCACTGTAGAGTTTAGTTAGTCAAAGAATTTAGGAAAATTGGGGAGTTAGGGGAAAGATAGACAGCACAGAAATATTTAGTAAGAGAATGCCAGGAAAGTTAGAGCCATAAAGTTGAGAATTCAGAGGAGTCGAAATCGGGAACACGAGAGCAAGTGAGTTTGTTGTGCACATATGCACAACATCCGCCTTTGGCTTTGAAACTAGTATAGAGAAAGTAGGAGGATACAGAGAAGGGGCTGCTGGATGTTGCTACAGACACCTGAGTTTCGGTGAGGAAGAGAAGATCAGGTTTGTAGGAGAAGAGATGGTGCTCAACAGAGTGAAAGTTAGAGGAAAGTCCGCGAATGTTGCAGAAATTAATAGAAAGAGTAACAGGCCGAGGTCCAGGTAATTGTGTGGGGTCGTCAGGGGATGGTCGGTCGGGTGTGGGGGGGGGGCCCTGGGGACTCCGAGGCTGGGCTAGAATTCATAATTTTGTTTTGTTAATTTTGGTGTGGAGGAATGAAGTGTGGTGTGCATGTTTAGTGGAGTGACGTGGATAGGAGGAGCAGGTGTTTGTAAGAGCGAGCTGGATTGCTCCCAGTGTAAATGAGGCACAAAGAAAATCAATAAACGAGGCCAAGCAAATGAAACAGGAGTTCCAGCGACTCTTTATCACATGTCTATAACCTCACCTGAGTCTAGCCCTGATCGATTGGTGCCTACAATCTCCCTAATTTACCGACGGTTTGGACATAAATGGCAATGAAGTACATGACATAACTAATATATTTGCCCAAATAATATATCGATGGTTTTGACCAAGTGTGAAACTGGATAAATTCCATATCTTTAACCTAACCTAACCAAAACATAACTTAACCTAACCTAGTAAATTAGTGGACTATTTATGAATGTAAAATGTAAAAAATATATTGTAACCTTACCTAAGTTTTGAAATATATGTACAGGTCTACCCGCTACACAGGATTATACCAAGGCATTTATCCCCATCCTAGTGTCGATA
Source organism: Paralithodes platypus (assembly GCA_032716605.1). Taxonomy (NCBI): domain Eukaryota; kingdom Metazoa; phylum Arthropoda; class Malacostraca; order Decapoda; family Lithodidae; genus Paralithodes; species Paralithodes platypus. The sequence goes on along the minus strand of CM064578.1, from coordinate 33,232,122 downwards.
TATTCCTGTCCAGCAATAACGAGCCAGTATTGTATGGAGAAATCCGGCTCCGCCGGAGACATTTTACTATCGAAAAATGTACAAATTAAGCCTGTTGACAAAACATTATAACAAATATGCTGGCTCGCTACCCCTCGCCAGGATGGGGATAAACGTCTAAAACAGTAGGCTGAATGGGGTCGAATGAATACAACCCAGAGAGAGAGGGAGAGAGAGAAATAGATAACGAGGTGGGCCCCCTTAATAACGAAGAGGGGCTATAACAGGGGCATGTACCCAGATTCATCTTTCCTAGTGTGTGTTAGGGCCTTAACCCCTTCAGCACAATGACGTCATTTTCAGCTTCTTCTGGTTACCATTAGACGATTTTCTTTAGCTGTTAATCTACCCCGAGAACTGAAAGGGGTAAATACGATCTCCGTAAATCCTCTGAAATAACACAATACATTTTTAAACTGCATAACGTCGTCTAGCTTTAGGCAGTGTAAAATGTAAAAATGCAGCATCATGCTGAAGGGGTTAAAGGGTAATTTTGGGGAAGATGTTTGCGGTGTCATTACTTATATTTTTTTCACTAGGAGCCCCTCTCCACTCTCCGTCTCACTTGACGGAAGATTTATCAAGAAGGTTGTAATATCTGGGCGTAAGGTCGTCATGCTTACATAGGTCGATCGCTCGCGGTTAAGTTCCCATCTATTTTGACTGCTATTTTTCTGTTACTTGCCCCCTGTTGGCAATATATATGATGATGACAATAAGTCATTGGGGGGGGTGAGGAAGGGCAAAGCACCCCCTCAACTTATTATTGTATCCCAAGGCAGTCAAAATAGACGGGAACATGATCGCGAGCGTGCGAGTAGTATAAACATGGCGGTGGTACGCCCGGGTTCTACATCCTTACCAAGGATGTAGCACTCGGGCGTACCGCCTGCCTTGTTTACACTACACGGACGCTCGCGATCATGTTCCCGTCTATTTTGACTGCCATGGGATACTTATCCTCCCATGACTTATTGTCATCATCATATATATTGCCAGCAGGGGGCAAATAACAGAAAAAATAACTGTCAAAATTGACCAGAACGTAATTGCAAGCGCACGACATATGTAAACATGACGACCATATGCCCGGATACTAAATCCTTCCTTAATGTATAATATAATCTGAATATAGAATTATTTGCACTTTGTTGCCCTTTCAATATTCGAAGTTAAATACTGTATATGTAACGATATTATATGTATAACACAATTCGTCTGTATTCATAGAATGTTTTGTCCTATGTTGCTCTTTCAGCAACAAATAGAAATAAAAGAAAGATCATCTGGGTAAATGTTACTTTTAGGACCAACAGTGATTTCAGCAAAAAAAAAAAAAACATGTTTTTGCGTTTTTGCGTTTTTCTTTCAGATACAGTGTTCTCATATACTGAAGAGGAGCTGAAATGAGTATTTACGCATTATCCAACAATCTAAAAATACGCCCCCCGGGAGGGCAATGAATATCAGGGAAAAAGAGAGGTTAAAGTGAATAAAAGCCGAAAAATAAGCTTTATTTGGCCATATCTGTTTGCCGTGCGATACAGAAAAAGTTGATGGGGGGCAAGCCCCCTCTCATCCCCCCCAGGACTTATTGAAATCCTCATCTATGTGGTCAGTAGTGGGCAAAATCCTTATTTTCCCTAACTGACCCTATTATTGGATAATGGGTAAATACTCACTTCCGACGGTCCTTGGATAATAGGTAAATACTCACTTCCGAAAGTCTTCACTATATAAATCCAATGGATATGAATGAAAATCAAGTACACACACCACACAACAAATCGAAAGATAAATGAGAGTCATCCAGCTGAAGACGCCATTGTGGGCACAATAGTCACTAGTCAGCCACCCTCCCCTTCTTCTCTAATATATTTCATTATGGAATATGCGCAGCTGCAGCTGCGGGTGACAGGTGATTGGCTAAATGGGTGTAACATCATCCAGGGACTTCCATTGCTATTGGTTGATTATTTCAAGTCACTTTTCAAGTCAGTAGACAGCATCCAGACATGCGACTATAGTGAAGATGGTGGCCGGGCCGTTTATAGGGAGACTATTAAAATCATATTATATATATCCCTTATTATACATTTCAGTTCATAATGACATATATAGCAATGATGTATAGTGTTCTACTGCACTTATTAGGCCTAAAATGATCGATGGGACTACTGTCAGTCCTAAAGATAACCTTTTCCATCATCTGTATCTATAGAACCAATTTCCCTAGTAGTTGTCCGATGGAATACGCCAGCGAGGAAAAAAGGAAAAATTCAGAACTGCAGCAGCCCTACCAGGAGGAAGAAGATTACAGCATTGGCAACCTTCTTTTCAACAACAAGGTCGTCGAAGAAAATAAATTGACTAAGCATTTTACAAAATTGGAGATGATAAAGTAAAAGAAATGCAATAATACAGACAGAAAAGACCCAGTTCGAAAGAAACAAATATACATCAGGAAGTGCTGTTTTAAAGGCAATACTTCCACCATCCAACTGAACTGAACTGAGCAGCGCGATGCCTACCCTGTGCCTGAGACCAACAAGTTTAAAGGAGAGATGTACCTTTGTGTGGCTGTGGGTAGGGGGCGTCAGTGTTCGAGACATAGCTCAACGGACCGGCGTCCATGTCACCACTATATCCAGGTAAACCAGTAACACTATTTGGTCCGAAGGGGTGCTTTTTGGAGTTAAACTCTTGCAGTTCATTAGTTTGGAGGGTGTGGATAGTGTTAGCAGGCGTACATGTCGCCTTGTTTACGAAAGTCGTAAGCTCGCAGTTATGTTCGCGTCTAATTTGACGGCTTTTATTTTTTACAAAACTATACCAATACCTGCTGTTATTTGCTCCTTGTTGGTAATATACATAATGACGACAGTAAGTCATGGGGGGTGCGGACGCTCGCGATTATGTTCCCATCTATTTTGACTGCCGTGGGATACAATAATAGGTTGAGGGGGGCCAAAGCCCCACCTCAATCTATAATTGTTTCCCGCATCAGTCAAAATAGTCGGGAACATGATCGCGAGCTTGCGAATAGTGTAAACAAGGCGGGCGGTACGCCCGCATAATACATCCTTACCTCATTCTCCTCATGTTTATCCCCATTAATTTTGAGATTTTTTTATATTCACTCCATTTCTTTGTCAATTTTAAGATCTTTCGTGCCTTTTAGGTATCGATATTTTTTTCCTGGCGAACGATGGCGAGCCTTCAGTGTAGGAGGAACCAATGTGTCTACCGAAAACATGTATATTTATCTAGAAGGGGGGTTTCGGGGTATTATTTAAAGCTTTATGGAAGTTTTTGGGGAAAAATAATAATAATGAAACCAAATTCTCCCCTGCAATGGTTGTGACTGTATGCTGAAGATGGGTGAACCGATGGCGCCAGGAGGGTCACGTCAACACCAGGAGCCGCATCGGGCGTCCCTCTAAGTCCTCCTTTCTCACCCTAGCATTCTGGACCAGAGCTCTCAACGCCGTACAACCCGACAGGACCCATATGTTTCGAGCCGACATCCTCCATAATCTTAATCGCAATGTGGATGTTAGATATAAAGCCATTTTGGAAATTAACCAGTATCTGTCCGTCTACTGTCTTGGGAATTTGCGAGGGTAAAGGGGTATTATCTAAATGACCTTACAACTGGACAGGACCCATATGTTTCGAGCCGACGTCCTCCATAATCTTAATCGCAATGTGGATGTTAGATATAAAGCCGTTTTGGAAAGGGACAAGTATCTGTCTGTCTACTGTCTACTAGGGTAATGAGTATATTTCTAAATGACTCAACTCCTTACAACTCGACAGGACCCATATATGTTTCAAGCCGACTTCCTTCATAATCTCAATATTAAGGGGAGACTGGCCGTTTGTTTGGTCTATTAATTCATTTATTCATATATTTGTTTAGTTTCCTCCCTAGACCTCCATCAAGCTTAGAAAAACACCCCCTAGACCCCCCTTGAAGATAAATTTGTACATTTTTCGGTAGAAAAATTTCCCGGTCGAAGGCCGGTTCCTCTTAAAACTGCAGGCTCGCTATCGCTCGCCAGGAAAAAGTTGACACCTAAATGGCACGAAAGGTCTTAAAATTGACAATAAAATGGGGCGAAAGATGTCAAAATCGCCAAACTAATGGGCCGAAAGTCTTACAATCTCAAAACTAGTGGGGCTAAACATTAGGGAGAAGGGGGTCCAGAAAAACGGTCTGCCTCTCCTTAATCTTATCTGTTGCATGACTAATTATATAATGTTGGGAGTTCAACATTTGCAGTGCTACATGGCTGGCTATGTTGGGAAATGCGTCTGGATCATAATAATTATACTGCACAGTTGTCCGTATAGATTATGTTCCTCCCCGTGATCTTATAATTATACTGCACAGTTGTCCGTATAGATTATGTTCCTCCCCGTGATCTTATAATTATACTGCACAGTTGTCCGTATAGATTATGTTCCTCCCCGTGATCTTATAATTATACTGCACAGTTGTCCGTATAGATTATGTTCCTCCCCGTGATCTTATATATAGAAATGTAATATACATGATTGAATTAGTAGTGTAGTTTTCTATGTAGTGGTTAGCACATCTGATTAGTCAACTGATTTAAGGGAGCCCCCTCGCTTTTTTTCTCTTTCTCTCTCCTTGGCTTGTATCCATTCGGCCTCATTCAGCCTACTATTTTAAGACGTTTACCTCCATCCAGGTGTCAATATTTTCCTGGCGAATGGTAGTGAGCCAGCATATATATATATTTTTGTTTTGACAGCAAGCTAAATTTGTAAATTTTTCAATAGAGAAATGTCTCCGGCGAAGCCGGATTTCTCCATACAATGCTGGCTCGCTATCGCTCGTCAGGAAGAAATCGACACATGGATGGGGATAAACGTCTTAAAACAGTTGCCTGAATGGGGCCGAATGTATACAAGCCAGAGAAAGAGAGAAAAGGAGAGAAAGATAACAAAAACGGTGACTCCCCCTTAAAAGAAACCACGCTCGCAATTAATATATAATATTTTAGTTTCTATATTTATGATTGCGACGAGGAACATAATTTATATGTCAACGGTACATTTCACATACATATGTACCAATGTTTGAGGCGGTGTGTATGTATTCGAGGATCCTATTCATTATACTAAATGTCTGCTTGTCGTAATTAATAAAGGTGTTTGTTTTGCCTTGTTCTTTTATTGGTCCTCTTTAGCACACTTTCATTTGTTTCATTTTGAACCTCTTTTAACCCTTTGAGTACCGGCGAGGTGTGCTATAATATATGCTAGCTATATTTAGACGATATTATACAGCTTAGGAAGGTTCTGTGGTAGTTAAAAGGGTTGGTTGAGATAGTGTGTTGAAGTGTTATTATTGCTAGAGGTCTTTCCTAAGCTGAATACAATCGTCTAATAGTGTTCAGAATATGACGAGAAGGACGTCCCTGGTACTGGATGGGTTAACCCTCTAAAGATTATGACGCATTTTGACACTTTATTCTGGCTGCCATTAGACAAGTTTATTATTATTAGACGAGTATATTATTATTAGACGAGTTTATTATTATTAGAAGAGTTTATTATTATTAGACGAGTTTATTATTATTAGACGAGTATATTATTATTAGACGAGTTTATTAGTATTAGACGAGTTTATTATTATTAGACGAGTTTATTATTATTAGACGAGTTTATTATTATTAGACGAGTTTATTATTATTAGACGAGTTTATTATTATTAGACGAGTTTATTATTATTGGACGAGTTTATTAGTATTGGACGAGTTTATTAGTATTAGACGAGTTTATTATTATTAGACGAGTTTATTATTATTAGACGAGTCTATTATTATTAGACGAGTATATTATTATTAGACGAGTTTATTATTATTAGACGAGTATATTATTATTAGACGAGTATATTATTATTAGACGAGTTTATTATTATTAGACGAGTATATTATTATTAGACGAGTTTATTATTATTAAACGAATTTATTATTATTAGACGAGTTTATTATTATTAGACGAGTTTATTATTATTAGACGAGTTTATTATTATTTTGACAGTTTATTCTGCCTGTCATTAGACGAGTTTATTAAATCGTCTGATACTAGCCAGAAAACAGAAGCAATGCATAGTCAGATCTTGAAAGGGTTAAGGGGAAGTAGGGATTAGTTAGAGGTGGTCTAATACTTACCATCCCATTAACCCTTTCAAGCTCCAATACGCGTTTCTGTTCTGTTTCTGGCTACTATTAGACGATTTTATTCAGATTAGTAATTGTATATGGAAGTCAAAGGGTTGATTGAGATAGTATTTACCCTTTTAACGCCCACAGATACTTCCTAAGCTGCATAAAATCGTCTAATGATAGCCAAAATAAACTTCTAAAACGCGTCAGAGCTTCAAAGGGTTAAGGGGCTAGTGCTTGTTTTTGGGCTACTAATTCATTTATTTACTTAATATTGAGTTTCCTCGCTAGACCTCCATCAAGCTTTAAAAAATCACCCCCTAGACCCCCTTTCATGATATATTTGTACATTTTTCGGTAGAATTTTTTCCCGGTAGAAGGCATGTTCCTTCAAACACTACAGGCTCCCTATCGCTCGCCAGGAAAACATCGAAACCTAAACGGCACGAAAGGTCTATATATTGACAAAGTAATGGGGCGAAAGGTCTACAAATCACCAAACTAGTGAACGAACGTCTTAAAATCGCAAAACTAATGGGTCTAAACATAAGGGAGAAGGGGGTCCATAAAAAGCGAGTAGTACCCCATTAATCAGTATCTTGTTACTTGCATGTGTACAGTACGTCCACTTTTAACCCTATTCGGCCCGAGGGAACTCACTTATTTCGCTCGATTTGTTTGGAGATTTTATACCGCCTCACCCCATTACTTTGGCGATGATACGACGCTCCACTGCATTTACTTGTCAATTTTGTTTTCTTTTTCCGGGCGAGCGATTCCGAACCTATTACTTAAGAAATGGCAGTTCGGCTAGGCGTTTTTTTTTTCTTTCTATCTTTCCTTTTTTTTTTTTTTTTTTTTTTTTGTACAAATTTAGCTTGAAAGGGGTCTGGGCGGGCAATTTATTGATTTACAATAGCTGGAAGGGAATCTGAGAAGGCGTTTTTGTTGGCTTTGGGAACACACTCAAATACATTGCTTGACAATGGCAAAAACAAGCAAAATTTTCAATTCTATCATAATTAACTACCCTCAAAATCTCGGACCAGATAATGTTAAGGTGTTTTAATTTTTTATTTTTTTAATGGATATTTATAAGTCTCTCTTCAGTGATACACTTCCTATACTGAATAAATCTCAAATCTAACCCCTCGGATTAGAGACAATACCATTATTGTTACTTGTTTTCCTTTGTACTCCTTTTCTTATTTGTATTTATTTATTCATATAATGAACTAGTAGTTTAATAGGCTACATATTCTTCAATGTTAAAGTACAAACTACAATTTATTGGCAAGCATACTTTAATCGTCACAAACAAATATATTTGGTTGCTAATGCTTGTGTTAATGTACAAATTAATCTAGAAGGGGGATCTAATGGATTTTATTTGTTTTTAAGTTTGATGGAGGTCTAGGGAGGAAACTAGAAACAATAATTAATAAATGGAAAACATCGATAACAAAGTGAACCATCCCCCTTAATGAATGAGCAGTGTATTTTCTTATTATTTTTTTTATTTTTCTATATTCCAACTACTCCCTCTCGGGCATAGGCTGAGAGCCTGTACATTCCACCGCTCAACACGGTGAAGCCCGTGAGGTCTTGTTCCAGTCTGGGGAGTGAGACATGTGAAGCATCCATCATGGCTCGAAGCAGCTCCATCGCTGAAGCGGCCGGTTGCTTCGCTCAAGTGCTTCACCGTCTCACCCTCCAGACTCAGACCCTCACTCTCAGAACGCCACCTATTGAGCAATGAACTCACTAGGCATTGTCCCCCTGTAACATATTTTGAATATGGGAATATTCATACAGTGTTATTTAATCAGGGAACAATGAGGGTATTTTTTTGGCATTTCGGTGGGCTTTGTGGTAATGCACTGATACTAGGTACAGCACAAATTCAATCCCAATAATATCTTCCCATTGACATATCGGGATTTGAACCCGGGTCCATTGGATTACCATTCCAGTGGCATGACCACTCCACCACACCTCCCCTAAATGCATTACACTTACTGTAAATATTAAGACCAATTAACGGTTGTATAGCAAATTATTCTTGTTAGCCAATCGCCTTCCATGTACAGTCAACTCGTATAATCCGCAGTCTCAGAATATTGTTTAGGCTTATGAAAAGCTTAAAAGTTTATGTATAGAATAAATGTGCAATGTATACAATGGAAAAGAGATGAATTAAGAAATGTATAAGCAATGTATCAGCAATCTGAAAACATATTATTGCATAACTAAAATTTCCGAGACTCGACGGATTAAACGAGTTGACTGTACACAATCATGGCGTGGATGCAGACTAATTTGGCCAACTGCACAGTCAAATCCTTTAATCCGCTAAGTCTCAGAAATTGTAGTTATGCATTTTTGTTCAGATTGCCGTAGAAACAGAACTGCTTATAATTTCTTGATTCGTCACTTTTCCATATAATACATTCCAAATTTATTGTATACATTAATTTGCAGCTTTTGATAATCCTAAATATTTTTCTAAAACTATGAGGATTAATCTAATTGACTTTAAAATGGGTATTCCAGATGGCGAAGTGGATCCTTCTGTGGGTGTTGAGCACCCTGACCAGACCCGGGGTTCAGGCCCGACTTCCACCTTGCTGCGGTAAGCTACGGGTACTGTAATACGTGTGTGTGTGTGGGGGGGGGGGGGGAGGGGAGAGAGAGAGAGAGAAGGTAATATATTTTGTATTTCGATCTACCTATCTATTTATTAACGAATGCCTTACTCCCCTTTATGAGGTTGGCCATACACAAAACGCACCGAAACAAACCTATCCCCCGCGGTGAGAAGGACAATTCGTGCCTGTTTATTTCAGTATTTAAGAGATTTATCACTCGACTCAGAGTCCACACGACTCCGAGGCCCTCGATGTATTTTTTAGGTGCCGTATAAGGTTTATTCCCCTAGAAGGGTTGCCGACCAAGGCTGACGAGTCCCAACCATGTCTTAAAATTTCAAAACAAATGGGGCTTAACATGACGGAGAAGGGGGTTCAGAACCCCCCCCCCCCTCCTCCCCTTAACTTTGTTGAATAAGTTTTCAATAGGTGAATCTGATTATCTGTCATGTTTTGTCGAGATTGGTTATTATTGTTATTATTTTTAACGTTCTGAACACCAATAACCGCCAAGTAAATACAAAACATAATAATATAAAGGTTACTATGACATTTATCGTATATTTTTGACCTTTGTTATGAAATTTGTCGTTCCTCGTTCCCTTTGCTATGACATTAAATTATTCTAAACTCTTTATCATTGCTATGACATTTATCCTATATTCTTTTCCTTTGCTATGATAGTTATCGTATACTCTTTCCCTTTGCTATGACATTTATTTTGTTATACTTCCCTTGCTATGACATATAGTATATTTTCTCTCCCTCTGCTATGACATTTATTGTATATCTCTTTCCTTTTTTTGCTAAGACATTTATTATGTTCTATTACTCAGTGTTATGACATTTATTCCATACTTTTTCCTTTGCAATTACATTTATTCTATACCTTTTCCTTTCGCTATTACATTTATTCTATTATCTTTCTCTTTAATATGTTTAGATAGACTGTATTAGTTTGTTTTGTTTCTGTGAGTATGGAGGAGACAAAAGGCAGGTTGCCTGTAGCGAGTGTCTCCTCCAAAGGTAAAAGAGTGACAGAGCCAAATTAAATTTCAGTTTTCTGCAGAAAATAATACTGAATATCTAATACACTTAAATCCACAATATGCTTTCGTGCAGAGTCATTCATAAAAAATAAACATGGTCCTCAACTATATTCAACTATGGAGTATATCTCTGGAGACGAATTTATGCCTTTAACTGTCCATACAAAAAGTACAAAACTGTGTATACTATTTATTGATAAGCAAGTTCCATACAAACATCAGTCCAGGTAATTATATTTGCATAAAAAACACAGATGGCCCAATAATTTGTGTATGTGACTGTATACCCTACCGTATTTATTTTGACTTATTTATATATTTATCTATTTGTAATAGATACAAACTCCTCGGTAGTAGCAGCTGTAGAGTCCTTGTTGGTGGAGGAGTCTTGTGATCGGTCAACAGTGTTCTTCTTTACTGACGGGACGACGGAAGTAACCTCTCTCTTGCAGGTGAGACAACATCATAGTCTTTCAGTTAAGGGGAAAGTAGTTGTTTTTGCTGAACTCCCTTCTCCTTCATGTTTAGCCTCGTTAGTTATGAGAGTTTAAGACGTTAAGACATTAGTTTGTCGATTAGAAGACGTTTTGTGGCATTAATCTGTCAATTTTGTTCCTGGCAAGCAATAGCAAGCCTGAAATTTTGGAGGAACCGGCCTTCAGTCGGAACATTTATCTAACTAAAAATTTACAAATTTGTCTCGAAGGGGGATCTTGAAGAAAATTAATGAAGCTTGATGGAAGTCTAGGGAGAAACTAAAACAATATTGTATGTATAAATGCATATACAAATATATAACACCTACCCCCCTTAATCCATGAACGTCCATACAATGCATGTGTTAACCCCTTCTGTACCGACGACGTCTTGTTTATTTAATCATAGCTATATTTAGACGGGTTTGTGCAGTTTAGGAAAGATATATGGTAGCTAAACGGATTAATGAGATAGTTTGTCGCCTTTTAATGGGTAGACGTCCCTCCTAAGCTGAATATAATCGTCTAATGGTTGCCAGAATGTAATGAAAAGACGTCGCCGCTACGGAAGGGGTTAATAAAGGATGCGGGGGGGGGGAGTTGAGGGGGGAAAGGGGAAGTGGTACAGAGGGGGGGGGGGGGGGGCTATGAAGAGATGCCACTGCTTTCTATGCATCACCCAATTTTGAGACATTTCCCGGCACTGGCGTGGTATTAAACATACTTGTTTAGATAACTTCATAGACAATTAACATAATTATGATCTTGAAAATTACTTGTGACTTAAATGATAACATACTTAATGTTACATTTGCCTTCAGGTTAAAATATTACATTGTATAATCTACAATTTTTGAGTTAGCTTTTACAAATGGTAAAGCTTGTATATGGAAAAATCACAGAATAATATATAGAGATTTTTGTCAGCAGGAAACAGCCGACTATATTGGTTTCTTACTTTCACCCAATAGAACCAACTGGAGATGCAAACTCCATATGGATTTGGAGTGTTTGAGGTTGGAGGTGATATCAATATAAGTAACTTCTCTCAACATCTCTCACAGGTCGTTGCTGAGGCCCAACATGTAAGTACTGACATTCAATAATGCCTATAGTCTAGTCACTATAATTAGGCCAAAACCCTTGACCAAAAATCTTTATGACTGAAAAAATTACGAGAGTAGTCAAGCTAATAAATTATGTCTTCCAACTGTAGCTTTTCTCAAGCTTTCTGGTATCTAGCCAAAACCCTCTCCAACAATTATATTCCCTCGTCTTTCCCTCCTCTTTTCCACTCTGAGGACACTATTGCCATGTCTTCCTTTGACAAAGCTGAACTTCTCACTCAGACTTTCGCTAAATACACCGCTCTCAACTCCCCAACTATCGTCCAATTACTCTCATTTCTTGCATCTTTAAAGTTTTTGAAACTATTCTTAATTTGCCAAGTGTAAGTGCTTTAGGGGAATTTGCTGAGTCTTGCTGAGACACTGTTAGCGCTATGCCAACATCGGCCACTGTGATACCATGATGGGGCTGTGTTGTTGCAAGTCTATATTTTACTGTACTACAGTAAAGAGACTAAAACGACGCTCCCTGTGTATGAAGCGTTCTTTAAACTTGTATGTATGTATGTATGTATACTCTACTTTCAGATCGCCAGTATGGTTTCCTGCTGATTTAATTTCCTATCTTACCTACTCTTGGTCATCCTCCTTTCGAGACATCGGTGAGACCTTCTCTTTTGCACTAGATATATCAAAAGCTTTCGATAGAGTGTGGCACACATCTCTTATTTGTAAACTACCCTCCTTCTGTTGCTATGCTTCCATCTGTGCCTTTATTTCTCGATTCATTTCAGGTTCTTCTATAGCTGCGGCTGTGGATGGCCATCGTTCACTTGTTCAACCTATCAACTCCGGTGTTCCTCAGGGTTCTGCCATGTCTCCAGCTCTCATTTTAATATTAATTAATTATCTGTTCAACTGTACCTCTTGTCGTATCCATTCATATGCTGATGACTATACCTTACGCTATTCAACTAGTTCTTCACAATGACCCAGCAATGCTTCCAGAACCCAATTTCTCCTTCTATCAACCCATCATGATCTTCCACACGACTTTCCCCCATTCTTCAAGAAAACACAAATCAAACCTTCATCATTAGTCAGTGTTCTTGGCGTCTCTTTCGCTCCTGATCTTTGTTTGAAAGATCCTATAACCACTCTTGCAAAAACAGCTTCCTAGAAGTTAGGTGTGCTCAACCGTCTCTGTAGGATCTTCACCCCTACACAGTTTCTTGCTCTGTATAGGGTTACAAAGCGCCTATGTATCAAGTATTGTTCACATGTGTGAGGAGGTTCCACCAACACTGCACTTCTCGAACGGGTAGAGTCAAAAGCATTTTGTTACTTCAACTCATTTCTAACTCTTACTAACTCCATACAATCTCTCTCTACACGCTGCAATGTTGTATCTCTATCACTCTTCTATCGCTATTACAACAATCAGTGTTCTTCAGAGCTTTCTCAGTGTATACCTCCTCCCTTACGGAGAGTGGGGGGTAACCGCCTTCCAACACATTCCCACCCCTATTCTGTCCAGCTCTCTAACTCATAAGGGAACTGACTTTCCCAGTCTTTCTTATACTCATCAATCATCTTTGGAACTATGTCCCCCAATCTGTCATACCCTCATCCTATGACTTAAAGCTTCAGTGTTCTGTGTCCAGACATTTTGACTATTGTAACCTGAATTTTAGTCTTTCACTCTTCAAATTTGGGGGAGACACTTGTTACAGGTAGCTTTGCCTGTTGTCTCTTTCAATTACATAAGATACATAAACAAACAAATAAGGAATGGATCTGCCAGGATATAGGTGTGGAAATTTACAACCTATTTGTTTTACAGCCTTTTCTTACTTACAGTGGTTTAGGTTTACAAGTTCTGGCATACTTATAAGTAATGCATTATAAGATATATTTAATTTACCGTATAATTATTTGTGATTAGAATGTATACGATTATAATTGTGCATATTTGATACATGAATAAAATTATTTTAGAGAATCCATTGGTGATGCCAATATTACTTAAGGGGGGTCCCGGCTTTTTTTTTCTTTATCTCCTTTTCTCTCTTTCCCTGGCTTGTATCCATTCGGCCTTATTCAGCCAACTGTTTTAAGACGTTTATCCCCATCCAGGTGTCGATTTCTTCCTGGCGAGCGATAGCGAGCCAGCATTGTATGGAGAAATCCGGCTTCGCCGGAGAAATTTTTCTATCGAAAAATGTACAAGTTTAGCTTGCTATCAAAACCAAAAAATATATGCTGGCTCGCTACTGCTCGCCAGGAAAATATTGACACCTGGATGGGGGTAAACGTCTTAAAACAGTTGGCCGAATGGGGCCGAATGGATAAAAGTCAAAGAGAGAGGGAGAGAAAGATAAAAAAGCGAGGTGGGCTCCCTTAATCCTTTGAAGATCTATGACTCTATTTCGCATTATATTTGTATTATCAATCGACGACCCTATTCGGATTAGGAAGGGTACATGGCAGTCAGAAGGCTAATTGAGATAGTCTTTACCCTTCTAAATCACACAGATCCCCCATAAGCTGTATAAAATCGTCTAACAATAGTCAGAAAACAATGTAATGTAGCGTCATGGATCCTCAAAGGGTTAGTCGTTCCAGTACCGGTGCTGTCCTTTTAACATTATTCTGGTTACTAATAGACTATTTTATTAATTTTGAAAAGGGCCTCCAGTAATTAACAGGCTTTGAACTGGCTCACGTAATATTTTATGCTACCACAGATCATTATTAAAGTGCACAAAGTCGTGTAAATATAGCTAGAGTAAAAATCAATAGACGTCGCCGGTACAGGTATTAATGTGTTTTGGATGTTATGTAGGGAAGCGAGTGGTGGAATGATACGGTGAGAAAGGCAGTTGAGGAGAAGAGACAGTGTTTTGAGAGAGTTTTGCAGGATGGTAGTGTTGAGGTATGGGAGAGGTACAAGGAGAAAAGGAGAGAGGCAAAACGGAAAATTAAAGCAGCGAAGAAAGATGCAAACGAAAGGTGGGGTCAAAGGTTGAGTGAGCATTTTGGAGAACGAAAGAAGATGTTCTGGAAGGAGGAAAATAAAGTAAGGAAAGGAGGACAACAGAGGGAAGAGTCAGTGAAAGATGCAAATGGAGAATTACTAGTGGAACCAGTTGAAGTGAGGAAAACATATGCCGAGTATTTTGAATCTTTGTTAAATAATGCAAGAGATGGAAGAGAAGCAGTGATTGAAGCAGTGGTGGATGAAGATAGGTTACCCAGGCCACCCAGGTGGCAGGGAATGAATGAAAGGATTGAGGAAAATGAGGTGAAAGAAGCAGTGAAACAAATGAGAGCGGGAAAAGCAGAAGGTTTGGATGGTATTGCTGTGGAGGGAGATGTGATAATAGATTGGTTGGTGAGACTTTTCAATGTGTGCTTTGCTGTGTCAATGGTACCAATAGACTGGAAGAGTGCATGTATTGTGCCGTTGTACAAGGGGAAGGGAGATCGGCAGGAGTGTTCAAGTTATAGAGGTATTAGTTTATTGTCAGTGGTTGGAAAGCTGTATGGCAGGGTGTTGATAGAAAGGATAATAAAGTGTGCGGAAGTTGCAATAGGAGAAGAACAGTGCGGTTTTAGGAGGGGAAGAGGGTGCGCGGATCAGATGTTTGCAGTAAGACAGTTATGCGAGAAGTATTTAGAGAAGCATAAGGAGATATTTTGGCTTTTATGGATTTGGAAAAAGCGTATGATCGTGTGGATCGTGAAGCAATGTGGAAGGTGTTAAGGATTTATGAAATTGGAGGAAATTTGTTAGAAGCAGTTAAGAGTTTTTATGAAGGGAGCAGAGCATGTGCTAGAGTAGGAAATGGTGAGTTGAGTGAATGGTTTGAGGTAAAGGTAGGTTTGTGACAGGGTTGTGTAATGTCACCATGGCTGTTTAATATGTTTATGGATGGTTTGGTGAGGGAGGTGAAAAGGAGAACTATGGGAAGAGGATTGGGTTTAGTAGGAAAGAATGGTAGAGATTGGGAGTTAAATCAGTTGCTGTTCGCTGATGACACAGCATTGGTGGCGGATTCTGAGGAGAAACTGCAGTGGGTAGTCAAAGAGTTTGGTGTGGTTTGTGGGAGGAGGAAACTGAAGGTGAACGTTTAATAAATGTAAAGTAATGGTGTGTAATAGGGGAGATCATAGGGTGAATCTAGATGTGAGGCTGGATGGGGAAATATTGGAACAAGCAGAGTATTTTAAATATCTAGGAGGAACGATAAGCAGGATTGGAGGTATGGAAATGGAGGTTAAACAGAGAGTGTGTGAAGGAAGGAAGGTTTTCGGAGCAATGGGAAGTATGTGGAAGACGAGAAATCTCGGAATGAAAGTAAAATGTGCACTGCATCAAGGAATTGTTGTGCCAACAGTGATGTATGGGGCTGAGACATGGGCTCTGAAGAAAAAGGAGAAAAGAAAGCTGGATGTGATGGAGATGAGCTGCTTGAGGAGTATGTGTCGAGTTACTCGTAGAGACGGATTGAGGAATGAAGAGATACGTAGGAGAGTGGGGTAGCAGGAACATTTGTCAGCCAGAGTGGACAGAAGTGTGCTGAGCTGGTATTGTCATGTTGAACGAATGGGAGATGAAAGGCTTACAAAGAGAATATGTGAGTCAGATACAAGGGGAGATAGAAGGGCAGGAAGACCCCCATTGAGATGGAGAGACTGTGTAAGAAAATCTTTTGATGATAGAGGAATGAATATAGATCAGGCAGGGGAAGTGGTGGTGGACAGGAGTGAATGGAGAATGCTTGTGAATAGTTGAGTGAACACGTGGTCATTTGGGGAAAGGGGTCGGGCGCAAGTTGGACTAGATAATAGTCCATCAGGCACCTGGCCCGGGGAGACGATTAATATGAAGGGTGCGCCTGGAAGTGTGGTGGGCGGGCTTGTGGCTTCGGCTCCGCTGCATGTCTGCCTGCCGAGATTGGAACCTCTCCGGGTGGTCTGGGGCCGGGGGAGTGCTGGAGTAACCTTGGTGACCCTGGTCTCTGGGTCTTCTCCTGGGTGACCTAGATGTGTGTGAATTTATGCTTTTATCTGTGTTTGTTCGTTGTTTTATGTTGTTTTTTGTGTTTTCTCTGTTCTTGCTCTGTCTTGAGTCGGCCACCCCAAAGAAAACACAAAAAACAAAAACAAAAATATAATGAAATAGAAAATAAAAATAAAAATAGGAAAAGTGGGGATTGGGCCTGAGCATATAGATAGATAGGATGTTATGTACACTCGGATACCATATAGTCTCTAGCCCACTCAAACAAATTCGTGGATTTCACCAATTTCTAATTATTGAAGTATATCTCGGGAAACGAATTTATGAATATTATTTTCTATAAATAAACTACAAAACTATGTATACTATTTATTGAAACGCAAATTCTATCCGAAAATCAATCCAGATGCTTATAATTGCATAGAGAAAAACATAGGGGGTCCAGGAAATCTTATGAGTGGGCTAGAGACTATGGTATCCGAGTGTACTTGAAATAAAATATATGGCTATAACAGTTTGGGTTCACAATGTTTAAATGGTTTAAAGAAAATAATTATGATAGTGTTTGGTAAGTGATATTCACCCCTTGAGGATTATGACGCATTTAGACAATTTGTAATGGCTATTACTAGACGATTTTATTAAGATTCGAAGGGGTATGTGGAAGTCTGAGAGAATTTGAAATAGTCATTACCCTTATAATTCCCACAGATACTTCCTAAGCTGTATAAAATCATCCAATGTGGACTAGAATGAACTGCCCAAAACGCTTCATAATCCCCAAGGGATTCCCCGTTCTATATTATGACGGATTTTTACAGTCGATTCTGGCTATCATTAGACGATTTTATGCAGTTTAGGAAGGATCTGTAGGAATGATAAGGGTAGAGACTATCTCAATTAATCCTATGACTTCCATACATCCTTCGTAATCTGAATAAAGGCTACTAATAATAGCTAGAAAACAGAAAAGAAATGCGTAATCTGATCTTGAAAGGGTTAAGGGGAGATTTCCACTTCAGGGACTTCTTTTTTGACCCCTTTCTCCCTCATGTTAGCCCCATTGCTTTTGAGATTTGATGACGTTAGCCCAATTAGTTTGGCGATTTTAAGCACTTTCGCCCGATATCGGTAAAATTTACGGCATTTCGTGCCACTTAGGTGTCGATTTTATTCCTGGCGAGCGATAGCGAGCCTGTAATTTAAGAGAAATCCGCCTTCGGCCGTGACATTTTCCTCCCGAAAAATGTACACCATTATTTTGAAAGGGTGTCAAGGAAGTGTAATTTTAAGCTTGATGGAGGTCTAGGAAACAAACTAAAAACCTCCCTTTAACCCTTTAAGTACCGGGGACGTCCTTATCATCATAGTCTGACTCCTTTTCAACCTCACAGTTACGTCAGCAGTTGTGGTGTGTTACGGTGGTGGCGATAAGCGACAACCCTTCATTCCTGTCTGCCTTTGCCGAGTTGGCCTTCCATAACCACATCATTCTGGTCGATACTACCAGGCTTTTCATAGTTAGCCAGCTTCCTCTCGGCCAACTGGTCTCCATAAGCCACCTTGATAAACTCCTAGCCCGGACTAATTCCCTGTTGGCCGTTATTGACAAGGCTTCTACAACATCAAGGTATCTTATATATGTTTTTGGGGTTATATATATATATATATATATATATATATTATAGTCTGCATATGATCACCATTTTATCTTGAAGTCATGAAGGGGTGTATAACTGTATATACAGAAAAATAATAATTTAACATTGATGTAATATAAATAATCATATATACAGTATATACAGTATATATATATATATATATATATATATATATATATATATATATATATTACATACTTTTTGTTCCATGTAGTAGGAATGTCGAGTTAATACCCGACTCTTTAGATTTCCCTTAATTTTCATTCATGTTTTCTGCGAACTATTTTTGTTACTGTAAATTTTGCCTCATCAACAGTACTCAGCTCCTCTTAGGGGGTAGACACTCGTTACAGACAACCTGCCTTTTGTCTCCACTATACACACAGAAACTATTTTAACAGGACCAGCTTGTACTCGGTAGTGCCATTCACACAGCCAGACACACCACCATCTCGAGTAGCTTCATGGTCGGCTGATAAGGGATTAGTACTATCATCTCCAACGACCCAACTCTTCCCCAAGAAATTTGTTAGGTAAGCTGGCGGTGTTGGTGGTGTAATGGTTTAGATGTTTGTGTTCTGGGTGTGAAGTCCCGAGTTCGAATCCCGGAAGGACCATATACATATTTTTTTTTTTTTTTTTTTTTGTAATGCTTTCATTAGTTTATTGAAGTGCATTGGGGTTTGTAGTTGATGATTAATGTTAAGAACGGAGTGTTACTTTATCTATAATAAAACACATAGTAACAACAACAACAATAATATAATATTATACCGGTAATATATTTATAATATATTATTATAACTGTAATAATATAATAAGTATAATAGTATATATTAGCATACAAAGTATAATAATGATAATATTATAATATAATGATTATAGTACAATAATGTATTTATTATAATAATAATAATAATAATAATAATAATAATAATTATTAACAATAGGATGAATAACCTTTTTTTATTTATTAAGGGATGTCACCTGCTTTGTTGTATCTCCTTTTCTTTCTCTCCCTGGCTTGTATCCATTCGGCCCCATTCAGCCTACTGTTTTAAGACGTTTATCCCCATCTAGGTGTCAATTTGTTTATGGCGAGCGATAGCGAGCCAGTATTGTATGGAGAAATCCGGCTTCGCCGGAGACATTTTCCTATAGAACAATTTACAAATTTAGCCTGCTGTCAAAAACATTTAAAACAAATATGCTGGCTCGCTACCGCTCACCAGGAACAAATTGACACCTCCATGGGGTAAACGTCTTGAAACAGTAGGCTGAATGGGGCCGCATGGATACAAGCCAGAGAAAGAGAGAAACAAGGCAGGTCACCCCCCTTAAGCATCATTACTCTCCGCCTTTTCTTTCCCTTCGCTATTCTACGACGGATGTCTTCGTTATTTTCATGGTTATTATTTGACGGTTCCATGTCATCTCAACCACTAGACCATTTCAACCAGTAGCTCTCAACCAGTAACAAATTAACCCAGACCAACCAAACCAGTGCCTAAATATAGTATTAACCTAACCTAACCTAACCGTATTGGTTGATTTGGTACTGGTTAAGAGCTACTGGTTGAAATGGTCTACTGGTTGAGTTGACCGGTCACCTTATTTGACGGTTATATACAGTTATAGAAGGATCTGTAGACATCAAAGGGATACAAGCTCTCCTAATTAATACCTTAAGTCCCACAGGTCCTTCTTAAGCTAAATGAAATAGTTTAATCGTTGCCAGAGAATGAAAGAATAACGCTGTCTTCTACACTGAAAGGGTTAATAAGGGAGTAGGTCCGCTTTAGGGACCATTATATCCCAAATTTTGAAAACATTGCAAAACTTGCTAGAAAGTAGCTGTGTTGGCAACATTGTCGTGAAGAAATTGCTTCATTTAGTAGAATATTGCATTGGTTATCAATATTTATATACATTTTAAGCAGGAGGATAAATAACAAAATACTAAATTTTGTGTTAATTTCCCACAGACTTTATTATGATAATTTATGAGAAAAAAACTAGCTAGAGTGTAGCCTAATGTGTTGGCAACACAGTCGTAAAGAATGGCATCATTTGGTAAAGAAATGCATTGGTAACCTATCTATCTATCTATCTATATGCTCAGGCCCAATCCCCATTTTGGGGGTAGCCGACTCAAGACAGAGCAAGAACAGGGAAAACACAAAAAAAAAAAAAAAAAAAAAAACAATTGGTAATAATATTGGTAACCAATATTATATTTTATTTAAGCAGGGGGATGATACATTTTTTTTTTTAACTTTGACGCCCATTTCCCAGAGACTTTATTTGCTTATTAAATGTTTTTCAAATTGCTATAACTTTTGCAAATCTTGCTCAATTATCATGATTTTTGTTGTATTGTCTAGTTTACTTTTTTTCTAAATAATGCAGCACCTATGGGTCTGTAAGTTACATATTTTACTTATGGATGCGGTTTAAATTTTATGTAGGCGCAAAAATGCAGTGAAATTATTTCGTTAGAAGAGCAGAACCCAACCGTTGGACCTACAGCAATAAAAGTACCAGAGTTTTACAAGCATGCCTCTTACATATCTCAAATACAATATCAAGGCACAACTCTCAATATCAGGTTACTAGATGCGAGATGAAAAATGGACAAATTTAGTACAATATTTCTATATAAATAGTAAATATAATTTATAGAATTAAATTAAAATTCGCCAACTATTATCACCATGGGGCAAGCAACTATCAGTTAAAATTTCAGCATCCTAGCGTAATTAGGGAAAAAGTGATCCCTTAAGAGAGAGAGAGAGTGTGATAGTGAGTGAGAGAGAGAGAGATTGACCGAGTGAGAGTGAGAAAGAGAGACTGACCGAGTGAGAGTGAGAAAGAGAGACTGACCGAGTGAGAGCGAGAAAGAGAGAGACTGACCGAGTGAGAGCGAGAAAGAGGGAGAGTGAGATAGAATGAGCGAGATAATAAGAGGGAGAGACTGGGGAAGACCGAGAGCCCTTATTATTTTTTATTTGTTATTATATATATATATATATATATATATACAGTATACTGTATATATAATAGTCCCAAGGCACTCTTCCCTTTCCATCTTACCCTTACCCAATCTAAACTACTGTTTGGAAACTTGACCGTCAGTGTTTTGGAGGGCAATCAGCCTTGAGGGGTCGGTGAACCTGTTGTTATTTGATTTCCTTTGTACAGTCGCGCTAATAAGTAATGTCTTGGCACCAAGTATGTTTTGATCAATAATTGGTATCAGCAATATCTAATCTTCATTTCTTCATATCGAGTGATATATACAAGCATGGTCCTACATTTCTCCACCCTATTCAACATCTGACAGACATTAATACAGCACAAAGCAAGCCAAACATAATGACAGCTGTGACATGACTTATTAGCGCAACTGTACTCTGTTGTATTCCTTTGTACTAATCCCGCCGTCTCTGCCCACTATAAGGTTCGGCCACTTACCCCATCTGTTGGTAACGTCAGAGCAGCTACCAGGTAACGTAGCGGTGATGATGGATGATGACCCGAGATCTTCAGGAGGCAAGAGGCTCACTTTCAAGGGATACATGGACAACACTATTAGATTCATTGCCGAACAGATGAATTTTACGTAAGTATTAACCCTTTGAGTACCAGCGACGTGTGTTATCTTTTATTCTAGCTATATTAAGACGATATCATGCAGCTTAAGAATGATCTGCGGTAGTTAAAAGGATTGGTTGAGATAGTTTGAAGCCTTATTATTGCTAGAAATCCTTCCTAATCTGAATAAAATCGTCTTATAGTTGCCACAATGTAATGGAAAAGACGTCACCGGTACAGTATGGGCCAAGGGGGTAGGTGTAATTTATGTGTTTATATAATATATATATAGATTAATATTTTACTTTTCTCCGTAGGCCTCCATCAATCTTAAAAGAAATATCCTCAAGATCCCCCTTCGAGATCAATTTGTAAATTTTTTGTTAGAAAAATGTCCAGGCCGAAGGCCGATTCCTCCAAAATTACAGACTCATTATCGCTCGTCAGGACAAAAAATCGACACGTAAATGTCACAAAAAGTTCTAAAATTGGCAAATAAATACGGTGAAAAGTGTTAGAATCGATAAACATAAGGAGAACGCCTTAAAATGTCAAAACTATTGGTGCTAAACATGAGGAGGAAGGGAGTCTAGAAAAACGGCATACTTCCCCTTAAATCATCACACACTCTCAAACATCATAAACGAACCTCCGATTTGTAAGTATTAGGAAAACAATGAGATAACTTCACATTCTGAACAGTTAGGCCATACTGTATATACGCATTAAATAGTTCTATTGGGATCACTACAGATTTAGGAAATTGCAAAATAATGGTAATGACATGCAATCCTCAGCAAATGTTGACACCCCACACAAACCCTAAGGACGTTTTCTATATACGTGAAGCAGTGGATGCGTTACTTCATGATCAAGTTATCATAAAATGTCCTGTTCAGTTCTAGGGGATATTGGATTGCTATTGGCTTTTATTGGATTAAGGGGAGGTTTTTAGTATGTTCCCTAGACTTCCATCAAACTTAAAATTACACCGCTAAGACCCCCTTTCAATATAAATTTTTACATTTTTCGGTAGAAAGATTTCCTGGCCGAAGGCCGGTTCCTCTTAAATTACAGGCTCGCTATTGCACGCCAGGAAAAAAATGGCAAGAAAGGTCTTAAAATTGACAGAAATGGGCCGAAAGTACTTAAAATCTGCAAACTAATGGGTCGAATGTTTTAAAATATAAAAAACAATGGGGCTAAACATGAGGGAGAAACGGGTTCAGAAACAAATTACTCAAGTAGAAATCTCCCCTTAATGCAATAACGACAATCAAGATAATGATAATTCATTAACCCATGGAGTTTTTGGAGAGCCTGCTGAGATCACAAGGCAGGCCCAGAGTTCCAAGCTTTGTTTTTATTATGGCTGCATGTGTATCATAAATGTAATAGTTTTGCGTAAGCCAAAATTCACTACAAGTAATAGGGTTTGAAGCTTCAATTCAGTGTCGCACGTGTTTTGATTACTATGTATTGGGTCGAGCAATTGGCATTGGGAAATGTAGACACACACACATACACACACAGTCACACACGCAAACAAATTAAGCCTCTCGCACTGTTACGACCTGGCACTCGGGTACACAAGGGCTCTCAATCAGGACTCTAATACGGCTCGCTGCCACAACGGAAACACACGATCCCAACCCCTGAGTACTGCCAGCCGAACAAAAAACACCAATACCCTCCAGAGTTCAATCTGCTATAACGGGGTATACAAGAACTCGGTACTAGTGTTCAACAACAGACTAATAAAGAGACAGGAATTCTCTAGTCTGGTCAACAATCAAACAAAGAAGTAAGAAACAACAACACCAAAGAATAGTGTTGGCCGAAGCCGAAGTAATCCACCCTTGACTAAGAACTTAAGAAGTCCTCCACCCTCTACTTCGGATCGGCACTATTACGTTACGTTAATTAATAGTCCTTAAGCATCGAGCAAGGAATCTTCTGAAAAAAGTTAGATGCTTCTCGGATGCTCGTAAGAAGTACGTATCGGATTTTGAACAGTAATTCAATAAGAAAAACACTGGCAATTAAATACTATTACAGGTTTAAATTGGCATAAGAATAATTAAAAGAATATGCAATAGTAAATGGCAAACATTAAAAAGAAGTACTCCGCAAATGCAACGGCAATAGCCTACTCGGATTGTGCTCGTGGGCCACTAATCACTAAAGTAGCCAAGCTTGCAACACATGAAATCAATAGTGCATAAACAATATCATACATAAGGAAAGCTTCAATACTATTCTGTATCTACTAATCGAGTAAAGTCTAGCTGGGGTACTGTGGGCAAAAGGTAGCAGTGACTGAGCAAAAACGGCTCGTAGCCTAGCGAAGTCCTCACAACTGTTTAAAGTATTACGTTAACACTAACAAGTGCACTTTGAGAAATCCAGATCCCTTGTATCTGGTTTTCTCCCGGCTCCTTGACAAAGTAAAAACAAGCTGTTAATAAAATACAGGGTGGTTAGGCTCTTGCCCTCACGCACTGTAAATTATTAACTCAACACAGTCAGCCGCGAAGACAACCTAGGCTTCACTGAACCGAAACGAGTATGCAGGTTTATCGCTTAACCACTGCATCAAACAACAACTCGTAACACAGAAAAGCCTTACCCCAGTCTAGCATTACCTAGACTAGCAGAAACCAGGAATAATAATAATAACACACAGGGAAATGCATAGACAAGTGCAACAAACATAAATCAATCCTATTCTAAGTTAACCCTTCCAAAATAGGCTATCTAATAGGCATGTATCTCATGAGAACTCAAGCGATAATACGTTGGCTGACTAGCTCTGCACCAACGGGACCATGGAAGTTAAAAAGGGTAGGGAAAAGAGGAGATAAGAATGTAAGGTAGTAGAGAAAGTTCACATCAGTCAGAAGAATATATATAGTTAGCAAGGGAAATGAGAAGTCGCTCTGCCTAATGAGTTCTGATCAAAAAATGGCTAGACTTCCCTTTTTATACTCGGCCCTCTAGTGAGCCCAACGTGAACTACTAAGGACCGCCCACTGACAATCATTACGTAATTTCTCTCTCTCCTCTGGGATAGACAAAGGCTTTCCTAGCACTGAGGGGAGGGGGGAGGGGGGGGGGAGTGCTAGTGAGTTAGGCCCACCTCCCGCATGGCGCACCCACTGACCCCCAACTGTGGCTGCCGCTTCTCCCATCATTACAAATAAGTTTTACACACAATACTTATAACTAATGATATAAAATAGAACTCGTTGACTCAGATGAAAACAAAATACATATTCATATTACTTATAGTACAACGGCTCACATGAACTAAGTTAGGAAACTCTACATAGACTACAGCCAAAGTTCCTGCCCTGACGATCCTAGCGAGAGTGGGGCATGACTAGGCGTTCTGTACAGCATGCTCACACTGGACATGCGTCACACCTCCCCCAAGATTTTACTTGCTCAACCCTGAGCTAAAATCTGACAAACACAGAACCCCATCAAGCCCCTCACACCCAGCGACCCAGCGACCGCATGGCACTAAAACAAAGCTGAGTTTATCACCAAAACGCATCTTATTATTAACCAAAAATTCACATTTTATAACTCCTCCCAACAATAGCAAAAAGACACAATATCATGCTCCCAGAGCGAGCTTACAGCAGCTCAGCCGTTTGATAGTTTGTGGACTACTCAAACTCTATAGGCTATGACAAACTTATACGATTACCTATATCAAAAGAAAGAGTTTTTTATATGATTTTTATATTTTAATATGTTTTTCCCGGCTGCACTATAAGGGCAGCCTATTTTCCTCCACTCAAACCCACGCACCTGTGATAGCCTACGACTGATCATCCACCCTTGATAAACAATCCGCGATCACATTGTCACATCCAGCAATATGACGGATGTCCAGGTTATACTCCTGCAACATCAAAGACCACCTGGTCAGTCTCATATTGTGATTGTGAAATTGATTCAGGAATCTCAAAGGGTGATGATCAGTGTAGATAACCACGACTGGGCCATAGGCTGGAACATACACCTCGAAGTGCCTGAGCGACAGCACAATCGCCAGTAATTCCTTTTCTATTGTAGAATAGTTCTTTTGTGCAGCATTGAACTTCTTAGAAAAGAAACTTACTGGGTGTTCCACACCTTCATTGTCTGTCTGTAGCAAGACGGCACCAGCCCCTACACCACTAGCATCTGTTGCCAGCTGAAAAGGCCTGTTAAAGTCTGGGGCCCTGAGTATCGGGTGAGTACATAGCAAATGTTTCACCAAAGTGAAAGCCTTTTCACACTCAGGTGCCCACAAAAACTTTTTGTCTTTAGATAACAAATCTGTGAGAGGTGCCAACACCGTTGAGTAACCTTTTATGAAGCGTCTGTAGTAGCCTATCATACCCAAGAATCTCATAATCTGCTTCTTGGTTGTTGGGTGCGGAAATTTATTGATAGCCTGTACCTTGTTCTGAGGAGGGCACACCTGTCCCCTTCCCACTACAAACCCAAGGTACTGCACAGTGGCTTTTACGAAGTCACACTTTGCCAAATTTACTACCAGACCTGCTTCACTAAGTTTCCGGAACAAGGTCTCAAGGTGCTCACAATGGCTCTCAAAGTCGTCATCATAAATGATTACATCGTCCAAATATACGGTGCAATTTGGAATGTCCTTTACAATTTCATTCATCAGGTTCTGAAACGTTGCTGGTGCATTCTTAAGCCCGTAAGGCATAACATTGCACCGGTAGGTACTCCCGTCCACAACAAAACCACATACCTCTTTAGCACGCTCGGACAAAGGTACTTGCCAGTAACCTTTTACTAAATCTACTTTAGACAAAAAACGAGCATTACCAATTTTGTCAACACTATCATCAACCCGAGGAAGAGGATATGGGTTAGTTGGAGTCAAACCGTTTAACCTACGGAAATCAATACAAAAGCGTACCTTGCCATCTGGCTTAGGCTGCAGTGTTACAGGGGAAGTCCACTTAACTGTGCCTTTCTCTATCAACCCTCTACCGAGCATATACTCCAACTCATCCCTCAGAGCTGGTAGTTTTATGGGGGGCACACGGTACGGGATTGACTTAAAGGGTAGATGGTCCCCCACGTCAACATCATGCATAGCCTGAGTAGTGAGGCCTGGGTGTTCAGCAAATACAGTGGGGTATGAACCGAACAACTGACGGATAGCATCAAACTGCGGCTCAGGCAAATGAGCTATAGCCTCGTCAGCCCTTAGGCTCGAGTTCCCCGCCCACTGATCCGCTGAAACATGTTGATCCCAGCTATCCTCCTCTGAAGCTTGACTGTCCCCCTCTCCTTCTCCACCACGGCCGCAACAAGCCAACACAGGGACAGTGAGAGGCTCAGAGGGGCGCCTCACATACTCTTTAATAAGGTTCACGTGACATAACTGGTTCTTTTTCCTCCTGTCTGGAGTGGCAACAAGGTAATCTAAGTCTGAAATTTTTTCTACAATTTTATAAGGTCCAGTGTACTTCGCAGAGAGGGGGTTACCAACCAAAGGCAACAAAATTAATACCTCTTGTCCTACAGTGAACTTCCGGAGCCTCACTTTGCGATCATACCTGTCCTTCATCAAAGCTTGTGATTCTGTCAAATTTCTACCTGCCATCTCCAGACTCTTAAGCATGCGCTCACGGCTTTCAAGCACATACTTTAATAATGGACAAGGCTGCACAGTCCCCTCCCAAATTTCTTTCAGCATGTTAAGGGGGCCCCTGACACGGTGTCCAAAAATCAGCTCGTTTGGACTAAATCCCAGGCTCTCACCAGGTACCTCCCGAGCAGCAAACAGCACATAAGGCAATCCAAGATCCCAATCCATACCGTTGTCAGCACAATAACACCTGAGCATGCTTTTAAGTGTAGCATGCCACCGCTCAAGCACCCCTTGACTCTCAGGGTGATACGCTGACGATACTACTGCTCGTATCCCATGCTGTTGCATTGTTTGCTTGAACATGTTGGAGGTGAAATTAGATCCCTGATCAGACTGAATCTCCTCCGGGTACCCGTACCTTGAGAAGTACCACAACAAGTTACTGACTACCGTCTTAGCCATTCCATTTTTCATAGGGTATGCATCGGGGTATCTAGTGGCAACATCCATTATGGTTAACAAAAATTTATTTCCCGCCTTAGTGGGAGGGAGTGGACCAACCATGTCAACAATAATTTTACTAAAGGGTGGCCCAATCACAGGAATAGGGTGTAACGGAGCCTTAGGAATAACTTGGTTCGGTTTCCCGACACGTTGACAAATATCACAGGAGTTTATCCATGACTGCACATGAGACTTCATCCCCGGCCACCAAAACAATTTCCCCAAAGCCGCCACCGTTTTTCTCACCCCTAGATGTCCTGCCAGTGGTGTGTCATGCGCCAACCTCAGTAGGCTATCCCTGCACTCCCGTGGCACCACCAACTGGTCCACTACTCCGGACCCCTTTTGCCAACTACGTTTAGGGTCTTGAAAACGCCTATAAAGGATGCCTTCTAAATAAAAAAAATCTCCTGGCTGTGCATCGCCGTCCTCGTCGAGCTCTACAGCTCCATTAGCACACGTTTGGAGCTCAGGGTCCTCTAGTTGCAACCGACTTATATCTGAGGGTGCCAAGCGATCTAACTGCTCCCGGAGCAATGCATGACCTTCCCCGATACTGGGCTGCTCCCTCTGTCTCTCTCGATGTACATAACGTTGCTGTCGTGGAGACTCGTCATGCCCAGCCTCGTCACTCTCGATGACAGGCCCAGGGGCTACTCCAGAATTAAGTAATGGTGCTAATACTGAATCACCCAGGAGAGCCGCCGAGTCAAAACTCTTAAAACCAACTCCAGCTTTAGCCTCCTCCTGTTGATCGTTCCTCCGCTGGTCTGAAGGCGGAGGACTAGGCTGTGACACTTTAGCTGCCCGAGCTCGGGTGACAACACACGCCATGGGTTGTGTCTGGCACCGCTCGACCCACTCTTGCTCTTCCCTACTCACGTCGGCCGGCCTCTCGGCAACGACTAAGGGTAGAACCTCGGAAGCGGGCATTGCAAAGTCGTTGCCGAGAAGAAGGTCGACGCCCTCCACTGGCAGTTTCTCCACAATCCCGACATTCAATTCACGTGCCACACCATCCACCTCCAACTCCAACCGCACCAGCGGGTATGACCGAGTTGCATTAATACCCTGCACCACTACCACCCGAGCCGCGTTTATAGGGTAGCCAGTCAAGTTTTTCATCAGAGTCTGGGAAGCACCTGTATCACGCAAGACCTCTACTCCATGCTTGCGCCCCGCCCACATCACGCAACCCCGCCCTCTATGGTCGCAAAAAACATCCTGAGCAGGGTTCGAGCCTCCCAGGTGCTTCTGCATTGGCTGTGCCTCAGCCTCTGACGAACTGCCCCAGGCAAACTCAGATGACTTCGGAGACACACCAATGTTGCAGGCCAAAGACACAGCTGCTGTAGGTGGTTTGCTAGGACAGACTCTTGCAAAGTGCCCCTTTTTATGACAATGATAACACTCCACCTCCCCTTTGGGCTTCCCTTGGTACTGGGAAGGGCCCGGCCCCTTCTTAAATGGGACGGTGCTAGTCTTGTGGTCAGTCTTGGTATCATGGCTCTTGTACTTGTTTGCATAAGGTATATCACTAACTCGGGGGGGTGGGGCGTCACGCCCCTTGTTACCTGCCTCACTACGCTGGGCAGACCCGCACCCACGAATTAGTGATAGCCGGAGGTCAGCCATCTCAGCTGCCTCCTGTAGAGTTTTTGGGTTCTTTTCTTTAATAGTTAAAGTCATTTCTGCACCAGTACACTTATAAAACTGCTCGAGCAGAAACAGCTCAGTCAACTGTTCGGCCGTCTCAGCTTTCTCAGAACGTGTCCAGTTTTTAAGTGCATCTTTTAAGTCCCGGGCATGTTCAAGAAAGGTCACCTCCCTAGTCTTTGTAACACCCCGAAACTTCAATCGATATGTTTCCGGTTGCAACTCGTATGCCCGTAGGACAGCTCTCTTCAATTCTGGGTAGTCAATGCAAGACTCTAAAGGCAGTGCATCATAAGCCTTCAGACCCTTACCCGTAAGTCTTGAGGAGACTAGAGCTGCCCACTTCTCTTCAGGCCAATTATGCTCCCTACATTTCTTCTCAAAACGATTAAAAAATTCTGTGACTTCAGTTTCACTAAATACCGGCACCAATTTGACTAATTGGGCCAAGGACTGTTCTCTTACTTGGCCCTCACGGCCCATCCAAGTCCCTGTCGACTCTGCACGAGACTTATCTAAATCTAATTTAGCACAATATTTCTCCGAGTCGTACTTAAGCTCAGCCTCATGCCTCCTAACCTCAATCTCATGCCTCCTCGTCTCATCCTCCTGCCTCCTGGTCTCATTTTCATGCCTCCTGGTCTCATCCTCCTGCTTCCTAGCCTCAATCTTAGCAAGCTCAAGTCTAAATACCATATCTGGAGACAGACAGGAAGAGGGAGCTGCCACTACTGAAGGAGGGGGGGCAAAAACTGGGGAACCACCATGTGCACCAACCGAGGGCACTCCAATCTGCCAATTCTCATCCCTCTGTGGGAGAGTGCTAACCTCCGGTAACTGAGTGGACGGCACTGTGGGAGTCGAGT
This sequence comes from Paralithodes platypus, assembly GCA_032716605.1. Lineage (NCBI taxonomy): Eukaryota > Metazoa > Arthropoda > Malacostraca > Decapoda > Lithodidae > Paralithodes > Paralithodes platypus. The sequence continues at coordinate 33,201,710 of CM064578.1, read as the reverse complement.
GAGAGGGGATCTGGGGAGGAACCCCCCAAACGCCCTCTCCTCCGAAACCCCATGTCGCCCACGCAACACCCAGGAAATCAGCTCCCCCTTGGACATCCCTACTACATTGGAAATTCCCAAAACCTTGGCTATCAGGTGCAAGCCACAAACATCCACCCCAGTCAGCCTCTCCTCCGTCACGTGGTACCGCTTACTCACAAAAACTCTAGCATCCTCCTCACTGGTTACTAACGGCACACCTTCAAATGGCATCTCTCGCTCATCGTCAGTGCTAATGCACGACATACTGAAGTCCACAAAAAAATTCTCGAGACAAAAGTTAACTTCCTATGCAAGCACTAATTACTAAATTAACTGGAGTCTCTTAAATGCTTTACTAATTGCCATACAAAACAAATATTCTTCAATATGCACGCTAAAATACAAACAAACAAATGTTGTACAACTCTGCAAAAATTTATACTGTTCACAAAATCCTAAGCAAGGTCGCCATTTGTTACGACCTGGCACTCGGGTACACAAGGGCTCTCAATCAGGACTCTAATACGGCTCGCTGCCACAACGGAAACACACGATCCCAACCCCTGAGTACTGCCAGCCGAACAAAAAACACCAATACCCTCCAGAGTTCAATCTGCTATAACGGGGTATACAAGAACTCGGTACTAGTGTTCAACAACAGACTAATAAAGAGACAGGAATTCTCTAGTCTGGTCAACAATCAAACAAAGAAGTAAGAAACAACAACACCAAAGAATAGTGTTGGCCGAAGCCGAAGTAATCCACCCTTGACTAAGAACTTAAGAAGTCCTCCACCCTCTACTTCGGATCGGCACTATTACGTTACGTTAATTAATAGTCCTTAAGCATCGAGCAAGGAATCTTCTGAAAAAAGTTAGATGCTTCTCGGATGCTCGTAAGAAGTACGTATCGGATTTTGAACAGTAATTCAATAAGAAAAACACTGGCAATTAAATACTATTACAGGTTTAAATTGGCATAAGAATAATTAAAAGAATATGCAATAGTAAATGGCAAACATTAAAAAGAAGTACTCCGCAAATGCAACGGCAATAGCCTACTCGGATTGTGCTCGTGGGCCACTAATCACTAAAGTAGCCAAGCTTGCAACACATGAAATCAATAGTGCATAAACAATATCATACATAAGGAAAGCTTCAATACTATTCTGTATCTACTAATCGAGTAAAGTCTAGCTGGGGTACTGTGGGCAAAAGGTAGCAGTGACTGAGCAAAAACGGCTCGTAGCCTAGCGAAGTCCTCACAACTGTTTAAAGTATTACGTTAACACTAACAAGTGCACTTTGAGAAATCCAGATCCCTTGTATCTGGTTTTCTCCCGGCTCCTTGACAAAGTAAAAACAAGCTGTTAATAAAATACAGGGTGGTTAGGCTCTTGCCCTCACGCACTGTAAATTATTAACTCAACACAGTCAGCCGCGAAGACAACCTAGGCTTCACTGAACCGAAACGAGTATGCAGGTTTATCGCTTAACCACTGCATCAAACAACAACTCGTAACACAGAAAAGCCTTACCCCAGTCTAGCATTACCTAGACTAGCAGAAACCAGGAATAATAATAATAACACACAGGGAAATGCATAGACAAGTGCAACAAACATAAATCAATCCTATTCTAAGTTAACCCTTCCAAAATAGGCTATCTAATAGGCATGTATCTCATGAGAACTCAAGCGATAATACGTTGGCTGACTAGCTCTGCACCAACGGGACCATGGAAGTTAAAAAGGGTAGGGAAAAGAGGAGATAAGAATGTAAGGTAGTAGAGAAAGTTCACATCAGTCAGAAGAATATATATAGTTAGCAAGGGAAATGAGAAGTCGCTCTGCCTAATGAGTTCTGATCAAAAAATGGCTAGACTTCCCTTTTTATACTCGGCCCTCTAGTGAGCCCAACGTGAACTACTAAGGACCGCCCACTGACAATCATTACGTAATTTCTCTCTCTCCTCTGGGATAGACAAAGGCTTTCCTAGCACTGAGGGGAGGGGGGGGGGGGGGGGAGTGCTAGTGAGTTAGGCCCACCTCCCGCATGGCGCACCCACTGACCCCCAACTGTGGCTGCCGCTTCTCCCATCATTACAAATAAGTTTTACACACAATACTTATAACTAATGATATAAAATAGAACTCGTTGACTCAGATGAAAACAAAATACATATTCATATTACTTATAGTACAACGGCTCACATGAACTAAGTTAGGAAACTCTACATAGACTACAGCCAAAGTTCCTGCCCTGACGATCCTAGCGAGAGTGGGGCATGACTAGGCGTTCTGTACAGCATGCTCACACTGGACATGCGTCACAGCACACGTAAAGACGCGTCCTAAGGCACCATTGCCCTCGCGCGCGCACGGGTGGACGCGATCGCGTCCTTAAGCCTTTACAAATTCGGTGAAACCACATTAATAACTGGATCGCATCCATTTTTGGACAGGGAACTGATAGTAGACTAGTCTATATGTTGGGTTATCAGGCAACCCAGATACCCCAGCGATACAGTAGGCTTAAGAAATGCTTCTGGCCCTCAGCTGCTCGGAGAGTGTGTTGCCTGTCCATGGAAGCTTTAAAAACTTATTGAGACCTAAGAAGGTTAACAAAAGAGTGTCATAAAATGTTTTGTATAAACATTATGCTAGAATACATCATAACTATGTCATCAATGATATATATATATATACTGTATATATCCACTTTTATCTTGGCAACTAATATAGTTGTCATTTGGTGCTAAAAAGGGAGAACAAATGAATTTAGGAGAGAGAAAATACACAAATTCTGCCCACATATACATAAATGACTGCATACATACATACCCAACCTCTGAGGAAGCTAAAGTGAGTTCAGTACAATATAATATTACATATTCAAGGAGACATGGCAATTATGAGACCAACTTTGGAGGAATTGAGCAAAGAGGGTTGGCAACAGTGTTGCTGAATTTAGCATGGAACACTTAGATTGTGTGTCAAATGTATTGCTTTTATCCAGGTTTGTGGTCAAAAGAAGTGGTATTGTCTAAATGTTCATGCTTAGGTAGGTCGATTAAGTTATCAGACAACACATCACATCAAATCTTTGGCAAGAGATGGACGGAATGTTGATTCCCATCACCCAGCAGTTATTTTACAGTGTGACATTTCATCGCCCTGCGTATATGGGTTAAGGCAATATAGATTCATTATTATGTATGATGCAGTTTATTAAGTGGGGAACAAGGGAAGATCAAATTGTGAACATAATGTAATGGTTTAGACTGGTTTGAAAATATGCATAATAACTATATATAAATGTTGTATACAATAAATATTTAGAAGTAATCAGTCCATTCCACGGATTAGGTTTATGTCCTTTGAGATTTGCGCCCCGTAATTTGTTCTTTCCTCTCACATAAGCATTAGGCTATTCATAGTGCAGTTTGGTCCAGTACATGATTTGATTGATATCCAGTATTCGATAAATAGATGTTAATCGTGGTCATGGGCTGAACCTTTGTCTGTCTTGATAGTGTAATAGTTAAAGTGTGTAAGTTATGTATGTAGTATCCCAAGTTCGAATCCCAGGAGGATCACATGTTTTCCTATACTTCAGTTTATTTTATTTTAGTAAGCGTTGTTTCCACATAGCGATTTTGATAAGTTAATTTGACTTTATATTGTCTTTGTCCCAGTTTTGGTTTGTTTAGTTTGCAAGTTTTATATTTTAATTTAAGGGTGTTTGGTGTTGGGAGGGAAATTAATTAATTAGGATTGTGCAATCACCACCAAAAGTAATTTTATTTTTATTCTAGTGGCTAAGACACACCGCAGACACTAAAATGGTTCAATATAGAATACATTTATTAACCCTTTCAAGCTCCAATACGCATTTCTGTTCCGTTTTCTGGCTACTATTAGACAATTTTAATCAGATTAGTAACGGTATATGGAATTCAAAGGGTTGATCGATATAGTATTTACCCTTTTAGTACCCACAGATCCTTTATAAGTTGCATAAAATCGTCTAATGATAGCCAAAATAAACTGCTAAAACGCGTCAGAGCTTCAAGGGGTTAAATTAGTTGTACTGTAGACATCCAAAGTACGTTATCTTTCTTTTTATTTTGCTCCCAAAGATTTTCGTACGAGCGACCTGCTGACCAAAATTGGGGCACCAGACAAAGTGATGGGTCATGGACGGGAATGGTGGGACTACTCATGAGAGAGGTCAGCAAAGATATATCTATGGATTGAATCTATAGGCCATTTTTATAGTTGTTTAAGGGGGGGGTCACCTGCTTTTTTTCTCTCTTTCTTACTCTCTCTCTGGGTTGTACCCATTCGGCCCCATTCAGCCTACTATTTTAAGACGTTTACCCCCATCCAGGTGTCAATATTTTCCTGGCGAGCGGTAGCAAACCATCCTATATATATTATATATTTTGTTTTGACAGCAAGCTAAATTTGTAAATTTTTCGATAGAAAAATGTCTCCGGCAAAGCCGGATTTCTCCATACAATGTTGACTCGCTATCGCTCGTCAGGAAAAAATCGACACCTGAATGGGGATAAACGTCTTCAAATAGTTGGCTGAATGGGGCCGAATGGATACAAGCCAGAGAAATGGAGAAAAGGAGAGACAGAGACAAAAAGCAGGTGACTCCCCTTAATGCATACAAAACGAATGGTGGCTAATATGGATTGAGAAGTACAGTCAACTCGTATAATCCGCAGTCTCAAAATATTGTTTAGGCTTATGAAGAACTTAAAAGTTAATGTATAAAATAAATGTACAATGTATATAATGGAAAAGAGATGAATTAAGAAATGTATAAGCAATGCAGTTTCCTACAGCAATCATAAAACATAAATTTGCATAACCACAATTTCCTAGATTCTGCGGATTAAACGAGTTGACTGTACATTTGGCCTAATAAGTGATGTCTCGGCACCCATTATGTTTTGATCAATAATTGGTATCAGCAATATTTACAACTATTTATTCTTTTTAAGCGAGATATACCAACATGTTCCTACACTTACCCACCCTATTCAACATCTGACAGACATTAATACATCCCAGAGGGAGCCAAACGTAATGACAGCTGGGACATGACTTATTAGGGCGACCGTACATTCACATACTGATAGCCTCTCGCAATGCATATTTCATTGTAATTTTTGTTTTCTTTTCAGGAAGCTGAGATAGGATTGGGCCCGTTTTTTATGACTCTTGAGAGGCTTAACTACATGGAATATTCCCAGTACATTGCAAACTTTGAGCACAAAGTCTTCGCCGCTCTGGGTCGTCCTGAGGTTGACCCGTGGGGCTTCCTGCTGCCTCTGTCACCACTGGTCTGGGTGGCGGTACTGACGGCGCTGCTGGGGGTGATCACTGTTATGATGATCCTGCCTTCCTTCCTTCCACAACACAACCTCAGTAAAGACAGGAGAGAAACCAATGTCTTCAACTGTGTTAGAGTATTACTGCAAGAAGGTAATGTATTAGTTTAAAAAAAAAAAAATCATAACTCTATTACATGAGTGTATATAAACCCAAATCGTCCTCTTCATTTTATTAGGATCATATCTTGGACTCCTGATAGCAACTCTCCACTCAACACGAAGCATGTCAAATTCCCTAACCCTTTGATTCTTAGTCTATATACTTGCAACACATTCCCTCCTCTCTCACTCTCTCTCCTCATTTACTGTGTATTATGACTGACAATGGTACTATATCATTTGTTGTGTGATTTATCAAGCCAAAAATAAAGTAACAGTCCACGTCACATTTCGCTCACACAAAAAGTGAATGGGGGTGGGTAACTTGACACAAAAAAAAAAAAAAAAAAAAAAAAAATCTTGGTGGGCCTTATCTAAGTGCTGCTGGTCACTTCCCTTTCAAGCTCCAATACGCGTTTCTGTTCTGTTTTCTGGCTACTATTAGACGATTTTATTCAGACTAGTAACGGTATACGGAAGTCAAAGGGTTGATGGAGATAGTATTTACCCTTTTAATACCCACACATCATTTCTAAGCTGCATAAAATCGTCTAATGATAGCCAAAATAAACTGCTAAAACGCGTCAGAGCTTCAAGGGGTTAAAGTGATACAAATGAAGACTAATCCACAAATTCCCCGCGAATGGTGAGGTTCTCCCATTCACTAACTTTGATTGAGAAGGACTTGATATACTATCATAAGTGTTCACATATCAAAATAGAGTAAGCAAGTTTTTACTAATTGCCATTTCATAGTAGAGGATGCCCTTTTCGGAATTGATCCTTTTCTATGCAGCTGTTCCCTAGCCAACAAGTGTCCTCTGGGTCAGGCCAGTGTCATCGGTAGATCGAAACATGCTATAGTCCATTTTTTTCCAGCTGATGATAAATTGCCACATATTCATCTTAATTACTTGGTTATTACGAAAGTTTTGTAGCGAAATATGTTGCTGATTGTGAAAACTTGGCAATATGATGATACAGAGACATAGTAGTTTCATATTTCATCATTAAGTATTGAGAAATCAGCTGCTAAAAGATTCAATTTACCATCAGCTGGAAATATACCGACTATAGGATATCGTGTTTAGAAATATTGTCATTACATGTTACCAAGGGTTTGATGCAGAAAATGCATCTGAGTGGCATTTCGGTGACTCTTGAGTGACATAGGCAGGCAATGTTTCATTGACATGTTATAGAGGCGGCCGGTGAAATGTGTATGGATGTTAATACCTCTAGCAATAATGAGGCTTCAAACTATCTCAACCAACCTATTTAACTACCACATATCCTTCCTAAGCTGCATAATATAGTCTAAATACAGCTAGGATAAAATATAACACACGTCGCTGTTACTCAAAGGGATAAACGTATAATGCTATCAACAGACGTGACGAAGACGACAGGTTGGTGGTGGTGGGAGCGTGTGGTGCTGGGTGTGTGGATGTTGATGATGTTGGTGATGTCACAGAGCTATGTTAGTAACCTCATGTCCATGTTGGCTGTCAGATATATTGGTCAGCCTTATCAAAGCCTCAGGAATGTTCTTGATGACTCCAGTATTGTGCTCTCTCTGGCGGCAGACAACTCAAACTTGCCTTATTATCGTGTAAGTATTTAAATTTGTTGTGCGAAACCCATTCATGCACATCCTCCACATTCTTTTGCCAAAGCCTATAAAATGTGCCAATCATCCGCGATACTAGTTATAGACAGCTTATTTTTAAGTGTTAAGAAGCGATCCTTATGAGCAAGATAATAAGAGGAATATATTTGTGTTTTTGAAGAAAATTTCAATTACAAAGATGTTAGTACAATATAAGGTAAAGATTAGTTTCAGCTGCTCGCTTGTAAAATATGTAATGGATATTTTTAATACAATATTTGTCCATAAACATTTCAAATAACTCTATAACTCTTCTGTTGACAGGTTTTAATTTAAAATTGTTCAAGGGGAGTCACCGGCTTTTGTTTTATCTTGTTCTCCTTTTCTTTTTTTCTCTGGCTTGTATCCCTTCGGCCCCATTCAGCCAACTGTTTTAAGACGTTTATCCCCATCCAGGTATCAATATCTTCCTGGCGAGCGAAAGCGAGCCAGCATTGTATGGAGAAATCCGGCTACGCCACAGAAATTTTTCTATCAACAAATTTACAAATTTAGCTTGCTGTCAAAACAAAACTATATATATACTGGCTCGCTACCGCTCGCCAGGAAATATTGACGCCTGGATAGGGGTAAGCGTCTTAAAACAGTAGGCTGAATTGGGCCGAATGGATACAGGCCAAAGAGAGAGGGAGACAAAGCGAGGTGACCCCTCTTAATATAATTCGGGCTATTAACATATATTTTAGATACATTAAGGAAGGAATTGCAAGAGTCGGAGGATTAATTAAGATTTACTTTACCCATTGTATTACTATAGGGCCTGCCAAACTTGAGGAAAATCAATAGGTGGCGTTCGGAGAGTGAGGGTCCGAGTCTAGGGGATGAGACAGCGAAGCACCGAGGTGAGGCAGCTACAGAGATGGAGTTACTTCGAGCCGTGGGTGGGCAACCGGGCCCCGTGCATCTTGCAAAGAAAAAATAGCGGGGGGGGGGGGGGGGGGCTGGTTGCATCTCAAAGTGCCTCTCATGTCTCACTCTCTAGACTGGAATGAGACCTTACGGGCTGGCTTCACCGTTGAATGATGCCCGAGGGGGAGTAGTTGGAAAAAAAAAAAAAAAAAAACAGGTTAGCTAAGATAAAGTGGAAAGTGTTCTCAAATACTGACATGGTTAACCCCTTCTGTACCGGCGACATTTCTCCTTTTATTCTAGCTATATTAAGGGGAGGCAGACTGTTTTTCTGGACCCCCTTCTCCCCACTAGCTTTCAGATTATAAGACGTTCGGACCATTAGTTTGGCGATTTTAACACCTTTCGCCCCATTTCGTTGTCAATTTTAAAACCTTTCGTGCCATTTAGGTGTCGATTATTTCCTGGCGAACGATAGCAAGTCTGCAATTTTAAGAGGAACCGGCCTTCGGCCAGGACATTTTTCTACCGAAAATGTACAAATTTATCTTGAAGGGTGGATCTAGGCTGTGATTTTCTAAGCTTGCTGGATGTCTAGGGAGGAAACTAAAAAAAATATATGAATAAATGAATTAATAAACTAAGCAAACGGCCAGTCTCCCCTTAAGACGATTGTTTGCAGTTTGAGAAGGGTCTGTGGTAGCAACAACGGTTGTTGTTGTTGTTCCCTAAGCTGCCTGGCCGAACAGCCCCGAGTCCCTGAGGAAGGCCATGGCCACGATCGGGCCTTCCCACAGAGCTCTCATTGAGTGTAGATTGTGTTGTTGGCGTAAGATGTTGTGTGAAATGCAGTCTTCTATGATGTGTTTAATGGTATGGGGTGCTGTGTTACATCCCGGGCAGGAGTCGACAACGGAGTCATCCAGTCTCTTCTGATAGCTCAGGAGAGCTGGATGGTGCCCGCATCTCAGCCTGGCCAGGTGGACTCTGTCCTCGCGAGGAAGGGAGGATTCGGAAGGATGGATTTCGGGAGATCGTGCATGCAGCTGCGTGTTGTCTGTGAGTGAGTGGATGGATCGGTGAGAGATATGAGTATGGATGTGCTTCTGGAAGTTGGTTCGGGGTGGGCAGGGAGGGAGAGAGGACAATAATTGTGTGTGATACCGTGTGCTGGGTGTTGTTTTGATATTTCTTGGTGTCTGTGGGTGTGTTGCCATGTAGTTTAGTGGGTGGTCTTGGTTCGTGGAGGCTGCTGCCAAGAATTGAGTGCCTCTCATGTCCAGATGGTCTTTGACTTTGAGGATATTGGTTTCTTGATGTAGGTGATCTGTGGGTGAAGTAGCTGTGCAGCCTGTAATGATCTTCAGGGCTTTGTTTTGAATAGTCTGTAAAGTCTTATGATGTGTTTCAGCTAGGTTAGAAGCCCAGGCTGGGCTTGCGTATTCACTTGCGTATTGCGTAACCTGGGCAGGAGGTTAACCCCTCCAACCCGGAAGGGCTCTTGAACGCCCATAACAACCTCGGCCCGCGCAACCCGGAAGGGCTCTTGAACGCCCATTGCTTGTGTGAGTGCTTTCGAATGCCGCGCTTACATTTTCGGTATCGTGGGACGGTAGGTGGCGCCACCAGGCGTAAACTACGCCACAGCAACAGTATCTACCCCGACGCCATCATGGACAGTACGCCAAATAGTGATTCCGCTGTGTCCGATACCGCGCGTCCTACGACCCGCTTGGCAGATCCTCGCGGCTTACCCCGACGCCATTGCCTAAATGTGTTAGCTCCCGGAGGTATTGAGACACATTGAGACTTTATGAGCGAGCTGATGCCAAGCATAATGTTGATGATGAAGTCATGACGACTCCAGTAATTATAAGTCGAGTGATTATGGCCATGAGAGTGACAAAGAAGAGCAATTCCTAGATTTGCGAAAGAACATGACAGTGATGAGAGTGATGAAAGTGATGTACCAGTTGTTGAGGAAGCTGGTTTACCTAAAGACAGTGAACTGTGAGAGAGTGAGTGAGTGGGAGAGTTCAAGGTCACTCACCAAATTTCGCATAAGTGACACGACGCCAAGCCCTTCCCCAGGTAAATCGCCTTTCAAGCTACATTTGTATAAGCAGAAAATACGTGAGAAGGCGGCAGAGCTAGGGAACAAGCAAAACTACTTGGTGAGGATGAGGCTGTGAGTGAGGGTCAGCGTGGTGACCCTTCTCGTCCGCCATTGTCTCCCTTATCTACCCACGCCACCCAAGATGACCCGGATGCCCCGCATTCTTCCCCACCACCCCCACCATTGCCAAGGGTTGAGGACCCCACTTTCGGCCTATTTGCCTCCTAGTCCCCCGACAGGAGACATACTGCTGTCGAAAAGGGAAAGGTAGGAAATATACCAAAAAATTAAGAAAGTAAGAGAGTTTTGTTCGATGCTCCCGCGACGTCCACCCGGCCGGCCCCAGCCATACGTCCCGCAACTTTCCCCACTGTCCTCCCCACACTCTCTCCGCCTTCAACATGTCTTCCTGAAGAAGTCTTTGAGCTCGCATCACCAATACCTGGGCCTAGTGACAGTGAAACATTGCTTTCTGTCACTCGTCGCAGGCCATTGAGCCCAGGACCTCGGGGGGGACACAGCCTCACCTGCCACTCCTTCCCCACCTCGCCCACCCGCACGCCGCCCACGCATCACTGGTTCCCCGCCAGATTATGTGGGGGCCACTGATGATGAAGGGCACCTCTCTGAAGACTCTGGCCATGATTACATAGGTCCACCGTCAGGGCAAGATGACCACTCTGACGATGACTATATGGACATCGACGACCCTCGACCCATCCGCTTGGCCCGGCGTCGTGCTGCCCGTCGTGCTGCCCGCCTCCCTGGCCGCCGGCCCCCTCGCCGCCTAGGGCGCGCGCCGCCCCCGAGTTGGCCGTGGGCGTGCTGGGCCACCAGTTGCAGCTCCTCGTCAGCGTAGACAAGACCCAATTTATTAGTGGCCCCTCCATCATTGACGAACATGCCTATTACATAAGGCATCCTCTTCAAAACACTAATCCGCCGTAGTTTGAATCTACCGCGCAGAGCATTTAAAAACTGAGGAGCCTTCATCATGAGCGCACGCGACCTCACTCATGGCTTCAGTCATTATGAATTGGGTTCTCACTACGAAAAAACTTCGTAAAAAATAAAAACAAAAAGAAAATAAGAATAACTATCCAATAAGCTTTCCATCATATCGTGGATGTACTTGTGTGGATTTCTGACCAGACGCTGAATCAGGCGTCATTCCTCCTTCTTTGCTCTGCGCTCAGCCTGCCCGGACGTACCTTTCAGGCTCCGCTGGTTCCGCATTCGTTGCGTCCCTAGTGAGTTTTTTCTCATTTGTTTACTCTGGGATGTATCGAGTAAGGTTAGGATAGGCGTAGCAGGAGTGTCCTGGGCTGGTTGCCCGCAGTGCAGTGTATTTTGGGTCGTATGTATGGGGCATCTATTTCGGATGTACCCTCGTGGTCCTGTTGTGGACTCGTGAACTTTTCACAGTTGTGTTAGTTGGTGATGCAGGCGGCTTTCATTACGCGTTAATTATTGCTGCCTTTTATCCTTCTGATGAGGTAAGCTGTGTGTTTGCTGACGTTCCCAGCGTATTTTTCTTCACTTAGTGAAGTTTTTTCTGGGTCCGTGTCAGGCTTCCCGGGGTGGGAAGTTATCGCTTCGGTGGTGTGTTGGCGGTGGTTCCTGTTGTGATATTCCAGTGTGTGTTTATATTTCAACTATTTTCATGCCGTCTACCTAGGCCTAGCCAGCCGCTCGTAGCTTTGCCACATGTCTAGTGTTATTATTTATTTTAAATATGCCCTACTGTGTCATGTGTATCCGGGTTTTAGTTGTGTATTGGCTAATTCCTCGGACTATATTTGTTTCCTGGTTTAGTTGTGTATTGGCTAATTCCACGGATTATGTTGTGACCTTGGTTAGTAGTGCGTGTCTCTCCTCGTGTCGTATTGTTCAGATGGTGTCTGTTCAGGGTGGGGTTTGCCTTCCGGCGGGTTTTTCTCGGTTTCACCATGAAAAATCCTGACCGATGAGCAGTGTTGGGCCACACGTGGTTTTTAACTCTGGCTGGTTCCCCGGCGTGGGGAGGTGTCTGTGGCTCTCCAGGACTGCGTCTCTGTGGGTGCCTGGTTTCAGGCCTCCTTTAAAATTCCCGGCGGGATGGCTGTACCCATCCTTACATATATATTTAGATATATATAAAGAAACGACGTTCTTGAGAACACTCGTTTTTTATAGGTTTTTCTACCTGGTTTACGACAACCACATGGAAAACCTAGCTGTTGTTTAGGCGTTCCTCCCCGGCGATCTTTTAGAAAGAAGTGGGGTCAGGAATTGTGGGGTTAACTTTTAGACTTCTCACCCGGCGGGTGCACCTGAGCAGGGTGGGATAAACGACTTAGGTCTCTTATAGTTAACCAATCCATTTGAGTGATACTCTGTGTATCGCTGCCTTTACTCTTACGGCAATTGAAGGATCAGTGAGGTTTAACCAAATCGATTCCCACACCCGGCGGGTGCCCCTAAGTGGAGGAACTAAGGAATTTATAAACAAATTCAATTTCGATTAACCTTAATTGGGTGATACTTTCAGTATCGCCGCCTTCTATTTTTACGACGATCGTTTGGGACAATTCGTTAAAAAATCAGATCTCGTATATTCCTGCCCTGGGCTATTCTACTAAAATATTTCAAGGGCCGGCGTCTTTATGAGGGGGGGCTTTGTTACAAAATTGAATCTTGAGACAGTCACCACCTCCTACAGACTATAAGTGCCATACTGGACCATTATATCAGAGGGTATTCTTCATGTTCTTTAGCTAAGAAGATTTGTTTAGCCTCTTTACACCCAGCCGCGTAGCGAGATGTGTTAGCTGTGTCTTTGCATCCCGTTACCCGGCGGGTTATTAACACTTGTATGCGAACACTTGGGTTAACCTTATGAGCATTAATTCCTGGAAATTTTTCTTTATTTTTCCAGAGCTGAGCTCCGGCGGACCAATACAGACCCGGCGGTAGTTTCCTCACACCAGTCTCTGTCATGGCTAATGTGGCCCCAGTTTTTGCCCTGTGCATTACCCCTACTTGCGCGGGTATCCCAATTTTTGCGCATACCCTTTGCATAAGGTGTGTTAGATGTCTAGACCGTTCAAGGGGTCTCTGGGTTACACTTAATTGTTCATTTTGCTCCCAATTAGCCAATAAAGTCCTGTGTGACAATGACAAGACCGCGGAGGGGGCTAGCGTTGAGAGAGGTCAGACAACAAATGTCGGCCTATACTACCATTGTCGCACATAAGTCACTTCAATGTGACAACGTCCCACTTTGGGATAAGTTGCTGTCAGAGCACCCTCCCCCTAAACGTACCTCTAGAGTAACGGGTTTTAAGCCGACAGAGACTAGCCAGGGTTCTGTATCGTCTGTGGATACGTTTAAACGCCCGAGAGAGCCTACTCCCCCGGCAGCCACCTCCTCGTCGCAGGCGAGATCGAGGTCAAGGTCACCCCTCAGACAACGGTCTTCAAGTCGGGCCTCTTCCCCGGCTAGTAAGAAGTGTAAGACTGAAGCTTCCCCCAGTGGCCATGGTGGTGATTCTTCCAAACCTAGGTCTAGTTCGCGGTCACACCGTAGCCACAAATCCTCCAAAAAGGATTCCCATAAGAAGTCCTCTCGACATTCTACTAAGTCTAGTGCATCTCATCGTACCTCTACACCTGAAAATGTTTCTGTTACAGCCTCAGAGTATAGTGAAGCGCCTGTCCCTAAACAAGATTTACCTATTGATATTTTAACCCTAGAAACGGAAAGTTCAGGAAATTCAATAATTGACAATGTTTCAGACTCTCAAGAGAGCGTAGGCCAGAGCCTCGGTGTTTGGCGGTTTGCTCAGCCAGGGTCTGACCATCCACGTCCGACTCATACGAGTCACACAGTAGCCGATGTCCACAGGGACGCGGCGACCCCATCCTCTATCCCTGATTTATCTTGGAAACAAGGTGCCCCTGCCTCGGCGGGGTCTTCTCAGGAGGATCGGGAGGAACAAGATGAAGTGTCATTAATTTCAGATAGGGAGGGACAAGGGTCAGGCTCAGGCCTGGATGCCGCCCATGATAATACTGATTCACCTGAAAGTTCTGCATCTAACCAGTTTGTTACAGCACAAGAAATTGATGGGTTACTTACTCATGCTCTATCAAAA
>CM064578.1:33014996-33187312 GCA_032716605.1 Paralithodes platypus | reverse complement strand
TCTAGAAACCAGATCGAGGGAGAGCGTGGCGAGGAACTGTATATTACTCGCACTAAGCTCGAGACGCGTGGGAAAACAGCGGTTACAAGTCATCTAACCCTTAGCAAAGCTTACAGCATGGTAAGGGCCTCTCTCCACCAACCCCCGCGGAGGCAGCCAGCCGTCGATTTCATCGAGCGGGAACAAAACACACTGGCGCGCCCCATCTCACTCAGCGTTCTACTCCTCGCTCTCTATCCCAGATCCATATAATTACTAGGTAATGATCAAATATATAGTTACAATTAAATATATAAAGACTTTGCATGGGCGAAAACAAAGAGACTTTCTGGACTGCCCATAAGACACGAGCTTTCGTATGAAATAAAGCACACTCTAATACACAAACTGTAGCCCCATCCACTGCCCTGGCGATCCTAGCGAGTCACTGTAGGACAAGCCATGCGGTTCTAACGGAGTGGTTAAAACGTCACACCCCCCCCAAGATTTTTCTCAGAGGCCCCAAGGCTCACAAAAATCTGATGGTTAGAACCCATGCTATATCTCCATACCATCACCCAGCGGCAGTAACATATCTGGCACAGTTCTTCAACAAAACATATTTCAAAATTATAACCCTCCCCAACACCATAGGTTAAATTATATGTAGTTATGCTCCTCAAGAGCGAGCTTCTCTAGCCCAGCATTCTGAGAGGAGTGCAACTCAGAATTACTGCTATAACATACTACAAAAATTCAACTATCAAAGAAAGAGTTTTTATTTGAATTTTTTATGTTTATAATTTGTTTATTTCGGCTGCACTATAGGGGCAAGCCTAGTTTTTTCTTCTATACCAAACGCTCAACTCCTGCTTTATGACCCAATACGCTGGGCTACAACCGCTAGCCAACAAGCACCAAGCGCAAAATACTATTCAAACTAAAGCAGGAGGCTACCCGTGTGTCAATCTACCCAGGATCATATACCCTTGAACGACCATCTGCAACCACGTAGTCACAACCGGCAATATGGCGTATGTCCAGGTTATATACCAATAACCTTAGTGACCACCTGGTCAGCCTCATATTCCGATTGTGAAACTGGTCCAAGAACTTGAGAGGGTGATGATCTGGGTAAACTACAACGACCGGACCATAGGCTGGAACACAGACCTCGAAATGCCTCAGAGCAAGTACAACCGCCAGCAGCTCCTCCTTGACAACAGAGCAGCTCCCCTGGACCGAATTGTACTTCCCCGAGCAGAAACTAACAGGATGCTCCAGCCCATCATCGTCCTTTTCCACAAGGACGGCACCAGCCCCCACACCACTAGCCTCCGTTGCTAGTTGGAAAGGTAGGCTAAAGTCAGGGGCCCTGAGGATCGGGTGAGTGCACAACAGGTGTTTTACTTCCCTAAACACCTTCTCACACTCAGGCGCCCATTTGAACTTCTTATCCTTCCAGTTATCCTCCACCTGAGCTTGACTGTCCCGTTCTCCTTCTCCTTCTCCTTTGCGAATCAAAGTAAAACAAACCCGAAAGAATTCTATAGTTATATCAGAAAGAAAAAAGTAGTTACTTCAACTGTTGGACCGTTAGTCGATGAAAAAGGAGAATACACCAAAGACGAAGTACAAATGAGTAATGCCCTCAATACCTTCTTTGCATCAGTTTTTACAACAGAAGACCTCAGTGATATCCCTACACCATCGCCGATTCAGATTGATAATTCAGATGTTCTAAGCAATATCACCGTTACAGAGAGAGAAGTATTGAATTGTTTAGATAAACTCAAGGTAAATAAAACGCCAGGACCTGATACAATCTCGCCTAGAGTTCTAAAGGAAGCTAAGAATGAGCTCTCCAAACCACTGACATTACTATTCAATAAATCCTTGCAGTCTGGAGCTATGCCTGATCAGTGGAAGCTAGCCAACGTAACACCGATATTCAAAAAAGGCAGCAAATCCCTACCGAGTAACTATCGTCCAATTAGCTTAACCTCAGTTGTATGTAAAATGCTAGAAACGGTCATACGAGACAGACTCGTAAATCACTTGGAGGAAAATAACATACTTAAAGATACTCAACACGGCTTTCGTAAAAAACGTTCCTGTTTAACAAACCTCTTAGACTTCTTCCACGATATCCTCAACCTCTACGATGAGAGTAAAGCTGTAGATATTATATACCTTGATTTTCAAAAGGCCTTTGACAAAGTTCCCCACAAACGTTTACTGCTAAAACTAAAAGCGCATGGAATACAAGACGGTGTGTTGAAATGGATAGAAAATTGGCTCAGCAACAGAAAGCAAAGGGTAGTCATAAACGGTAAGGCATCTAAATGGACCAATGTAAGTAGCGGGGTACCCCAGGGATCGGTACTAGGACCAATTTTCTTTCTAATTTACATCAACGACATAGATGAGGGTCTCACCTGCACAATCTCAAAATTGCTGACGATACAAAAATTGCAAATAGCGTACTCTCAAAAGAACAAGTTGACGATATGCAACACAATCTAGATAAATTGTCATGTTGGGCCCAAATTTGGCAAATGAGTTTCAATGCGGATAAATGTAAAGTACTACATGTCGGATACCTAAATGAGAAAGCAAACTATTCGATGAATGGCACTCAGCTTAAGAATGTAAACAGAGAAACTGATCTGGGAGTAACAATATCGAGTAACCTAAAACCGAGTCAACAATGTTCAGAAGTTGTTAAGAAGGCAAACAAAATAATTGGCTTTATAGGCAGGTCATTTGAGCATAAATCCAAAGAAGTTATCCTAACCCTTTACAATTCCTTAGTCCGCCCTCTTCTGGAATACTGCGTTCAATCCTGGTGCCCTTATTACCAAAAAGATATAAACAAGCTAGAACGAGTTCAACGTAGAGTTACCAAAATGATACCTAGCCTAAAGAACAAACCATACGAAGAGCGTCTTAGAGAATTAAATCTATTCCTTTAACCCAGCGCAGATTAAGAGGCGACTTAATTCAAGTGTTCAAAATCATCAAAGGCATCGACAATATGAACTGTAGTAAGTACTTCACTATCGACCAATCTAATTACACGCGGGGAAACGGTTGCAAAATTATTGGTAAATCTTTTAACTCGCACGAATCTAAGAATTTCTTCTTCAATCGAGTTGTCAACTTGTGGAATGGGCTTCCCCGAGACGTTATAGACTGCAGCACCGTTGATTCATTTAAATTCCGCCTAGACAAATATCTCGCATCAAACCCGCGACTGACTGCGTTTGTAAATGAATAACTTTATCCTCCCCTCAGTTACTAACCCATATGTCCCCTACTAACTTCCTAGTCCTGCCACGTTAGTGGCAGGGCAGTAGTTCCCTTTCCAATGTTCCCTTACCCACTCTAAACCACTGTTTGGACACTTGATCCTCAGTGTTTTGGAGGACAAGCAACCTAGAAGGGTCACTAGATCTGTTGTTGCTTGATTTCCTTTGTACTCCTTTGTACTCCACCTTGACTGCTAAACGTCATCACAGGCACAGTGAGAGGCTCAGGGGGGTGCCTCCCATACTCCTTCACGGGATTATCATGACATAACTGATTGCGCTTCCGTCTGTCTGGAGTGGCTACCAAGTAAACCAGGTCCGATAGCTCCTCCACCACCCTATAAGGACCAGCGTACTTCGCGGATAAGGGGTGACAAACAAGGGGCAGTAGAATCAACACCTCCTGACCCACGTGAAACTCCCTGAGTTCAACCTTTGAGGTCGTACCTGTCCTTCCTGAGGGCCTGAGAGCTAGTCAAATTACGGCCAGCCAACTCCCGACTGCGCAACATCCGTTCTCGGCTGTTGAGGACACAATTGAGCATAGAACAAGGTTTTTCTGCACCCTCCCATACTTCTTCAATCATATGGAGAGGCCCTCTGACACGGTGTCCAAAGACGAGCTCATTAAGGCTGAATCCCAAACTCTCCCCAGGTACCTCCCACACAGCAAACAAAACACATGGCAGGCCAAGATCCCAATCCCTCCCACTCTCAAAGCAACAACAACGAAGCACAGATTTCAAGGCTGAGTGCCATCGCTCTAACACACCCTGGCTCTCCGGATGATATGCAGATGACACAACCCCAACAATCCCATGCTGTGGCATTGCTTGTACAAAGAGGCTAGAAGTGAAATTGGGTCCCCGGACTTTTTTTTTTTTTTTTTCTATGTGATTGAGGGAGGCAAAAGGCATAACTGCCTATAGCGAGTGCCTCCCCCATAGTTGAAAGAGTGACAGGGCCAAAATCAAGGGACGTTCGAGTCAAAATGCCTGGACACACGGAGTTTGAAGCAATTTAAGTCATAGGAAGAGGGAAAGACTGATTCTGGGAGAGAGTTCCAGAGCTCAGATGTTGAGTAGAAGAAAGTTTGAGAGTAACGTTTCACTCTTGGGTTGGAGAGTTGCACAGAGTAGGGGTGGGATTGAGTTGCAAGACGGGTACCACGTGTCCTATGTAAAGGAGGTGGTATGCACTGGGATAGCTCTGAGGAACACTGATTATTATAGTAGCGATAGAATAGCGAGAGAGATGCAACATTGCGGCGGAGAGAGAGAGATTGCAGAGAGTTGGTGAGTGGACGGGAGTTAATGATACGAAAGGCCTTCCTTTCAACTTTGGCTAGGAGAGCGGTGTGAGAGGAACCTCCCCACACATGTGAACAATACTCAATACAAGGGCGCACTATGCCCCTGTACAGAGCAAGAAGCTGTGCAGGGGAAAAGAACCCCCTAAGGCGGTTGAGCACACCCAGCCTCTGGGAGGCTGCCTTAGCAAGACTGGTAATATGGTCCTTCCAAATGAGAGCAGAAGAAAAAGAGACACCAAGAATATTGAGAGAAGATGAAGGGTTGATTTTTGTATTGATGAAGAATAAGGGATAGTCCGCTGGGAGATCCTGACGGGTAGATAGATGGAGAAATTGGGTTTTTGGAAGCATTAAAGTTAACAAGGTTTTCTCTGCCCCAATTGGAAATAGTATTTAGATCAGAATTTAAGAGTTCTATGGCTTCATTACGTTTGTAATCCTGACTGAATCCCCTGCGGGTAACCATACCGGGTAAAATACACTAGCAAGCTTCGGACCACCGTTTTCGCCGACCCATTTCTCATAGGGTCTCTCATAGGTTTCTCATTCGCGTCAGGGTACCTTATGCTACATCTCCCGACTGTGCATCACTGTCCTCCTTCAACTCTTTCGTCTTTTTAAGCCCATCCTCTGCCCCTTCAGGAACAGTTACTGGGTCCTCTCCAGACTCGAAATGTGGTCCTAATAATGAGTCCCCGAGAAGGTCCGTTGATACTAAACTCTCAACCGCATCAACTTCCAACCCCTTCTCGGTACCCTTCCTCCGCTGATCTAAAGATTGTTGACCAGAATGTGACTCCCTGGATGCAGAATCTCCGGTGACAACACACGCTATAGGCTGCACCGGACACTTCTCAACCCACTCCTGCTCCTCCCTACTCACGTCGGCCGGCTTCTCGGCAACGACCAAGGGTGGAGCCTCAAAAGTAGGTCCCGCAAAGTCGTTGCCGAGAAGGAGGTCGATGCCCCCAACAGGTAACTTCTCCACAATTCTTACATCCAGGTCTCGAGTCACACCATCAACTTCCACCTTCATTCTTACAAGCGGGTATGACCTTGTCGCATTAACTCCCTGAACCACAACCACCCGCGCCGTATTGACAGGTTTACCAGTGAAATTTCTCAACAGTGTTTGCGATGCCCCAGTGTCACGCAAAATTCTCACTTCATGTCTTCTACCCCCCAACTCCACACAACCGAGTCCCCTGTGGTCACTAAAGGCATCACGGACAGGGAATAAGCCTTCCGGATCCTTCTGCACTGGCAGTGTATTTACCTCGGAAGAAATGCCTCGAACAAAACTCCGATGTCCTCTTGAACACTCCAATGCTGTGAGCAAAAGACACGGCTGCCGGAGGAGGTCGACTAGGGCACTCATTTGCCTTATGACCCTCCTGGTGGCAACTAAAACACATAAATTTCGGTTTCGGCTTATACTGTGATGTAAAAGGCCCCTGACTTTTCACATACGGTGTGGTGGTAGGTTTGGATTCAGTTTTAGTTTCATGGCTCTTCTGTTTAAATGTGTCATTGTTACGGGGAGGGGGAGGATAACGGTCCTTAGCACTTACATCGTACTTCTGTGAGGACCCACAACCCCGAATCAACGACAGCCGTCGATCAGCCATTTCTGCTGCTTCGACTAGAGTTCTTGGGTTTTTCTCCTTTAAGTTCAAAGTTAGATCACCGCCCGTGCTCTTAAAGAACTGCTCCAACATCATCAACTGCTTAAGTCCATCAAATGTTGTTACCTTCTCAGATCGGAGCCAGTTCCCCATAGCATCGGACAAGTCCCGGGCGTGTTCCAAAAAGGTGCTATCTCTTCCCTTAGTTACACCCCGGAACTTCAAACGGTACGTTTCTGGTTGCAGTTCGTAAGCCCTCAGGACAGCCTCCTTGAGATCCTCGTACACAATACATAACTCCAAAGGTAACGCATCGTAGGCTTTAAGACCCTTGCCTATTAATCTAGAGGATACAAGTGCTGCCCATTTATTCTCTGGCCACTGGTGTTCCTGGCACTTCTTCTCAAAGCGTGTGAAAAATTCTGTTACACCACTCTCATCAAACACCGGAACCAGTTTCAATAAGTGCGAGAGAGACTGCTCATGAACACGGTTACCAGCCCCAAGTCGCTGTCCCGTTGCCTCTACTCGCGACTTCTCTACATCCATGTCGGCACAGTACCTAGTCGACTCCAAATCAGCTTGGATTTTTGCTAGCTCTATGTGCTGGTGACTTTTTCTCTCTTCTATCTTGGGTAATTCTATTTGCTGCTGAAGCCTAGCTAATTCGAGCTGAAGCAATAATTCTGGAGTTAACCCTTGAGGAGGTGAAGGTGCTACAATGTTTGAAATCACCGGTGGTCCCCCCAGGGGCAACCCACCCTGCCAGTCACCACCCAACTGCGGAAGCGTACCCGGGGTCGGCAAACTACTGGGATGACTGGGAGTCGAGTGTAGGGGAAGCATGGCCGAAGGGCTCTGAGCACTCAACCCATCTCGCTCACCAGTCACCCTGCCCAGTACACACGTTATCAAGTTATCCTTGGTCATGCTGCTAGTAACCGCATGACCGATAGCTGTGGCCAGGCATTGAAGACCGTACCGATCCATACCCTCCAACCGCTCGGCAGTAACAGGCCATTGCAAAAATATCCTAGCATCCTCCTCACAGTTCACCCGATTAACCCTTTCATCATGCTGCTGTTCCTCAGTTTCGACATTACGTACTGTGTCTCCATTCTCCTCTGATCCGGTAGAAGACATGATGCTCACAAAAATTTCCCACCTCAATATTAAAAAAAAAAGTACCCCAAACTCTTATACCTCGATATACACACAAAAATTATCGGAAATACTCAAGGGCTATACTATGTTGCAAAAAAAAAATATTCTTGCTGATCCCCGCAAAATATTCTCCAAAACAACAAATGTTCCCTGCTAATAAATGTAGGTTCACCAAATCCTAGGTAAGGTCGCCATTTGTTACGACTGGGGTTCAAATATATCAGGGCTCTTATTCATTGGACTAGTAATGGCATAAATGCTACAACGGAAAGCGCTAGATCCAACCTCTGATGTATATTCCCAGTGAACAAAGAACACAAATACTCTACAGAGTTCTATATGCAATAATAGGCTATCAAACTCTCAATAAATGTGCGTCTACTCTAGGCTTAATGTTATGTGAAAACAGCCTATTACTACCTATAACCGAAGGTGCTTGGTTATGGTATGCAAAGTAAGGTGGTAAGAGAAGTTACAGCTTACGTTACTTTAATCAATAAATGTCAGGCACTCCTGCATGAAAAAAAAGTGCACTAAAGTCCTTCAACACCAACAAGGAATCTTCTTTAAATGTTAGATGCTATAAAGATGCTCGTATCGGAAATGGAACCCAAAAAGGCAGGCAGCGGAACAATGCTCGTGCAGGCTATGCACACAAAAAGGCAGAATATATAATGCCGTCGGAGCCAAGAATATCCTAAACACAACAACAATAATAATAATCGCCACGACAATGCAGTATTCCTATCAACAAAAAGAGCCTAAGTCGTTTGTGTCTCAATACATCAAACTAGGCTGCGAAATGCTTGTGTAATCATAAATGGGTATGCATAAAAAGAGTAATTAGGTTAATATACTTAATGTCTACTATGACTGATAAAGTCTAGCTAGAGTCAATGATACGAGATACTGGTGCGCATGGCATGCTGCATAGCCTAGTGCAAATCTCAAGTCTGTGCGTCAAATATTACGTTATAATGAAGGGTAGCTCTCTTGAGAAACCTTAATACCGAAGTATTAAGCGTTCTCCTGGCGTACCTCAAAGACAAACAATCGAGACTAGAACAGTGCAGAATGGTATAGGCAAAAAACCCTCATTCGTGCATGCTCTACTCTCAATGGCACACAGACTAGAATTTACTCAATCAACTCCAGTTCTCAGGTATGTCGTGCCGCTTTTAACTAAAGCCAGCACTCATAGGAAACAATACCTATAATATCAGACTACTAGTCTAGCATTATCTAATCCAGCAGAACACTAATAACTAAAGGAAGCAGTACTAAACAATATAAATGCCAACCAATGCTTCGTGATCCACTTATCTTAACAACTAACATACATAGGCTATATCAGACCTTAACACACAATACAACTGGCCAGCATGAAGCTGATTTTGCAGAGTTAACCAGAGGGGGTATAATATTAATAAAAGGTGGTGAAGGATATGGAAAATGAGAGAGATAGGCAGAGGAAAAGATTCTCAGGTACGGAGCGGGGACAGATAGCAAGGGAACAAAGATGGGTGTGTTCTAGAAACCAGATCTGAGGGAGAGAGTGGCGAGGAACTGTATATATACTCGCACTAGCTCGAGCCGCGTGGGAAAACAGCGGTTACAAGTCATCTAACCACTAGCAAAGCTTACAGCATGGTAAGGGCCTCTCTCCACCAACCCCCGCGAGGCAGCCAGCCGTGATTTCATCGAGCGGGACAAAAAACACTGCGCGCCCCCTCTCACTCTGTTCTACTCCCTCTCTCTCTCCCAGATCCTATCATTACTAGTTAATGATAAAATATATACTTTACAATTAAATATATAAAGCCTTGACATGGGCGAAAACAAAGAGCCTTTCTGGACTGCCCATGACACGAGCTTTCATATGAAATAAAGCACACTCTAATACACAAAATGTAGCCCCATCCACTGCCCTGGCGATCCTAGCAAGTCACTGTAGGACAAGCCATGCGGTTCTAACGGAGTGGTTAACGTCACACCATTAATTACCATTTCCATTCACCTATGCATAGCCTCCGATAGTGCAGTTGGGATATTGTACATGCTAATATTGGTATGCAGGATTCGAAACTGCTTAATAAATCGTAGGCTTGTGCAGAGTATTCTTTTAACTGTCTTCGTGGTGCAATGCATAGTGTGTTGATTTTCGGTGTGAGCATCCTAGGTTCGAATCCCCGGACTGCCACATGTGTTTGTTAATTTCATTAATCGAGTTTAGGAGTGAAGTTGGTTAGTGGAGAGAACATATTAATTCATTAACTTAAGGTTCAGTAGTAGTTTATCGAGAGGCCTTCCCTAGGGTTAAGTGCCCCATAAATTACTATTTCCATTCACTTATGCATAGCCTCGAATAGTGCAGTTGGGATATTGTACATGCTAAGATTGGTATGTAGGATTCGAAACTGCATAATAAATCGTAGCCTTGTGCAGTATTCTTTTAACTGTCTCCGTGGTGCAATGCATAGTGTGTTGATTTTCGGTGTGAGCATCCTAGGTCGAATCCCCCGACTGCCACATGTGTTTGTTAATTTCATTAATCGAGTTTAGGAGTGAAGTTGGTTAGTGGAGAAAACATATTAATTCATTAACTTAAGGTTCAGTAGTAGTTTATCGAGAGGCCTTCCCTAGGGTTAAGTGCCCCATAAATTACTATTTCCATTCACCTATGCATAGGCTCCGATAGTGCAGTTGGGATATTGTACATGCTAAGATTGGTATGCAGGATTCGAAACTGCATAATAAATCGTTGGCTTGTGCAGTATTCTTTTAACTGTCTTCGTGGTGCAATGCATAGTGTGTTGATTTTCGGTGTGAGCATCCTAGGTTCGAATATCCGGACTGCCACATGAGTTTGTTAATTTCATTAATCGAGTTTAGGAGTGAAGTTGGTTAGTGGAGAGAACATATTAATTGATTAAGGTTCAGTAGCAGTTTATAGAGAGGCCTTCCCTAGGGTTAAGTGCCCCATTAATTACTATTTCCATTCACTTATGCATAGCCTCGAATAGTGCAGTTGGGATATTGTACATGCCAAGATTGGTATACAGGATTCGAAACTGCATAATAAATCGTAGGCTTGTGCAGTATTCTTTTAACTGTCTTCATGGTGCAATGCATAGTGTGTTGATTTTCGGTGTGAGCATCCTAGGCTTGAATCCCCGGACTGCCACATGTGTTTGTTAATTTCATTAATCGAGTTTAGGAGTGAAGTTGGTTAGTGGAGAAAACATATTAATTCATTAACTTAAGGTTCAGTAGTAGTTTATCGAGAGGCCTTCCCTAGGGTTAAGTACCCAATTAATTACCATTTCCATTCACCTATGCATACCCTCCGATAGTGCAGTTGGGATATTTTTGTTTGTTTTTTTGTTTTTTTTCTATGTGATTGAGGGAGGCAAAAGGCATAACTGCCTATAGCTAGTGCCTCCCCCATAGTTGAAAGAGTGACAGGGCCAAAATCAAGGGACGTTCGAGCCAAAATGCCTGGACACACGGAGTTTGAAGCAATTTAAGTCATAGGAAGAGGGAAAGACTGATTCTGGGAGAGAGTTCCAGAGCTCAGCTGTTGAGTAGAAGAAAGTTTGAGAGTAACATTTCACTCTTGGGTTGGAGAGTTGCACATAGTAGGGGTGGGATTGAGTTGCAAGACGGGTACCACGTGCCCTACGTAAAGGAGGTGGTATGCACTGGGATAGCTCTGAGGAACACTGATTATTATAGTAGCGATAGAACAGCGAGAGAGATGCAACATTGCGGCGGAGAGAGAGAGATTGCAGAGAGTTGGTGAGTGGACGGGAGTTAATGATACGAAAGGCCTTCCTTTCAACTTTGTCTAGGAGAGCGGTGTGAGAGGAACCTCCCCACACATGTGAACAATACTCAATACAAGGGCGCACTATGCCCCTGTACAGAGCAAGAAGCTGTGCAGGGGAAAAGAACCCCCTAAGGCGGTTGAGCACACCCAGCTTCTGGGAGGCTGCCTTAGCAACACTGGTAATATGGTCCTTCCAAATGAGAGCGGAAGAAAAAGAGACACCAAGAATATTGAGAGAAGATGAAGGGTTGATTTTTGTATTGTTGAAGAATAAGGGATAGTCCGCTGGGAGATCCAGACGGGTAGATAGATGAAGAAATTGGGTTTTAGAAGCATTAAAGTTAACAAGGTTTTCTCTGCCCCAATTGGAAATAGTATTTAGATCAGAATTTAAGAGTTCTATGGCTTCATTACGTTTGTCATTGAGGGATTGCTGGCTGGGGCGTTCTGAAAAACTAATGGAGTAGTGTAAGGTTGAGTCGTCTGCGTATGAATGGATGGGAATTAAGGTACAGTTAAGGAGATCATTTATAAAAATTAGAAAGAGAATAGGAGATACGACAGAGCCCTGAGTAACACCGGAGTTGAGAGGGTGAGGAAGTGAACAATGGCCATCCACAACCGCGGCTATGGAACGGCCGGAAAGGAAATTAGAGACAAAGGCACAGATGGAGGGATAGAAACCGAAGGAGGGTAGTTTAGAAATTAAAGATTTATGCCAGACTCTATCGAAGGCTTTCGATATGTCTAGTGCAATAGAAAAAGTCTCACCGAAGTTCCGAAAGGAGGATGACCAAGAGTTAGTAAGATATGAAAGAAGATCACCAGTAGAGCGACCCTTAAGGAAGCCATACTGGCGATCTGAGAGCAGATTATGAGAAGAGAAATGCTTAAGAAATTTGGAAGCAAGAATAGTTCCAAAAACTTTAGAAAGACAAGAGATAAGAGCAATTGGACGATAGTTGGAGGGTTGAGAGCGGTCACCCTTCTTTGGGACAGGTTGAATGTGAGCAAACTTCCAGCATGAAGGGAAGACGTTAGAGGATAGACAGAGACGAAAGAGTTTGCCTAGGCAGGGAGTCAGCACGGAAGCACAGTTTTTGAGAACAACAGGAGGAACACCGTCCGGACCGTACGCCTTATTAGTGTTAAGCCCAGAGAGGGTAGAAAGTACATCTTTAGAAGAGATTGTACATGCCAAGATTGGTATGCAGGATACGAAACTGCATAATAAATCGTAGGCTTGTGCAGTATTCTTTTAACTGTCTTTGTGGTGCAATGCATAGTGTGTTGATTTTCGGTGTGAGCATCCTAGGTTCGAATTTCCGGACTGCCACATGTGTTTGTTTATTTCATTAATCGAGTTTAGGAGTGAAGTTGGTTAGTGGAGAGAGCATATTAATGCATTAAGGATCAGTAGTAGTTTATCGAGAGGCCTTCCCTAGGTTTATGTGCCCCATTAATTACTATTTCCATTCACCTATGCATAGCCTCCGATAGTGCAGTTGGGATATTGTACATGCTAAGATTGGTATGCAGGATTCGAAACTGCATAATAAATCGTAGGCTTGTGTAGTATTCTTTTAACTGTCTTCGTGGTGCAATGCATAGTGTGTTGATTTTCGGTGTGAGCATTCTAGGTTCGAATACCCGGACTGCCACATGTGTTTGTTAATTTCATTTATCGAGTTTAGGAGTGAAGTTAGTTAGTGGAGAGAACATATTAATTTATTAAGGTTCAGTAGTAGATTATCGAGAGGCCTTCCCTCGGGTTAAGTGCCCCATTAATTACCATTTCCATTCACCTATGCATAGCCTCCGATAGTGCAGTTGGGATATTGTACATGCTAAGATTGGTATGCAGGATTCGAAACTGCATAATAAATCGTAGGCTTGTGCAGTATTAAGAACATAAGAACATAAGAAACTGGGAGTCTGCAGAAAGCCGATTGGCCTAAGCAAGGCAGATCCCTGTCCCACACAACCCCAATTACAAAGCCCAATTATAGGCTCAACACTCTAATAACCTGAGGATCATCTTACCAAACCGGTTAGAGATTAACGCAGGATTACGGGGGTCTGCAGAGCGCTGATTGGCCCAACCCGGCTGATTCCCCTTCACACCCAACCCTTCTCGTCCATTTGCTTATCCAATTTTTTCTTAAAGCTCCCTATCGTTCTTGATCTCACTATATCACTTAGTAGCCTATTCCACCCATCTACAACTCTGTTACCAAACCAATATTTGCCTATATCTTTTCTGAAACGAAATTTATCTAATTTGAAACCATTGGTACGAGTTCTTTCACTATCACTGAGCTTTAGTACATTTGTCATGTCCCCTTTGTTAATCCCACTAACCCACTTGAACACCTCTATCATATCCCCTCTAACTCTGCGTCTCTCTAACGAATGTAAACCTAATTTCTTCAACCTTTCTTCATACGGAAAATTTCTAATATTATGGATCATTTTTGTCATTCTACGCTGAATTCTCTCCAATGAATCTATGTCCATTCTGTAGTAAGGACACCAAAATTGGACAGCATAATCCATATGGGGTCTCACTAATGACAAGTAAAGTTTTAAGATAACATCAGCAGTTCTGTTACTCACACTCCTAGAGATGAACCCGAGAATCCTGTTTGCCTTATTACGAACGCTTATACACTGTTTTCTAGGCTTCAAATCATTGCTAACAAACACACCTAGATCTTTCTCGCAGTCTGAATTTTCTAATTCTAAATTAGCTAGTTTATATTTAACATTTGTTTGCATCTTCCCTATCTTTAATACCTTGCATTTGTCATGTTAAACTTCATCTGCCAATTTACTGACCATTCATGTAAGGTATCTAGATCCCTTTGGAGGCACTCTATATCGCTATCTGAATCAATTGATCTCCCCATTTTAGTATCGTCTGCGAATTTACTTATCCTACTAGTTATACCTAAATCTAGGTCATTTATGTATATAAGAAACAACAGGGGACCCAATACCGATCCCTGGGGGACACCACTTTTGACTGCTCCCCACTCTGACTTGGTACCATTTATGCTGACTCTCTGTTTCCTACCAATTAGCCATGACCTAATTTGAATTACTATTATGAATTACTATTCTTTTAACTGTCTTCGTGGTGCAATGCATAGTGTGTTGATTTTCGGTGTGAGCATCCTAGGTTCGAATCCCCGGACTGCCACATGTGTATGTTAATTTCATTAATCGAGTTTAGGAGTGAAGTTGGTTAGTGGAGAGAACATATTAATTCATTAAGGTTCAGTAGTAGTTTATCGAGATGCCTTCCCTAGGGTTAAGTGCCCCATTAACCCGGGAACTGCAGGGAGACTCTTAAGAGTTCCCCCGGCGGACTGCGGGGAGACTCTTAGGAGTGAGTGAAAACAAAAATCAACTTTTGACCTTGATTTTTTTTTTTTTTTTTTTTTTTTTTTTTTTTTTGCCCCTGGGCCATGCAAAATCTCAGTCCTCTACCTCCCTTCCTTCCCCACTTTCCTCCTCTCCTTCAGTTATCACCTATTTTCCCTGTTATTCCCTTATTCTGAGGTATATTTTCGTGCTAACATTAGAAATCCGGTTGGAGGGTGTGGTCATCACTGATAGCAAGCGAATGCAAGAGAGAGAGAGAGAGTATCGATCGACTGTGTCTCAGTGGCCTTGGGGGAAATTGGTGGGAAAGCAAGTTGCCTCACCCATACATTATACAACTCGCGGGCTATATCTCCGATTTTGACCATCCCAACGCTGTTTTCACTCGTTTTATTGTTGTTTCAGGGTAATACCTTTATAATCAACCCATAATAGGTGCATATGGATAAGTATTAATGCTATTGATGGTACAATGAATATTTTAGTGACGGAATCACCTCAAATACGTCAGCACAGGGGGACGTTTCCAATTACCCCCATGCGCACTTGTTAGGTTAATTACTATTTCCATTCACCTATGCATAGCCTCCGATATTGCAGTTGGGATATTGTACATGCTAAGATTGGTATGCAGGATTCGAAAATGCATAATAAATCGAAGCCTTATACAGTATTCTTTTAACTGTCTTCGTGGTGCAATGCATAGTGTGTTGATTTTCGGTGTGAGCATCCTAGGTTCGAATACCCGGACTGCCACATGTGTACGTTAATTTCATTAATCGAGTTTAGGAGTGAAGTTGGTTAGTGGAGAGAACATATTAATTCATTAACTTAAGGTTCAGTAGTAGTTTATCGAGAGGCCTTCCCTAGGGTTAAGTGCCCCATTAATTACTATTTCCATTCACCTATGCATAGCTTCCGATAGTGCAGTTGGGATATTATACATGCTAAGATTGGTATGCAGGATTCGAAATGCATAATAAATCGTAGGCTTGTGCAGTATCCTTTTAACTGTCTTCGTGGTGGAATGCATAGTGTGTTGATTTTCGGTGTGAGCATCGTAGGTTCGAATCCCCGGACTGCCACATGTGTTTGTTAATTTCATTAATCGAGTTTAGGAGTGAATTTGGTTAGTGGAGAGAACATATTAATTCATTAAGTTTCAGTAGTAGTTTATCGAGAGGCCTTCCCTAGGGTTAAGTGCCCCATCAATTACTATTTCCATTCACCTATGCATAGCCTCCGATAGTGCAGTTGGGATATTGTGCATGCTATGATTGGTATGCAGGATTCGAAACTGCATACTAAATCGTAGGCTTGTGCAGTATTCTTTTAACTGTCTTCGTGGTGCAATGCATAGTGTGTTGATTTTCGGTGTGAGCATCCTAGGTTCGAATCCCCGGACTGCCACATGTGTTTGTTAATTTAATTAATCGAGTTTAGGAGTGAAGTTGGTTAGCGGAGAGAACATATTAATTCATTAATGTTCAGTAGTAGTTTATCGAGAGGCCTTCCGTAGGGTTAAGTGCCCCATTAATTACTATTTCCATTCACCTATGCATAGCCTCCAATAGTGCAGTTGGGATATTGTACATGCTAAGATTGGTATGCAGGATTCGAAACTGCATAATAAATCGTAGCCTTGAGCAGTATTCTTTTAACTGTCTTCGTGGTGCAATGGATAGTGTTTTGATTTTCGGTGTGAGCATCCTAGGTTTGAATCCCCGGACTGCCACATGTGTTTGTTAATTTCATTAATCGAGTTTAGGAGTGAAGTTGTTAGTGGAGAGAACATATTAATTCATTAAGGTTCAGTAGTAGTTTATCGAGAGGCCTTCCCTAGGGTTAAGTGCCCCATTAATTACCATTTCCATTCACCTATGCATAGCCTCCGATAGTGCAGTTGGGATATTGTACATGCTAAGATTGGTATGTAGGATTCGAAACTGCATAATAAATCGTAGCCTTGTGCAGTATTCTTTTAACTGTCTTCGTGGTGCAATGCATAGTGTGTTGATTTTTGGCGTGAGCATCCTAGGTTCGAATCCCCGGACTGCCACATGTGTTTGTTAATTTAATTAATCGAGTTTAGGAGTGAAGTTGGTTAGTGGAGAGAACATATTAATTCATTAACTTAAGGTTCAGTAGTAGTTTATCGAGAGGCCTTCCCTAGGGTTAAGTGCCCCATAAATTACTATTTCCATTCACCTATGCATAGGCTCCGATAGTGCAGATGGGATATTGTACATGCTAAGATTGGTATGCAGGATTCGAAACTGCATAATAAATCGTTGGCTTGTGCAGTGTTCTTTAACTGTCTTCGTGGTGCAATGCATAGTGTGTTGATTTTCGGTGTGAGCATCCTAGGTTCGAATATCCGGACTGCCACATGAGTTTGTTAATTTCATTAATCGAGTTTAGGAGTGAAGTTGGTTAGTGGAGAGAACATATTAATTGATTAAGGTTCAGTAGTAGTTTATAGAGAGGCCTTCCCTAGGGTTAAGTGCCCCATTAATTACTATTTCCATTCACTTATGCATAGCCTCGAATAGTGCAGTTGGGATATTGTACATGCCAAGATTGGTATACAGGATTCGAAACTGCATAATAAATCGTAGGCTTGTGCAGTATTCTTTTAACTGTCTTCATGGTGCAATGCATAGTGTGTTGATTTTCGGTGTGAGCATCCTAGGTTTGAATCCCCGGACTGCCACATGTGTTTGTTTATTTCATTAATCGAGTTTAGGAATGAAGTTGGTTAGTGGAGAGAACATAATATTAATTCATTAAGGTTCAGTAGTAGTTTATCGCGAGGCCTTCCCTAGGGTTAAGTACCCAATTAATTACCATTTCCATTCACCTATGCATACCCTCCGATAGTGCAGTTGGGATATTTTTGTTTGTTTTTTGTTTTTTTTCTATGTGATTGAGGGAGGCAAAAGGCATAACTGCCTATAGCGAGTGCCTCCCCCATAGTTGAAAGAGTGACAGGGCCAAAATCAAGGGACGTTCGAGCCAAAATGCCTGGACACACGGAGTTTGAAGCAATTTAAGTCATAGGAAGAGGGAAAGACTGATTCTGGGAGAGAGTTCCAGAGCTCAGCTGTTGAGTAGAAGAAAGTTTGAGAGTAACGTTTCACTCTTGGGTTGGAGAGTTGCACATAGTAGGGGTGGGATTGAGTTGCAAGACGGGTACCATGTGCCCTACGTAAAGGAGGTGGTATGCACTGGGATAGCTCTGAGGAACACTGATTATTATAGTAGCGATAGAACAGCGAGAGAGATGCAACATTGCGGCGGAGAGAGAGAGATTGCGAGAGTTGTGAGTGGACGGGAGTTAATGATACGAAAGGCCTTCCTTTCAACTTTGTCTAGGAGAGCGGTGTGAGAGGAACCTCCCAACACATGTGAACAATACTCATTACAATGGCGCACTATGCCCCTGTACAGAGCAAGAAGCTGTGCAGGGGAAAAGAACCCCCTAAGGCGGTTGGGCAAACCCAGGTTCTGTGGGGCTGCCTTAGCAACACTGGTAATATGGTCCTTCCAAATGAGAGCAGAAGAAAAAGAGACACCAAGAATATTGAGAGAAGATGAAGGGTTGATTTTTGTATTGTTGAAGAATAAGGGATAGTCCGCTGGGAGATCCAGACGGGTAGATAGATGGAGAAATTGGGTTTTGGAAGCATTAAAGTTAACAAGGTTTTCTCTGCCCCAATTGGAAATAGTATTAGATCAGAATTAAGAGTTCTATGGCTTCATTACGTTTGTCGTTGAGGGATTGTGGCTGGGGCGTTCTGAAAAACTAATGGAGTAGTGTAAGTTGAGTCGTTCTAGCGTATGAATGGATGGGAATTAAGGTACAGTTAAGGAGATCATTTATAAAAATTAGAAAGAGAATAGGAGATAGGACAGAGCCCTGAGTAACACCGGAGTTGATAGGGTGAGGAAGTGAACAATGGCCGTCCACAGCGGCTATGGAACGGCCGGAAAGGAAATTAGAGACAAAGGCACAGATGGAGGGATAGAAACCGAAGGAGGGTAGTTTAGAAATTAAAGATTTATGCCAGACTCTATCGAAGGCTTTCGATATGTCTAGTGCAATAGAAAAAGTCTCACCGAAGTCCCGAAAGGAGGATGACAAGAGTTAGTAAGTTATGAAAGAAGATCACCAGTAGAGCGACCCTTAAGGAAGCCATACTGGCGATCTGAGAGCAGATTATGTATAGAGAAATGCTTAAGAAATTTGGAAGCAAGAATAGTTTCAAAAACTTTAGAAAGACAAGAGATAAGAGCAATTGGACGATAGTTGGAGGGTTGAGAGCGGTCACCCTTCTTTGGGACAGGTTGAATGTGAGCAAACTTCCAGCATGAAGGGAAGACGTTAGAGGATAGACAGAGACGAAAGAGTTTGCCTAGGCAGGGAGTCAGCACGGAAGCACAGTTTTTTAGAACAACAGGAGGAACACCGTCCGGACCGTACGCCTTATTAGTGTTAAGCCCAGAGAGGGTAGAAAGTACATCTTTAGACGAGATTGTAAATGCCAAGATTGGTATGCAGGATACGAAACTGCATAATAAATCGTAGGCTTGTGCAGTATTCTTTTAACTACCTTCGTGGTGCAATGCATAGTGTGTTGATTTTCGGTGTGAGCATCCTAGGTTCGAATTTCCGGACTGCCACATGTGTTTGTTTATTTCATTAATCGAGTTTAGGAGTGAAGTTGGTTAGTGGAGAGAGCATATTAATGCATTAAGGATCAGTAGTAGTTTATCGAGAGGCCTTCCCTAGGGTTAAGTGCCCCATTAATTACTATTTCCATTCACCTATGCATAGCCTCCGATAGTGCAGTTGGGATATTGTACATGCTAAGATTGGTATGCAGGATTCGAAACTGCATAATAAATCGTAGGCTTGTGCAGTATTCTTTTAACTGTCTTTGTGGTGTAATGCATAGTGTGTTGATTTTCGGTGCGAGCATCCTAGGTTCGAATCCCCGGACTGCCACATGTGTTGTGTTAATTTCATTAATCGAATTAGGAGTGAAGTTGGTTAGTGGAGAGAACATATTAATTAAGGTTCAGTAGTAGATTATCGAGAGGCCTTCCCTCGGGTTAAGTGCCCCATTAATTACCATTTCCATTCACCTATGCATAGCCTCCGATAGTGCAGTTGGATATTGTACATGCTAAGATTGGTATGCAGGATTCGAAACTGCATAATAAATCGTAGGCTTGTGCAGTATTCTTTTAACTGTCTTCGTGGTGCAATGCATAGTGTGTTGATTTTCGGTGTGAGCATCCTAGGTTCGAATCCCCGGACTGCCACATGTGTTTGTTAATTTCATTAATCGAGTTTAGGAGTGAAGTTGGTTAGTGGAGAGAACATATTAATTCAGTAACTTAAGGTTCAGTAGTAGTTTATCGAGAGGCCTTCCCTAGGGTTAAGTGCCCCATAAATTACTATTTCCATTCACCTATGCATAGGCTCCGATAGTGCAGTTGGGATATTGTACATGCTAAGATTGGTATGCAGGATTCGAAACTGCATAATAAATCGTAGGCTTGTGCAGTATTCTTTTAACTGTCTTCGTGGTGCAATGCATAGTGTGTTGATTTTCGGTGTGAGCATCCTAGGTTCGAATATCCGGACTGCCACATGAGTTTGTTAATTTCATTAATCGAGTTTAGGAGTGAAGTTGGTTAGTGGAGAGAACATATTAATTGATTAAGGTTCAGTAGTAGTTATAGAGAGGCCTTCCCTAGGGTTAAGTGCCCCATTAATTACTATTTCCATTCACTTATGCATAGCCTCGAATAGTGCAGTTGGGATATTGTACATGCCAAGATTGGTATACAGGATTCGAAACTGCATAATAAATCGTAGGCTTGTGCAGTATTCTTTTAACTGTCTTCGTGGTGCAATGCATAATGTGTTGATTTTCGGTGTGAGCATCCTAGGTTCGAATTTCCGGACTGCCACATGTGTTTGTTTATTTCATTAATCGAGTTTAGGAGTGAAGTTGGTTAGTGGAGAGAGCATATTAATGCATTAAGGATCAGTAGTAGTTTATCTAGAGGCCTTCCCTAGGGTTAAGTGCCCCCATTAATTACTATTTCCATTCACCTATGCATAGCCTCCGATAGTGCAGTTGGGATATTGTACATGCTAAGATTGGTATGCAGGATTCGAAACTGCATAATAAATCGTAGGCTTGTGCAGTTTTCTTTTAACTGTCTTTGTGGTGCAATGCATAGTGTGTTGATTTTCGGTGTGAGCATTCTAGGTTCGAATACCCGGACTGCCACATGTGTTTGTTAATTTCATTTATCGAGTTTAGGAGTGAAGTTAGTTAGTGGAGAGAACATATTAATTTATTAAGGTTCAGTAGTAGATTATCGAGAGGCCTTCCCTCGGGTTAAG
The DNA here is from genome assembly GCA_032716605.1 of Paralithodes platypus. NCBI lineage: Eukaryota > Metazoa > Arthropoda > Malacostraca > Decapoda > Lithodidae > Paralithodes > Paralithodes platypus. The sequence goes on along the minus strand of CM064578.1, from coordinate 33,166,281 downwards.
TGCCCCATTAATTACCATTTCCATTCACCTATGCATAGCCTCCGATAGTGCAGTTGGGATATTGTACATGCTAAGATTGGTATGCATGATTCGAAACTGCATAATAAATCGTAGGCTTGTGCAGTATTAAGAACATAAGAACATAAGAAACTGGGAGTCTGCAGAAAGCCGATTGGCCTAAGCAAGGCAGATCCCTTGCCCACACAACCCCAATTACAAAGCCCAATTATAGGCTCAACACTCTAATACCCTGAGGATCATCTTACCAAACCGGTTAGAGATTAACGAGGATTACGGGGGTCTGCAGAGCGCTGATTGGCCCAACCCGGCTGATCCCCCTTCACACCCAACCCTTCTCGTCCATTTGCTTATCCAATTTTTTCTTAAAGCTCCCTATCGTTCTTGATCCCACTATATCACTTGGTAGCCTATTCCACCATCTACAACTCTGTTACCAAACCAATATTTGCCTATATCTTTTCTGAAACGAAATTTATCTAATGAAACCATTGGTACGAGTTCTTTCACTATCACTGAGCTTTAGTACATTTGTCATGTCCCCTTTGTTAATCCCACTAACCCACTTGAACACCTTTATCATATCCCCTCTAATCTGCGTCTCTCTAACGAATGTAAACCTAATTTCTTCAACCTTTCTTATACGGAAAATTTCTAATTTATGGATCATTTTTGTCATTCTACGCTTCTCTCCAAGGAATCTATGTCCATTCTGTAGTAAGGACACCAAAATTGGACAGCATAATCCATATGGGGTCTCACTAATGACAAGTAAAGTTTTAAGATAACATCAGCAGTTCTGTTTACTCACACTCTAGAGATGAACCCGAGAATCTGTTTGCCTTATTACGAACGCTTATACACTGTTTTCTAGGCTTCAAATCATTGCTAACAAACACCTAGATCTTTCTCGCAGTCTGAATTTTCTAATTCTAAATTAGCTAGTTTATATTTAACATTTGTTTGCATCTTCCCTATCTTTAATACCTTGCATTTGTCAATGTTAAACTTCATCTGCCAATTTACTGACCATTCATGTAAGGTATCTAGATCCCTTTGGAGGCACTCTATATCGCTATCTGAATCAATTGATCTCCCCATTTTAGTATCGTATCGTCTGCGAATTACTTTCCTAGTTATACCTAAATCTAGGTCATTTATGTATATAAGAAACAACAGGGGACCCAATACCGATCCCTGGGGGACACCACTTTTGACTGCTCCCCACTCTGACTTGGTACCATTTATGCTGGTTTCCTACCAATTAGCCATGACCTAATTTGAATTACTATTATGAATTACTATTCTTTTAACTGTCTTCGTGGTGCAATGCATAGTGTGTTGATTTTCGGTGTGAGCATCCTAGGTTCGAATCCCCGGACTGCCACATGTGTATGTTAATTTCATTAATCGAGTTTAGGAGTGAAGTTGGTTAGTGGAGAGAACATATTAATTCATTAAGGTTCAGTAGTAGTTTATCGAGATGCCTTCCCTAGGGTTAAGTGCCCATTAACCCGGGAACTGCAGGGAGACTCTTAAGAGTTCCCCCGGCGGACTGCGGGGAGACTCTAGGAGTGAGTGAAAACAAAAATCAACTTTTGACATTGATTTTTTTATCTCAGTCCTCTACCTCCCCTCCTTCCCCACTTTCCTCCTCTCCTTCAGTTATCACCTATTTTCCCTGTTATTCCTTATTCTGAGGTATATTTCGTGCTAACATTAGAAATCCGGTTGGAGGGTGTGGTCATCACTGATAGCAAGCGAATGCAAGAGAGAGAGAGAGAGTATCGATCGACTGTGTCTCAGTGACCTTGGGGGAAATGGTGGGAAAGCAAGTTGCCTCACCAATACATTATACAAACTCGCGGGCTATATCTCCGATTTTGACCATCCAAACGCTGTTTTCACTCGTTTTATTGTTGTTTCAGGGTAATACCTTTATAATCACCATAATAGGCGCATATGGATAAGTATTAATGCTATTGATGGTACAATGATATTTTAGTGACGGAAACACCTCAAATACGTCAGCACAGGGGGACGTTTCCAATTACCCCCATGCGCACTTGTTAGGTTAATTACTATTTCCATTCACCTATGCATAGCCTCCGATATGCAGTTGGGATATTGTACATGCTAAGATTGGTATGCAGGATTCGAAAATGCATAATAAATCGTAGCCTTATACAGTATTCTTTTAACTGTCTTCGTGGTGCAATGCATAGTGTGTTGATTTTCGGTGTGAGCATCCTAGGTCCGAATTCCCGGACAGCCACATGTGTTTGCTAATTTCATTAATCGAGTTTAGGAGTAGAGTTGGTTAGTGGAGAGAGCATATTAATTAATTAAAGTTCAGTAGTAGTTTATCGAGAGGCCTTCCCTAGGGTTAAGTGCCCCATTAATTACTATTTCCATTCACTCCGATAGTGCAGTTGGGATATACATGCTAAGATTGGTATGCAGGATTCGAAATGCATAATAAATCGTAGGATTGTGCAGTATTCTTTTACTGTCTTCGTGGTGCAATGCATAGTGTGTTGATTTTCGGTGTGAGCATCCTAGGTTCGAATCCCCGGACTGCCACATGTGTTTGTTAATTTCATTAACCGAGTTTAGGAGTGAAAGTTGGTTAGTGGAGAGAACATATTAATTCATTAAGGTTCAGTAGTAGTTTATCGAGAGGCCTTCCCTAGGGTTATGTGCCCCATTAATTACTATTTCCTTCACCTATGCATAGCTTCCGATAGTGCAGTTGGGATATTATACATGCTAAGATTGGTATGCAGGATTCGAAATGCATAATAAATCGTAGGATTGTGCAGTATCCTTTTAACTGTCTTCGTGGTGGAATGCATAGTGTGTTGATTTTCGGTGTGAGCATCGTAGGTTCGAATCCCCAGACTGCCACATGTGTTTGTTAATTTCATTAATCGAGTTTAGGAGTGAAGTTGGTTAGTGGAGAGAACATATTAATTCATTAAGGTTCAGTAGTAGTTTATCGAGAGGCCTTCCCTAGGGTTAAGTGCCCCATTAATTACCATTTCCATCACCTATGCATAGCCACCTTTAGTGCAGTTGGGATATTGTACATGCTAAGATTGGTATGTAGGATTCGAAACTGCATAATAAATCGTAGCCTTGTGCAGTATTCTTTTAACTGTCTTCGTGGTGCAATGCATAGTGTGTTGATTTTCGGTGTGAGCATCCGAGGTTTGCATCCCCGGAAGGCCACATGTGTTTGTTAATTTCATTAATCGAGTTTAGGAGTGAAGTTGGTTAGTGGAGAGAACATAATATTTAATTCAAAGGTTCAGTAGTAGTTTATCGCGAGGCCTTCCCTAGGGTTAAGTGCCCAATTAATTCCATTCACCAATGCATACCCTCCGATAGTGCAGTTGGGATATTTTGTTTTTTCTATGCTGATTGAGGGAGGCGAAACTGCATAACTCGTAGGCGTGTCCCCATAGTTGAAAGAGTGACAGGGCCAAAACAGGATTCGAGCCAAAATGCCTGGACACACGGAGTTTGAAGCAATTTAAGTCATAGGAAGAGGGAGAATGATTCTGGAGAGAGTTCCAGAGCTCAGCTGTTGAGTAGAAGTTTGAGAGTAACGTTTCACTCTTGGTTGGAGAGTTGCACATAGTAGGGGTGGATTGAGTTGCACGGGTACCAGGCCCTACGTGGGATGCACTGGGATAGCTCTGAGAACACTGATTATTAGTAGCGATTGGAACAGCGAGAGAGAGCAACAGGCGGCGGAGAGAGAGGAAGATTGCAGAGAGTTGGTGAGGGGACGAGTAATGATACGAAAGGCCTTCCTTTCAACTTTGTCTAGGAGAGCGGTGTGAGAGGGAACCACCCCACACATGTGAACAATCATACAAGGGTCTTATGCCCGGACAGAGCAAGAAGCTGTGCAGGGGAAAAGAACCCCTAAGGCGGTTGAGCACACCCTTCTGGGAGGCTGCCTTAGCAACACTGGTCATATGGTCCTTCCAAATGAGAGCAGAGAAAAAGAGACACCAAGAATATGAGAGAAGAGGAAGGGTTGATTTTTGTATTGTTGAAGAATAAGGGATAGTCCGCTGGAGATCCAGAAGGGTAGATAGATGGAGAAATGCGTTTTGGAAGCATTAAAGTTAAAAAGGTTTTCTCTGCCCAATTGGAAATAGTATTTAGTCAGAATTTAGAGTTTATGGCTTCATTAGTTTGTCGTTGAGGGATGCTGGGCTTCTGAAAAACTAATGGAGTAGTGTAAGGTTGAGTCTGAGTATGAATGGATGAATTAAGGTACAGTTAGGAGATCATTTATTAGAAAGAGAATAGGAGTAGGACAGAGCCTGGAGTAACACCGGAGTTGATAGGGTGAGGAAGATGCATACACAACCGGGCTATGGACCGGCCAAAGGAAATTAGAGACAAGGCACAGATGGAGGGATAGAAACCGAGGAGGGTAGTTTAGAATTAAAGATTATGCCAGACTCTATCGAAGGCTTTCGATATGGCTAGCAATGAAAAAGTTCACCGAAGTCCCGAAAGGAGGATGACCAAGAGTTAGTAAGTTATGAAAGAAGACACCAGTAGAGGACCTAGGAAGCCATACTGGCGATCTGAGAGCAGATGTATAGAGAAACTGCTTAGAATTTGGAAGCAAGAATAGTTTCAAAAACTTTAGAAAGACAAGAGCTAAGAGCAATGGGACGATAGTTGGAGGTTGCGCGGTCACCTTCTTTGGGACGGTTGAATGTGAGCAAACTGCCAGCATGAAGGGAAGACGTTGAGAGGAGAGACGAAAGAGTTTGCTAGGCAGTAGTCAGACGAAGCACAGTTTTTTTTAGGAGGGAGTCAAGTACCCTTATTAGTGTTAAGCCAGAGATACAGTTAGAGATTGTAAATGCCAAGATTGGTATGCAGGATACGAAACTGCATAATAAATCGTAGGCTTGTGCAGTTTCTTTAACTTATTCGTGGTGCAATGCCTAAGTGTGTCGATTTTCGGTGTGATGATCCTAGGTTCGAATTCCGGACTGCCACATGTGTTTGTTAATTTCAGAATCGAGTTTAGGAGTGATGTTGGTTAGTGGAGAGAGCATATTAAGCCATTCAAGACAGTAGTAGTTGATCGAGAGGCCTTCCCTAGGGTTAAGTGACCCATTAATTACTATTTCCATTCACCTATGCATAGCCTCCGATATTGCAGTTGGGATATTGTACATGCTAAGATTGGTATGCAGGATTCGAAAATGCATAATAAATCGAAGCCTTATACAGTATTCTTTTAACTGTCTTCGTGGTGCAATGCATAGTGTGTTGATTTTCGGTGTGAGCATCCTAGGTTCGAATACCCGGACTGCCACATGTGTACGTTAATTTCATTAATCGAGTTTAGGAGTGAAGTTGGTTAGTGGAGAGAACATAATTCATTAACTTAAGGTTCAGTAGTAGTTTATCGAGAGGCCTTCCCTAGGGTTAAGTGCCCCATTAATTACTATTTCCATTCACCTATGCATAGCTTCCGATAGTGCAGTTGGGATATTATACATGCTAAGATTGGTATGCAGGATTCGAAATGCATAATAAATCGTAGGCTTGTGCAGTATCCTTTTAACTGTCTTCGTGGTGGAATGCATAGTGTGTTGATTTTCGGTGTGAGCATCGTAGGTTCGAATCCCCGGACTGCCACATGTGTTTGTTAATTTCATTAATCGAGTTTAGGAGTGAATTTGGTTAGTGGAGAGAACATATTAATTCATTAAGTTTCAGTAGTAGTTTATCGAGAGGCCTTCCCTAGGGTTAAGTGCCCCATAAATTACTATTTCCATTCACCTATGCATAGGCTCCGATAGTGCAGTTGGGATATTGTACATGCTAAGATTGGTATGCAGGATTCGAAACTGCATAATAAATCGTAGGCTTGTGCAGTATTCTTTTAACTGTCTTCGTGGTGCAATGCATAGTGTGTTGATTTTCGGTGTGAGCATCCTAGGTTCGAATATCCGGACTGCCACATGAGTTTGTTAATTTCATTAATCGAGTTTAGGAGTGAAGTTGGTTAGTGGAGAGAACATATTAATTGATTAAGGTTCAGTAGTAGTTATAGAGAGGCCTTCCCTAGGGTTAAGTGCCCCATTAATTACTATTTCCATTCACTTATGCATTGCCTCGAATAGTGCAGTTGGGATATTGTACATGCCAAGATTGGTATACAGGATTCGAAACTGCATAATAAATCGTAGGCTTGTGCAGTATTCTTTTAACTGTCTTCGTGGTGCAATGCATAATGTGTTGATTTTCGGTGTGAGCATCCTAGGTTCGAATTTCCGGACTGCCACATGTGTTTGTTTATTTCATTAATCGAGTTTAGGAGTGAAGTTGGTTAGTGGAGAGAGCATATTAATGCATTAAGGATCAGTAGTAGTTTATCGAGAGGCCTTCCCTAGGGTTAAGTGCCCCCATTAATTACTATTTCCATTCACCTATGCATAGCCTCCGATAGTGCAGTTGGGATATTGTACATGCTAAGATTGGTATGCAGGATTCGAAACTGCATAATAAATCGTAGGCTTGTGCAGTTTTCTTTTAACTGTCTTTGTGGTGCAATGCATAGTGTGTTGATTTTCGGTGTGAGCATTCTAGGTTCGAATACCCGGACTGCCACATGTGTTTGTTAATTTCATTTATCGAGTTTAGGAGTGAAGTTAGTTAGTGGAGAGAACATATTAATTTATTAAGGTTCAGTAGTAGATTATCGAGAGGCCTTCCCTCGGGTTAAGTGCCCCATTAATTACCATTTCCATTCACCTATGCATAGCCTCCGATAGTGCAGTTGGGATATTGTACATGCTAAGATTGGTATGCAGGATTCGAAACTGCATAATAAATCGTAGGCTTGTGCAGTATTAAGAACATAAGAACATAAGAAACTGGGAGTCTGCAGAAAGCCGATTGGCCTAAGCAAGGCAGATCCCTGTCCCACACAACCCCAATTACAAAGCCCAATTATAGGCTCAACACTCTAATAACCTGAGGATCATCTTACCAAACCGGTTAGAGATTAACGCAGGATTACGGGGGTCTGCAGAGCGCTGATTGGCCCAACCCGGCTGATCCCCCTTCACACCCAACCCTTCTCGTCCATTTGCTTATCCAATTTTTTCTTAAAGCTCCCTATCGTTCTTGATCCCACTATATCACTTGGTAGCCTATTCCACCCATCTACAACTCTGTTACCAAACCAATATTTGCCTATATCTTTTCTGAAACGAAATTTATCTAATTTGAAACCATTGGTACGAGTTCTTTCACTATCACTGAGCTTTAGTACATTTGTCATGTCCCCTTTGTTAATCCCACTAACCACTTGAACACCTCTATCATATCCCCTCTAACTCTGCGTCTCTCTAACGAATGTAAACCTAATTTCTTCAACCTTTCTTCATACGGAAAATTTCTAATATTATGATCATTTTTGTCATCTACGAATTCTCTCCAATGAATCTATGTCCATTCTGTAGTAAGGACACCAAATGGACAGCATAATCCATATGGGGTCTCACTAATGACAAGTAAAGTTTTAAGATAACATCAGCAGTTCTGTTACTCACACTCCTAGAGATGAACCGAGAGTCCTGTTTGCCTTATTACGAACGCTTATACACTGTTTTCTAGGCTTCAAATCATTGCTAACAAACACACCTAGATCTTTCTCGCAGTCTGAATTTTCTAATTCTAAATTAGCGCTGTTATATTTAACATTTGTTTGCATCTTCCCTATCTTTAATACCTTGCATTTGTCAATGTTAAACTTCATCTGCCAATTTACTGACCATTCATGTAAGGTATCTAGATCCCTTTGGAGGCACTCTATATCGCTATCTGAATCAATTGATCTCCCCATTTTAGTATCGTCTGCGAATTTACTTATCCTACTAGTTATACCTAAATCTAGGTCATTTATGTATATAAGAAACAACAGGGGACCCAATACCGATCCCTGGGGGACACCACTTTTGACTGCTCCCCACTCTGACTTGGTACCATTTATGCTGACTCTCTGTTTCTACCAATTAGCCATGACCTAATTTGAATTACTATTATGAATTACTATTCTTTTAACTGTCTTCGTGGTGCAATGCATAGTGTGTTGATTTTCGGTGTGAGCATCCTAGGTTCGAATCCCCGGACTGCCACATGTGTATGTTAATTTCATTAATCGAGTTTAGGAGTGAAGTTGGTTAGTGGAGAGAACATATTAATTCATTAAGGTTCAGTAGTAGTTTATCGAGATGCCTTCCCTAGGGTTAAGTGCCCCATTAACCCGGGAACTGCAGGGAGACTCTTAAGAGTTCCCCCGGCGGACTGCGGGGAGACTCTTAGGAGTGAGTGAAAACAAAAATCAACTTTTGACATTGATTTTTTTTATCTCAGTCCTCTACCTCCCCTCCTTCCCCACTTTCCTCCTCTCCTTCAGTTATCACCTATTTTCCCTGTTATTCCCTTATTCTGAGGTATTTTCGTGCTAACATTAGAAATCCGGTTGGAGGGTGTGGTCATCACTGATAGCAAGCGAATGCAAGAGAGAGAGAGAGAGTATCGATCGACTGTGTCTCAGTGGCCTTGGGGGAAATTGGTGGGAAAGCAAGTTGCCTCACCCATACATTATACAACTCGCGGGCTATATCTCCGATTTTGACCATCCAAACGCTGTTTTCACTCGTTTTATTGTTGTTTCAGGGTAATACCTTTATAATCAACCCATAATAGGCGCATATGGATAAGTATTAATGCTATTGATGGTACAATGAATATTTTAGTGACGGAAACACCTCAAATACGTCAGCACAGGGGGACGTTTCCAATTACCCCCATGCGCACTTGTTAGGTTAATTACTATTTCCATTCACCTATGCATAGCCTCCGATATTGCAGTTGGGATATTGTACATGCTAAGATTGGTATGCAGGATTCGAAAATGCATAATAAATCGTAGCCTTATACAGTATTCTTTTAACTGTCTTCGTGGTGCAATGCATAGTGTGTTGATTTTCGGTGTGAGCATCCTAGGTTCGAATACCCGGACTGCCACATGTGTACGTTAATTTCATTAATCGAGTTTAGGAGTGAAGTTGGTTAGTGGAGAGAACATATTAATTCATTAACTTAAGGTTCAGTAGTAGTTTATCGAGAGGCCTTCCCTAGGGTTAAGTGCCCCATTAATTACTATTTCCATTCACCTATGCATAGCTTCCGATAGTGCAGTTGGGATATTATACATGCTAAGATTGGTATGCAGGATTCGAAATGCATAATAAATCGTAGGCTTGTGCAGTATCCTTTTAACTGTCTTCGTGGTGGAATGCATAGTGTTTTGATTTTCGGTGTGAGCATCGTAGGTTCGAATCCCCAGACTGCCACATGTGTTTGTTAATTTCATTAATCGAGTTTAGGAGTGAAGTTGGTTAGTGGAGAGAACATATTAATTCATTAAGTTTCAGTAGTAGTTTATCGAGAGGCCTTCCCTAGGGTTAAGTGCCCCCATCAATTACTATTTCCATTCACCTATGCATAGCCTCCGATAGTGCAGTTGGGATATTGTGCATGCTATGATTGGTATGCAGGATTCGAAACTGCATACTAAATCGTAGGCTTGTGCAGTATTCTTTTAACTGTCTTCGTGGTGCAATGCATAGTGTGTTGATTTTCGGTGTGAGCATCCTAGGTTCGAATCCCCGGACTGCCACATGTGTTTGTTAATTTCATTAATCGAGTTTAGGAGTGAAGTTGGTTAGCGGAGAGAACATATTAATTCATTAAGGTTCAGTAGTAGTTTATCGAGAGGCCTTCCGTAGGGTTAAGTGCCCCATTAATTACTATTTCCATTCACCTATGCATAGCCTCCAATAGTGCAGTTGGGATATTGTACATGCTAAGATTGGTATGCAGGATTCGAAACTGCATAATAAATCGTAGACTTGAGCAGTATTCTTTTAACTGTCTTCGTGGTGCAATGGATAGTGTTTTGATTTTCGGTGTGAGCATCCTAGGTTCGAATCCCCGGACTGCCACATGTGTTTGTTAATTTCATTAATCGAGTTTAGGAGTGAAGTTGTTAGTGGAGAGAACATATTAATTCATTAAGGTTCAGTAGTAGTTTATCGAGAGGCCTTCCCTAGGGTTAAGTGCCCCATTAATTACCATTTCCATTCACCTATGCATAGCCTCCGATAGTGCAGTTGGGATATTGTACATGCTAAGATTGGTATGTAGGATTCGAAACTGCATAATAAATCGTAGCCTTGTGCAGTATTCTTTTAACTGTCTTCGTGGTGCAATGCATAGTGTGTTGATTTTCGGCGTGAGCATCCTAGGTTCGAATCCCCGGACTGCCACATGTGTTTGTTAATTTAATTAATCGAGTTTAGGAGTGAAGTTGGTTAGTGGAGAGAACATATTAATTAACTTAAGGTTCAGTAGTAGTTTATCGAGAGGCCTTCCCTAGGGTTAAGTGCCCCATAAATGACTATTTCCATTCACCTATGCATAGGCTCCGATAGTTCAGTTGGGATATTGTACATGCTAAGATTGGTATGCAGGATTCGAAACTGCATAATAAATCGTTGGCTTGTGCAGTATTCTTTTAACTGTCTTCGTGGTGCAATGCATAGTGTGTTGATTTTCGGTGTGAGCTTCCTAGGTTCGAATATCCGGACTGCCACATGAGTTTGTTAATTTCATTAATCGAGTTTAGGAGTGAAGTTGGTTAGTGGAGAGAACATATTAATTGATTAAGGTTCAGTAGTAGTTTATAGAGAGGCCTTCCCTAGGGTTAAGTGCCCCATTAATTACTATTTCCATTCACTTATGCATAGCCTCGAATAGTGCAGTTGGGATATTGTACATGCCAAGATTGGTATACAGGATTCGAAACTGCATAATAAATCGTAGGCTTGTGCAGTATTCTTTTAACTGTCTTCATGGTGCAATGCATAGTGTGTTGATTTTCGGTGTGAGCATCCTAGGTTTGAATCCCCGGACTGCCACATGTGTTTGTTTATTTCATTAATCGAGTTTAGGAGTGAAGTTGGTTAGTGGAGAGAACATAATATTAATTCATTAAGTTTCAGTAGTAGTTTATCGCGAGGCCTTCCCTAGGGTTAAGTACCCAATTAATTACCATTTCCATTCACCTATGCATACCCTCCGATAGTGCAGTTGGGATATTTTTGTTTGTTTTTTGTTTTTTTTCTATGTGATTGAGGGAGGCAAAAGGCATAACTGCCTATAGCGAGTGCCTCCCCCATAGTTGAAAGAGTGACAGGGCCAAAATCAAGGGACGTTCGAGCCAATGCCTGACACGGAGTTTGAAGCAATTTAAGTCATAGGAAGAGGGAAAGACTGATTCTGGGAGAGAGTTCCAGTCAGCTGTTGAGTAGAAGAAAGTTTGAGAGTAACGTTTCACTCTTGGGTTGGAGAGTTGCACATAGTAGGGGTGGGATTGAGTTGCAAGACGGGTACCACGTTCCCTACGTAAAGGAGGTGGTATGCACTGGGATAGCTCTGAGGAACACTGATTATTATAGTAGCGATAGAACAGCGAGAGAGATGCAACATTGCGGCGGAGAGAGAGATTGCAGAGAGTTGGTGAGTGGACGGGAGTTAATGATACGAAAGGCCTTCCTTTCAACTTTGTCTAGGAGAGCGGTGTGAGAGGAACCTCCCCACACATGTGAACAATACTCAATACAAGGGCGCACTATGCCCCTGTACAGAGCAAGAAGCTGTGCAGAGGAAAAGAACCCCCTAAGGCGGTTGAGCACACCCAGCTTCTGGGAGGCTGCCTTAGCAACACTGGTAATATGGTCCTTCCAAATGAGAGCAGAAGAAAAAGAGACACCAAGAATATTGAGAGAAGATGAAGGGTTGATTTTTGTATTGTTGAAGAATAAGGGATAGTCCGCTGGGAGATCCAGACGGGTAGATAGATGGAGAAATTGGGTTTTGGAAGCATTAAAGTTAACAAGGTTTTCTCTGCCCCAATTGGAAATAGTATTTAGATCAGAATTTAAGAGTTCTATGGCTTCATTACGTTTGTCGTTGAGGGATTGCTGGCTGGGGCGTTCTGAAAAACTAATGGAGTAGTGTAAGGTTGAGTCGTCCGCGTATGAATGGATGGGAATTAAGGTACAGTTAAGGAGATCATTTATAAAAATTAGAAAGAGAATAGGAGATAGGACAGAGCCCTGAGTAACACCGGAGTTGATAGGGTGAGGAAGTGAACAATGGCCGTCCACAACCGCTATGGAACGGCCGGAAAGGAAATTAGAGACAAAGGCACAGATGGAGGGATAGAAACCGAAGGAGGGTAGTTTAGAAATTAAAGATTTATGCCAGACTCTATCGAAGGCTTTCGATATGTCTAGTGCAATAGAAAAAGTCTCACCGAAGTCCCGAAAGGAGGATGACCAAGAGTTAGTAAGTTATGAAAGAAGATCACCAGTAGAGCGACCCTTAAGGAAGCCATACTGGCGATCTGAGAGCAGATTATGTATAGAGAAATGCTTAAGAAATTTGGAAGCAAGAATTGTTTCAAAAACTTTAGAAAGACAAGAGATAAGAGCATTTGGACGATAGTTGGAGGGTTGAGAGCGGTCACCCTTCTTTGGGACAGGTTGAATGTGAGCAAACTTCCAGCATGAAGGGAAGACGTTAGAGGATAGACAGAGACGAAAGAGTTTGCCTAGGCAGGGAGTCAGCACGGAAGCACAGTTTTTTAGAACAACAGGAGGAACACCGTCCGGACCGTACGCCTTATTAGTGTTAAGCCCAGAGAGGGTAGAAAGTACATCTTTAGACGAGATTGTAAATGCCAAGATTGGTATGCAGGATACGAAACTGCATAATAAATCGTAGGCTTGTGCAGTATTCTTTTAACTATCTTCGTGGTGCAATGCATAGTGTGTTGATTTTCGGTGTGAGCATCCTAGGTTCGAATTTCCGGACTGCCACATGTGTTTGTTTATTTCATTAATCGAGATTAGGAGTGAAGTTGGTTAGTGGAGAGAGCATATTAATGCATTAAGGATCAGTAGTAGTTTATCGAGAGGCCTTCCCTAGAGTTAAGTGCCCCATTAATTACTATTTCCATTCACCTATGCATAGCCTCCGATAGTGCAGTTGGGATATTGTACATGCTAAGATTGGTATGCAGGATTCGAAACTGCATAATAAATCGTAGGCTTGTGCAGTATTCTTTTAACTGTCTTTGTGGTGTAATGCATAGTGTGTTGATTTTCGGTGCGAGCATCCTAGGTTCGAATCCCCGGACTGCCACATGTGTATGTTAATTTCATTAATCGAATTTAGGAGTGAAGTTGGTTAGTGGAGAGAACATATTAATTCATTAAGGTTCAGTAGTAGATTATCGAGAGGCCTTCCCTCGGGTTAAGTGCCCCATTAATTACCATTTCCATTCACCTATGCATAGCCTCCGATAGTGCAGTTGGATATTGTACATGCTAAGATTGGTATGCAGGATTCGAAACTGCATAATAAATCGTAGGCTTGTGCAGTATTCTTTAACTGTCTTCGTGGTGCAATGCATAGTGTGTTGATTTTCGGTGTGAGCATCCTAGGTTCGAATCCCCGGACTGCCACATGTGTTTGTTAATTTCATTAATCGAGTTTAGGAGTGAAGTTGGTTAGTGGAGATAACATATTAATTCAGTAACTTAAGGTTCAGTAGTAGTTTATCGAGAGGCCTTCCCTAGGGTTAAGTGCCCCATAAATTACTATTTCCATTCACCTATGCATAGGCTCCGATAGTGCAGTTGGGATATTGTACATGCTAAGATTGGTATGCAGGATTCGAAACTGCATAATAAATCGTAGGCTTGTGCAGTATTCTTTTAACTGTCTTCGTGGTGCAATGCATAGTGTGTTGATTTTCGGTGTGAGCATCCTAGGTTCGAATATCCGGACTGCCACATGAGTTTGTTAATTTCATTAATCGAGTTTAGGAGTGAAGTTGGTTAGTGGAGAGAACATATTAATTGATTAAGGTTCAGTAGTAGTTTATAGAGAGGCCTTCTCTAGGGTTAAGTGCCCCAGTAATTACTATTTCCATTCACTTATGCATAGCCTCGAATAGTGCAGTTGGGATATTGTACATGCCAAGATTGGTATGCAGGATTCGAAACTGCATAATAAATCGTAGGCTTGTGCAGTATTTTTTTAACTGTCTTCGTGGTGCAATGCATAGTGTGTTGATTTTCGGTGTGAGCATCCTAGGTTCGAATCCCCGGACTGCCACATGTGTATGTTAATTTCATTAACACCTTACGAGCGGCCTATGCGGTTTATTTATATGTACCGCCCAGCGGGGTGTTTTTAGCCAAAATAGGGCTGTTTACGTGATCATTTTCATGCCTAAATAAGACCCAGAACGTAAAACAAGTATCTATCCCTGAAAGGGCATAAACAGAGCTTTCGAATGACACCATAACGATCCTTTTATGATGGCTAGTTTTCTTGCAATAACCGTGAAACGCGAGTGCAAAAAGCATGTAATTAGGCACTTTCCCCATACAATTCCGTATATAGCGAGTGAGAGAGGGAGGGAGGAGGTGGGATTCGTGTCAGTAGGTTCGCCGCGGTGGTCTGGAGCAGTCATTCGCTCGCTACTCTCCTGCCACCACTTGTCTCTCTCTCTCAGCAACATTACGTGCTGAAATTGCCACACGACCTATGTCGAACGCCGCCACATAGTCCAGCTTTATTTAACTCGACTTATGTTGCTCGCCGCTAATTAAGGGTTAATCGAGTTTAGGAGTGAAGTTGGTTAGTGGAGAGAACATATTAATTCATTAAGGTTCAGGAGTAGTTTATCAAGAGGCCTTCCCTAGGGTTAAGTGCCCCATTAACCAGGGAACTGCCGGGAGACTCTTAGGAGTGAGTGAAAACAAAAATCAACTTTTGACAAAAAAAAAAAAAAAAAAAAAAAAAAAAAAAAAAAAAAAAAAAAAATGGGCCCCTGGGCCATGCAAAATCTCAGTCCTCTACCTCCGTTCCTTCCCCACTTTCCTCCTCTCCTTCAGTTATCACCTATTTTCCCTGTTATTCCCTTATTCTGAGGTATATTTTCGTGCTAACATTAGAAATCCGGTTGGAGGGTGTGGTCATCACTGATAGCAAGCGAATGCAAGAGAGAGAGAGAGTATCGATCGACTGTGTCTCAGTGACCTTGGGGGAAATTGGCGGAAAGCAGCTTGCCTCACCCATACATTATACAACTCGCGGGCTATATCTCCGATTTTGACCATCCAAACGCTGTTTTCACTCGTTTTATTGTTGTTTCAGGTTAATACCTTTATAATCAACCCATAATAGGCGCATATGGATAAGTATTAATGCTATTAATGGTACAATGAATATTTTAGTGACGGAAACACCTCAAATACGTCAGCACAGGGGGACGTTTCCAATTACCCCCATGCGCACTTGTTAGGTTAATTACTATTTCCATTCACCTATGCATAGCCTCCGATATTGCAGTTGGGATATTGTACATGCTAAGATTGGTATGCAGGATTCGAAACTGCATAATAAATCGTAGGCTTGTGCAGTATTCTTTTAACTGTCTTTGTGGCACAATGCATAGTGTGTTGATTTTCGGTGTGAGCATCCTAGGTTCGAATACCCGGACTGCCACATGTATTTGTTAATTTCATTAATCGAGTTTAGGAGTGAAGTTGGTTAGTGGAGAGAACATATTAATTCATTAAGTTTCAGTAGTAGTTTATCGAGAGGCCTTCCCTAGGGTTAAGTGCCCCATTAATTACTATTTCCATTCACCTATGCATAGCCTTCGATAGTGCAGTTGGGATATTGTACATGCTAAGATTGGTATGCAGGATTCGAAACTGCATACTAAATCGTAGGCTTGTGCAGTATTCTTTTAACTGTCTTCGTGGTGCAATGCATAGTGTGTTGATTTTCGGTGTGAGCATCCTAGGTTCGAATCCCCGGACTGCCACATGTGTTTGTTAATTTCATTAATCGAGTTTAGGAGTGAAGTTGGTTAGTGGAGAGAACATATTAATTCATTAAGGTTCAGTAGTAGTTTATCGAGAGGCCTTCCCTAGGGTTAAGTGCCCCATCAATTACTATTTCCATTCACCTATGCATAGCCTCCGATAGTGCAGTTGGGATATTGTACATGCTATGATTGGTATGCAGGATTCGAAACTGCATAATAAATCGTAGGCTTGTGCAGTATTCTTTTAACTGTCTTCGTGGTGCAATGCATAGTGTGTTGATTTTCGGTGTGAGCATCCTAGGTTCGAATACCCGGACTGCCACATGTATTTGTTAATTTCATTAATCGAGTTTAGGAGTGAAGTTGGTTAGTGGAGAGAACATATTAATTCATTAAGTTTCAGTAGTAGTTTATCGAGAGGCCTTCCCTAGGGTTAAGTGCCCCATTAATTACTATTTCCATTCACCTATGCATAGCCTCCGATAGTGCAGTTGGGATATTGTACATGCTAAGATTGGTATGCAGGATTCGAAACTGCATAATAAATCGTAGGCTTGTGCAGTATTCTTTAACTGTCTTCGTGGTGCAATGCATAGTGTGTTGATTTTCGGTGTGAGCATCCTAGGTTCGAATCCCCGGACTGCCACATGTGTTTGTTAATTTCATTAATCGAGTTTAGGAGTGAAGTTGGTTAGTGGAGAGAACATATTAATTCATTAAGGTTCAGTAGTAGTTTATCGAGAGGCCTTCCCTAGGGTTATGTGCCCCATTAATTACTATTTCCATTCACCTATGCATAGCCTCCGATAGTGCAGTTGGGATATTGTACATGCTAAGATTGGTATGTAGGATTCGAAACTGCATAATTAATCGTAGGCTTGTGTAGTATTCTTTTAACGGTCTTCGTGGTGCAATGCATAGTGTGTTGATTTTCGGTGTGAGCATCCTAGGTTCGAATCCCCGGACTGCCACATGTGTATGTTAATTTCATTAATCGAGTTTAGGAGTGAAGTTGGTTAGTGGAGAGAACATATTAATTCATTAAGGTTCACTAGTAGTTTATCGAGAGGCCTTCCCTAGGGTTAAGTGCCCCATTAATTACCATTTCCATTCACCTATGCATAGCCTCCGATAGTGCAGTTGGGATATTGTACATGCTAAGATTGGTATGCAGGATTCGAAACTGCATAATAAATCGTAGGCTTGTGCAGTATTCTTTTAACTGTGTTCATGGTGCAATGCATAGTGTGTTGATTTTCGGTGTGAGCAACTGAGCATCCTAGGTTCGAATCCCCGGACTGCCACATGTATATGTTAATTTCATTAATCGAGTTTAGGAGTGAAGTTGGTTAGTGGAGAGAACATATTACTTCATTAACTTAAGGTTCAGTAGTAGTTTATCGAGAGGCCTTCCCTAGGGTTAAGTGCCCCATTAATTACTTTTTCCATTCACCTATTCATAGCCTCCGATAGTGCAGTTGGGATATTGTACATGCTAAGATTGGTATGCAGAATTCGAAACTGCATAATAAATCATAGGCTTGTGCAGTATTCTTGTAACTGTCTTCGTGGTGCAATGCTTAGTGTGGTGATTTTCGGTGTGAGCATCCTAGGTTCGAATCCCCGGAGTGCCACATGTGTATGTTAATTTCATTAATCGAGTTTAGGAGTGAAGTTGGTTAGTGGAGAGAACATATTAATTCATTTAGGTTCAGTAGTAGTCTATTGAGAGGCCTTCCCTAGGGTTAAGTTCCCCATTAATTACTATTTCCATTCACCTATGCATAGCCTCCGATAGTGCAGTTGGGATATTGTACATGCTAAGATTGGTATGCAGGATTCGAAACTGCATAATAAATCGTAGGCTTGTGCAGTATTCTTTTAACTGTCTTCGTGGTGCATTGCATAGTGTGTTGATTTTCGGTGTGAGCATCCTATGTTTGAATCCCCGGACTGCCACAATTGTGTTATTTAATTTCATTAATCGAGTTTAGGAGTGAAGTTGGTTAGTGGAGAGAACATATTAATTCATTAAGGTTCAGTAGTAGTTTATCGAGAGGCCTTCCCTAGGGTTAAGTGTCCAATTAATTACTATTTCCATTGTTACGTCCTGGGATATATAAACACTGGGCTCTTTCTATTGGACTAGGTATGCGGCAACAAGCAACAACGGAAAACGCTAGATCCAACCCTTATCTATAAACCCAGGCAACAAACCACCCTAAACCGTCAAGAGTCCTGCCTGGACAACGAGGTATCCTATGACTCGGTTACAGGGTGCACGCACTATAGACTGCTGATAGTCAAGCAGGCTATATAAAAGATCACACAATTAAGTTGACTTAAAGCTTTAAGGAAAAGATAGATAACGGAATTAAATTGCAGAAACAATTTAATAACAAACTAGAAGAAAGTACATTTAACGTTACGTTAATTAATACAACTAATCACCCCTGCGTGAAAGAAGGTGAAAGCAAACAGTCCTCAAAACATCGTACAGGTAGACAAGATGCAGGATTCTAAACTGCATGCGGCTACTGTAGGATCTGATGCTTAGCAAAGAAAGTACGTTACGGATTTAGAGAACTCTTAACTCATAAGCAGGAATAAATACTAGTGATAGGCAAACAGTGTATAATGGCATAGGTATAATTAAATAAAGGCAGCAACTCGCAACATAACCACATACAGGTGTGCTTCTCACTCTTAGTCCGGCAAGCCTGCTCGGACAGAGTCTCTAAGCCACACCCTGACTCACAATGCTCACAAAAACGGTAAACTGTGGCACAATAACAAGCATACAGAGATAAACCACTAGCTGTTAATCTGCCAGGTGGCAGAGGTCTAGCCGGAAGGATATAGGCTTCGGATACCCGGGCTGAGCCACCTGCTCTAGCCTAGGGACGTTCCCAAGTCTGTGCGCCAAATTACTCTAATTGAAAGGGTGCTCTCTTGAGAGACTCAGATCGCAAGTATCTGACTCTCTCCTGGCGACCCTAAAACAAAAGCAAGACGTGCTAGCGCAGTGCTGAGTGGACTAGGCAAGGGCCCTCACACAACACAACACTAGACACACAGGGACAGAGACAAGAAAATGCCCCCAGACTCCCACGGGTATCCTAGTAAAATCGTGCGGGTCCACAGGACTCGCACCAGCAGACTTTACTTAAAGGATCGCAAAAAGCCCCCCCTCCGGTCTAGCCCCTGCTAACCTGACACAAGAACACACTAGCAAGCATGAAACCACCAAATATGAGACAACAAAAAAGCTTCCTAGGTCTCATTAACAATTACGTCTCTGCATAAGGCCCAAAATCCTATCTAATTATCTGAGAGCTCGTCGTTAATACAATAATAGATATAAGGTCTATCAAGGGGATGGGATAATTAAATAGATTGGTGAAGTAGTGGAAAGAAGGTATACAAAGTAAGAGAGAAAGTTTCTAAGTGGGGTTGAGAGGGATAGATATCAAGGGGGTACGACAGTGAGGTGAGCTCTGAGTCTTGAATCTGTCTGGACCCCACCCTAGGCATACAAAATACATCCCAGGCTTGGCAACACTCAACACAGTTGCCGGGTCAAAATTGTCTACCCCGTGCGTGAGTCGAAACTAAGCCTAACGTTGCAATCGGATGCATATGGCAACGCTTCAGTCTCGTCCCAAGCTAGACTCTCCGCGCGAAGCAACGTCCCCCAGCCAGTCTCTCTCTCCCGCTCGTCTCCTCCCACTCTCACTAGACTTACATATTATATATTATAATGAAACAATCAACTATCGAGAATAAAATATACTAAGATGCGTTGGTTAAGAATAAGGGCAGCTACAAGCTGTGAAACAACATAAGAATATCCCAGACATTAGTTATGTTGTCGTAGGATATATACTAAGGAAAAGCCTGCCGGCCGGCTGCCGCCAGCCGGTTTCTAAACGGCTGGGCAGCCGACGCGCGCACGCCCGCACGTGGCTACTATGCAGAAGCGTCACACCTCCCCCAAGATATAAGACCCTTGACTAAGTTCTTCATATCTAACAGAAAGCTTCTCATAGTACCACACACTGTTGCGACACAAGGCACTATATATAAACAAAATAAAGACTGTTGCGCTCCACCGAGCAAGTTCAACTAACTTAGCGACAATAAGCGAAAACATTCAACTTAGTTAGTGCTACAACATCTTATACAAAATTCTACCCGTTATAAAAATAAAGAGTTTTTATAAGGTTTTTGCTTTTTTAATTTGTTTTTTTTGGCTGAACTACAGTGACAGCCTATTTTCCTCCACACTCAATCCTCAATCCTGTGGCAGTCTAACCAACATCATCCACCCTTGATAGACAATCCGCTATCACGTTATCAGAACCGGCAATATGGCGTATGTCCAGATTATACTCCTGAAGCATGAGTGACCACCTGGTCAGCCTCATATTCCGGTTATGAAACTGATTCAAGAATTTCAGAGGGTGATGATCGGTATAAACCACTACGACTGGTCCGAAAGCAGGAACATATACATCGAAGTGCCTGAGCGCCAGCACTATCGCCAGGAGTTCTTTTTCAATTACAGAGTAATTCCTTTGTGCACTATTGAATTTTTTACTGTAAAAACTCACTGGGTGTTCGATACCTTCATCATCTGTCTGTAACAAGACAGCCCCAGCCCCTACGCCACTGGCATCAGTCGCCAGCTGAAAAGGTCTGCTGAAGTCCGGGGCCCTGAGTATGGGGTGGGTACATAACAGGTGTTTCACCAAGGAAAACGCCTCTGCACACTCAGGAGACCACCGGAACTTCTTGTCCTTAGATAATAAGTCAGTTAAAGGTGCAAGTACAGTCGAATAGCCTTTGATGAAGCGATGATAATAGCCTATCATACCTAGAAACCGCATGATTTGTTTCTTAGTCGTAGGCTGGGGAAACTGTTCGATGGCTTTGACCTTTGTCTGTGGAGGGCAAACCTGACCCATCCCCACCTCGAACCCCAGGTACAAAACTGTGGCTTTGACAAAATCGCACTTATCCAGGTTTACCACCAAACCTGCTTCATTCAGTTTATTAAAAAGCTGTCTGATGTGAGCACAGTGACTGTTAAAATCCTCGTCGTATATTATGACATCATCTAGGTACACCGTACAGTTGGGAATGTCGGCTACAATGTCGTTCATTAATTTCTGAAACGTTGCAGGGGCATTTTTCAGCCCGTATGGCATAACATGGCAACGATATGTGGCACCGTCCACCACAAACCTACACACCTCTCGCGCTCGCTCAGACAAGGGCACTTGCCAATAACCCTTAACAAGGTCTATCTTAGTGAGGAACTTGGCTTTTCCTAACTTATCCACACTGTCGTCCACGTGAGGGAGAGGATAGGCATTTGTGGGGGTTAAACCATTCAACCTGCGGAAATCTATACAAAACCGCACCTTGACATCTGGTTTGGGCTGCAGTGTGACTGGGGAAGTCCACCTTACTGCACCCTCAGAAATCAGCCCACGTTTCAGCATATAATCCAGTTCTTCCCTAAGTGCTGGTAATTTAATAGGGGGAACACGGTATGGCACTGATTTAAAGGGCGGGTGGTCCCCAACATTGACATCGTGCACCGCTTGAGTAGTGAGGCCAGGATGCTCCGCGAAAACAGCTGGGTTTGAATCAAACAAGTGCTGCACAGCTACACGCTGTTGCTCAGGCAAGTGCAATATCAACTCGTGAGCCACTTGTCTAGAATTCCCCGCCCACTGATCCGCGGAAACATGACAATCCCAATTATCCTCCCCCGCAGCTTGACTGTCCCTTCCTCCTTCTCCACCATGATCGCTGCAGATCAACACCGGGACAGTGAGAGGCTCGGAGGGGCGCCTCACATACTCTTTCATCAGATTTACATGGCAGAGTTGGTTCTTTTTCTTACGATCAGGAGTAGCTACTTAATAGTCGAGATCAGAAACCTTCCTTACAACCCGATACGGACCAGAATACTTGGCAGACAAGGGGTGTCCCCCCAGAGGCAGTAGTATCAGTACCTCCTGATCTACTTCAAACTCCCTCAGCTTCACCTTCTGGTCGTATCTGTCCTTCATCTGAGCTTGTGAACTCTTAAGGTTCCAACCTGCTACCTCCAAGCTCTTTAGCATTCTCTCACGGCTTTCAACTACATACTTTAGAAGCGAGCATGGCTTTGTGACTCCCTCCCAGATCTCCTTGACTATGTGGAGGGGCCCCCTGACCCTGTGTCCAAAAACCAACTCGTTCGGGCTAAATCCCAAGCTCTCCCCAGGTACTTCTCTCGCAGCAAATAAAACGTATGGGAGACCTAGATCCCAGTCCTTCCCATTTTCCATGCAATAACACCGCAACATACTCTTGAGAGTCGAGTGCCACCTTTCCAAAACTCCCTGACTCTCGGGATGGTAAGCAGATGACACCACAGACACTATCCCATGTTGCTGCATGGTCTGCTTAAACAGAGCAAAAGTAAAATTGGATCCCTGATCAGACTGGATCTCCTGAGGGTAGCCATAACAAGAGAAATAGACAAGTAGGTTTTTGACAACAGTCTTAGCCATCCCGTTGCGCATGGGGTAAGCATCTGGATACCGTGTTGCTACATCCATTACAGTTAGTAAAAATGTATTGCCGGCACTAGTGGGGGGCAATGGGCCAACCATATCGATAACTACTTTGCTGAAGGGCGGCCCAATGACAGGGATGGGTTGTAACGGGGCTCTCGGGATGACCTGATTGGGTTTCCCAACAACTTGACAAGTGTGACACTGTGACACCCATGACACGACACTCGCCTTTAACCCAGGCCACCAGAAAAGCTTGCTCAGAGCTGCCTCCGTCTTACGTGCCCCCAGGTGCCCTGCCAAAGGCACATCATGAGCTAATCTCAATAAGCTCTCACGGCACACCCTCGGTACTACTAACTGGTCCACTAATCCTGACCCGCCATCCCACTTTTTCTTGGGATCCTGATGTCTCCGATACAAGATCCCCTCGGACAAGAAAAAATCACCAGGCTGCGCATCCCCATCGCTCTCCAGTTCGACAGCACCATTACCACACGCCCTAACTTCAGGATCTTCCAGCTGCAAGGAACATATATCAGCAGGTGCGAGATTATCCAAGTTCATCTTAAATTATTTATTTCCACCTCCAATGTCCCGCTGAGCCATCCTTTCCTCACGCTGCGCATAACGATGCTGTCGCAGAGTCTCTTCCTGCCCTGCACCTGCACTAGCGGTGACAGGCCCCGGGGCCTCTCCAGACTCTAACATAGGTGCCAATAATGAGTCACCAAGAAACACTGCCGGCTCAAAACTCTCCAATTGACCAACACTTCCTGTTTTCTTGTGACCTTTCCTCCGCGGTTTGATAGACTGAGGTGGTGGCTGCAAGGCTCCGGATGTCTGAGAACGCGTCACAACACACGCCATGGTTTGTACGCTACACTTCTCAACCCACTCCTGTTCCTCCCTACTAACGTCGGCCGCCTTCTCGGCAACGACCAAGGGTGAAACCTTAGAAGCAGGCACCGCAAAGTCGTTGCCGAGGAGGAGGTCGACGCCCCCAACAGGCAAGTTCTCTACAATTCCTACATCCAGCTGAAGGAGCTCCAACCTCCAACACCAACCTCCAGCTCCATCCGCACCAGCGGGTAGGACTTCGTAGCATTGATCCCCTGAACTACCACCACCCGAGCAGCGTTAATCGGTCTACCAGTAAAGTTCTTTAACAAGGTCTGAGAAGCCCCCGTATCACGCAATAGCTTAACTCCTCGCCTTTCGCCAGCCCACCTCACAAAACCATGCCCTCTATGACCTCCAAAGACGTCGCGGACAGGGTTCGAGCCTTCCGGACTCTTGAACACAGGCTGTGTCCCACCCTCTGACGAACTACCCTTGGCAAACTCAGAAGATATAGGCGACACCCCTATGCTGCGGGCCAATGACACAACCTTGTTTGGTGGCTTGTTCGGACAAGCATTTGCAAAGTGACCCTCCTTGTGACATGCAAAGCACTCTTTACTCTTTGGTTTCCCTTGGGAGTGGGAGGTACTATTAGACTTCTTATACGGGACAGTATTTGGTTTATGTTCAGTTTTATTGTCAGTGCTAGATGGTTTTGTGTATTTATGTGTATCAAAATTCTTGGGAGGGGGAGGTGTACGATCCTTTGCACCCGACTCACTCCTAGCTGCTGCTCCGCACCCTCGAATTAATGACAGTCGGAGGTCAGCCATTTCTGCTGCCTCCTGGAGAGTTCTAGGATTTTTTTCCTTTATATTTAATGTTAAGTCCCCGCCTGTGCACTTAAAGAACTGCTCCAAGAGAACCAGCTCACTCAACTCCTCAAAAGTAGCTGCCCTCTCAGAACGCAGCCAATGTCGCAGTGCATCAGACAAGTCCCGGGCGTGTTCTAGGAAGGTACTATCCTTGCCCTTAGTAACACCCCGAAACTTCAAGCAGTAAGTTTCTGGTTGTAACTCATAGGCCTGTAGCAAAGCCTTATTTAGCTCATCATAAACTACACAGGACTCTAAAGGTAGTGCATCATACGCTTTTAGCCCCTTTCCTAGGAGTCTTGATGAAACTAATGCTGCCCACTTTTCCTGAGGCCACTGGTGTTCCTGACACTTCTTCTCAAATCGCATAAAAAACTCAGTCACACCTAATTCATCGAACACAGGAACTAGTTTAAGCAGGTGCGACAATGATTGGTCCCGATGTCTGTTACCTCCCCCAATATTTCGCCCTGTTACCTCCACTCGAGATCTCTCCAGCTCCCTGTCAGTCCGATACCTAGTAGACTCTGCCTGCAGTTCAGCCTCTCGTATAGCTGTTCTCTCTGCAGCCTCAGCCTGCACACTAGCCTGTCTCTCGGCAGCCTCAACCTGAGCTCTAGCAACCTCAACCTTGGCCATCTCAAGCCGAAACAACAAATCTGGAGTCAACCCTTGAGGAGGGGAAGGTGCATTTAATGGAGAGGGTCCCTGTGATTGAATTCCACGCTGCCATTGACCATCAACTTGGGGGTATGTACTAAATTCAGGCACCCTGACGTTTGATATGGGGGTAGAGTGGAGGGGGGGCTGGGGACCGGGGCCCCCAGTCGCCTCTCCACCCAGGTCTCTCCCTTCTAAACCCAATATCAAAGTCCTCAGCTGATCTTTCTTCATGCCACTTAAACCCTGAAGACCTGCCACACACTTTAAGCTATACTTATTCAGCTTCAACACCCTGGCAGCGGTAAGGGGCACCTCTAAAAATCTTCTAGCACCCTCCTCGCTATCGACTAGCCACTCCACAGGTCTTTCTCCCTCCGAGCCCGTATCGTGACCTGACCCATCACTGTGTTCTGATGTATTAGACATGTTTGTATACTGCAGTAATGATCACGGTTATAGAATGTGCCCTATCTCCTATGCAAGTATGTATATACTAATGTTATTTAAAGTCTTTAATGTGTTATATTGGTTGTTCCAAAAAAAAAACTATGTCCACTGTATTCCTCTAATCATAAGGAATCTCAAAACAAATGACCACTATATTCCTCTGTTCAGTAAATCCTATGCAAGGTCGCCATTTGTTACGTCCTGGGATATATAAACACTGGGCTCTTTCTATTGGACTAGGTATGCGGCAACAAGCAACAACGGAAAACGCTAGATCCAACCCTTATCTATAAACCCAGGCAACAAACCACCCTAAACCGTCAAGAGTCCTGCCTGGACAACGAGGTATCCTATGACTCGGTTACAGGGTGCACGCACTATAGACTGCTGATTAAAATGTAAAACTTGCAAACTAAACAAACCAAAATTGGGACAAAGACAATATAAAGTCAAATTAAATTATCAAAATCGCTATGTGGAAACAACGCTTACTAAAATGAAAATTATTAAATAAAAGAACACAATCCACCACATAGGGTGTACATTAATACATGAGCAAGTTAATCTGTTTCCCAAGCAAACTAATCGCACATATAACAACGCACTATCGTCACGTTAAAGGAAGTAGTCAAGTTTGGGAAGTCCGGGACGTTCTGGCAAATTGTACTAAACTCTGCATGAATAAAGAAACTACATGTTAAATGTCAAAATATTATTTAAAATCAAATTTGCAACTTGACAAGACATTAACAATAGTACAAAATACAAATATTGATAAGATATCTATACTATTACAAAATAATATATAAAATACAGTACAGCACTCACTAACGATAGTGCTATCGGGTAGGTACCTGTAAGCATAGCATGCCTCAAGTGACCCCTATCAATAACTACCCTACAAATAACCTACATTTATAGCACAAATAAACTAAGGAAATCGCAAAAGTAAGCAATTGATACTATCGACAATGAATACATATAATATAAAGAGAAATAATTGCAAAATATGAAGTAACAACAGATTTAAACAAAGAGTACTCTTTTAACAAGAACAATAAATTTAAAAAATCATCAATATTAATAAAATTAATAATAATAATAGAAAAAGAAAAAGATAAACAATAAATACAGACAAAAAGTAAGCAGAGGTTATACACGAAACTTCAAGTTAAAAATGCTTGATTAAAATTATTGATGTCAAATTTTAGAATACAGTCACAATAATTGACCCTAAAAAGATTAAATTTATGGAACAATTTACTTGCCTCAAAACCTCTGTCCACTAAGAGTCTGTATAGTAACCTAGCTCTAGCCCAAAAGTCATCTACTTTAGTGCAGATTTTACAAAATCTTATTAATTGGGAATAAAAACAATTAGAAGTTATTTTACTATCGATATTACTACTAGGGAAAGGAAAGTGTATTACGTTAAAATTAAAATCATCAACTTTGTGATATACTTTAAGTATGCACTGTTCATTAACAATCTCTATATTTATATCAAGAAAATTTTCAACTTTATAATTTACGTTACATTATGTGAGGGGAATAGAATTAGGGTAAATAAGTTTAGCAACTTGATTAAAATTTAACAAATTGCAAACAAGAATATCATCAATATATCTACTATTATTACTTAACAGTTTAGCAAGTGCTAATTTTTCTGGAATTTTATTTTTCTTGCTACTGTCAACTAAGTCTTTTATATATTTAAATTCTAAAGCAAGCAAGAATAAGTCTGCAATTAAAGGGCTAGCATTTCCACCCATAGGAATTCCTAATATTTGTTTGAAAATGTACGGCCCGAATCTAACATAAGTATTGAAAAGGAGGAATTTAAGGGCATCTTTAAGTTTAGTTCTATCAAAATATACAGAACTAGTGGGAGTAGAGCTAAGTGATGCATTATTAAAATATGTATAAACATTTATGAAATAATTACCATTCCTAACGAACCTGTCAAAGTGCAAATCTATAATAAAGCAAAGCTCTGAATATACTAAATCTAAAGGCAAATTGGTATACAAAGTTGAAAAGTCGAAGCTATGTACCGAGGTAACTTTCGGCATGGTATTTATTTTATCAATAACTTCTAACGAATTGTCAACACTCCAATAATAGTTAATGCCAGTTCTTCTCATGATGGTATTACAATATCTTTTATGAGTACTTTTAATGTATTTTAAGCAATTTACGACTTGTTCTGATAGAGTTTTAGTGGTAGCAAATTTTGCTCCGGCAATAAAGCGATATTTATAAGGTCTTTTATGAAATTTAGGTAACATGTATAATTTTGCAATGCACTTGTTCTTATCAGAAAGTTTAATATCAAATATTATATTTTTCTTGGTATGTTCATCGATTAAGTTATCAATATTCAGATTATTTTTAATTTCATAAACAGAATTACCGCAAATATTTTTACGTAATATGTTACCGTTAATACCTAATTCTTTTTTCAAGATAAAATTTCTTACATGTGAAGCTATAATTATTGCTGGCTTTATCTACTGTAGTGATTACAAAATGTTTATGTAAATTTATTAAATCAGCTTTAAGCTTATTATAATTATAGTCTATAAAATCTGAAAGATTAAATTCATTTTTAAGCGAGAAAATTGTATTTCTAATTAACTTAATTAATAATTTAGACCATGCTTCTAGTTCTCTCGCATTGCAGCACGCAATTTTTAACAATTTATCTTTTAATTTATTGACTGAAAAAACAATATCTTTTAAAATTATGTCCCATGTTACTTTATTACTCCCTATTCTAAATTTAAACCCTTTACGACATAGCTCCGCTAATTTGTCGTTTGCAAAATGTTTAACTAGTTCTACATCACCTGTTAATATGTGACATATCGGACTATAAATGAACTTTGCTAGTGCATCACGTCTGCTAGCTGGCATATCCATGACTCTTTCACACACGCATTTATTATTATTGAAAATATCATTATCTGAAAGATTTCCTAAAACTTTATTATAATTACAAATAATAGACCCAACAGGTCGTTCATATGAATACACTATTAATGGTTTGAAATCTTTACAACCATCTGGTAACATGGACTTAACTTTCTTTGAATTAATAAGACTGTTAACATTAATTTTGTCTAAAATTTTAGAGGAATAATTTAAAGTGGACATGACTTTATCTTTAATACGGTTATCTTTGGATTTCTTAGAATTAGCTCTAATATATCCCATAAAAGCAAAGACTATATTCTTAAATTTATTTGTGAAATTATGTTTATTATTTAGAATATTTTCTATAAAAGGAGCAAAACTTTTCTTTTGTAGGCCTTTCAATGAATCTTTTAATTTTTTAATTCCGAAATTTTGATATAATGAATATAAATTATTAACAATAATTTTAATATCAGACCTGCTTTTCTTTGTATTAAATGTATTTAGTCTTCTATTACCGTGTCTACCAGGTCTTCTGTTTAAAACAGGGAAGTTAAAATATTGGTTATTAAAATCGTTTTTTAATAAATCTTTATACAAAATGTTGCCTACATTTGTTATTTGATTGTTAAGTCCAAATGGATAGATGGTCATTAATTTTCCAATCCAATAATTTTCTCTATCTAAAACATTTTGATTACTTTGAACAATTTCTATAATTTTGTATTTACAATCAAATGTAGTACAATCTGTGTTAAAATGCTTATATAGAAGAATCTTGGAGTCGATGCCGTTCTTAATTCCTGATCTATGCCCGTAGGCTCTTTCTCTTAAACATTGCTCCGTCTTTCCGTCTCCGTCAATCAGGCTATATAAAAGATCACACAATTAAGTTGACTTAAAGCTTCAAGGAAAAGATAGATAACGGAATTAAATTGCAGAAACAATTTAATAACAAACTAGAAGAAAGTACATTTAACGTTACGTTAATTAATACAACTAATCACCCCTGCGTGAAAGAAGGTGAAAGCAAACAGTCCTCAAAACATTGTACAGGTAGACAAGATGCAGGATTCTAAACTGCATGCGGCTACTGTAGGATCTGATGCTTAGCAAAGAAAGTACGTTACGGATTTAGAGAACTCT
Source organism: Paralithodes platypus (assembly GCA_032716605.1). Lineage (NCBI taxonomy): Eukaryota > Metazoa > Arthropoda > Malacostraca > Decapoda > Lithodidae > Paralithodes > Paralithodes platypus. The sequence continues at coordinate 33,136,768 of CM064578.1, read as the reverse complement.
TAACTCAAAAGCAGGAATAAATACTAGTGATAGGCCATACAGTGTATAATGGCATAGGTATAATTAAATAAAGGCAGCAACTCGCATCATAACCACATACAGGTGTGCTTCTCACTCTTAGTCAGGCAAGCCTGCTCGGACAGAGTCTCTATGCCACACCCTGACCCACAATGCTCACAAAAACGGTAAACTGTGGCACAATAAGCATACAGAGATAATAAACCACTAGCTGTTAATCTCCCAGGTGGCAGAGGTCTAGCCGGAAGGATATAGGCTTCGGATACCCGAGCTGAGCCACCTGCTCTAGCCTAGGGACGTTCCCAAGTCTGTGCGCCAAATTACTCTAATTGAAAGGGTGCTCTCTTGAGAGACTCAGATCGCAAGTATCTGACTCTCTCCTGGCGACCCTAAAACAAAAGCAAGACGTGCTAGCGCAGTGCTGAGTGGACTAGGCAAGGGCCCTCACACAACACAACACTAGACACACAGGGACACAGACAAGAAAATGCCCCCAGACTCCCACGGGTATCCTAGTAAAATCGTGCGGGTCCACAGGACTCGCACCAGCAGACTTTACTTAAAGGATCGCAAAAAGCCCCCCCTCCGATCTAGCCCCTGCTAACCTGACACAAGAACACACTAGCAGTATGGCTTCCTTAAGGGTCGCTCTACTGGTGATCTTCTTTCATATCTTACTAACTCTTGGTCATCCTCCTTTCGGGACTTCGGTGAGACTTTTTCTATTGCACTAGACATATCGAAAGCCTTCGATAGAGTCTGGCATAAATCTTTAATTTCTAAACTACCCTCCTTCGGTTTCTATCCCTCCATCTGTGCCTTTGTCTCTAATTTCCTTTCCGGCCGTTCCATAGCTGCGGTTGTGGACGGCCATTGTTCACTTCCTCACCCTATAAACTCCGGTGTTCCTCAGGGCTCTGTCCTATCTCCTATTCTCTTTCTAATTTTATAAATGATCTCCTTAACTGTACCTTAATTCCCATCCATTCATACGCAGACGACTCAACCTTACACTACTCCATTAGTTTTTCAGAACGCCCCAGCCAGCAATCCCTCAACGACAAACGTAATGAAGCCATAGAACTCTTAAATTCTGATCTAAATACTATTTCCAATTGGGGCAGAGAAAACCTTGTTAATTTTAATGCTTCCAAAACCCAATTTCTCCATCTATCTACCCGTCAGGATCTCCCAGCGGACTATCCCTTATTCTTCAACAATACAAAAATAAACCCTTCATCTTCTCTCAATATTCTTGGTGTCTCTTTTTCTTCTGCTCTCATTTGGAAGGACCATATTACCAGTCTTGCTAAGGCAGCCTCCCAGAAGCTGGGTGTGCTCAACCGCCTTAGGGGGTTCTTTTCCCCTGCACAGCTTCTTGCTCTGTACAGGGGCATAGTGCGCCCTTGTATTGAGTATTGTTCACATGTGTGGGGAGGTTCCTCTCACACCGCTCTCCTAGACAAGTTGAAAGGAAGGCCTTTCGTATCATTAACTCCCGTCCACTCACCAACTCTCTGCAATCTCTCTCTCTCCGCCGCAATGTTGCATCTCTCTCGCTATTCTATCGCTACTATAATAATCAGTGTTCCTCAGAGCTATCCCAGTGCATACCACCTCCTTTACGTAGGGCACGTGGTACCCGTCTTGCAACTCAATCCCACCCCTACTCTGTGCAACTCTCCAACCCAAGAGTGAAACGTTACTCTCAAACTTTCTTCTACTCAACATCTGAGCTCTGGAACTCTCTCCCAGAATCAGTCTTTCCCTCTTCCTATGACTTAAATTGCTTCAAACTCCGTGTGTCCAGGCATTTTGGCTCGAACGTCCCTTGATTTTGGCCCTGTCACTCTTTCAACTATGGGGGAGGCACTCGCTATAGGCAGTTATGCCTTTTGCCTCCCTCAATCACATAGAGAAAAAAAAAAAAAAAAAAAAAAAAAAAGCATGAATCCACCAAGTATGAGACAACAAAAAAGCTTCCTAGGTCTCCTTAACAATTACGTCTCTGCATAAGGCCCAAAATCCTATCTAATTATCTGAGAGCTCGTCGTGAATACAATAATAGATATAAGGTCTATCAAGGTGATGGGATAATTAAATAGATTGGTGAAGTAGTGGAAAGAAGGTATACAAAGTAAGAGAGAAAGTTTCTAAGTGGGGTTGAGAGGGATAGATATCAAGGGGGTCCGAAGGGTACGACAGTGAGGTGAGCTCTGAGTCTTGAATCTGTCTGGACCCGACCCTAGGCATACAAAATACATCCCAGGCTTGGCAACACTCAACACAGTTGCCGGGTCAAAATCGTCTACCCCGTGGTTGAGTCGAAACTAAGCCTAACGTTGCAATCGGATGCATATGGCAACGCTTCAGGCTCGTCCCAAGCTAGACTCTCCGCGCGAAGCAACGTCCCCCAGCCAGTCTCTCTCTCCCGCTCGTCTCCTCCCACTCTCACTAGACTTACATCTTATATATTATAATGAAACAATCAACTATCGAGAATAAAATATACTAAGATGCGTTGGTTAAGAATAAGGGCAGCTACAAGCAGTGAAACAACATAAGAATATCCCAGACATTAGTTACGTTGTCGTAGGATATATACTAAGGAAAAGCCGGCCAGCTGCCGCCAGCCGGTTTCTAAACGGCTGGGCAGCCGACGCGCGCGCACGCCCGCACGTGGCTACTATGCAGAAGCGTCGCACAATTCACCTATGCATAGCCTCCGATAGTGCAGTTGGTTAGTGGAGAGAACGTATTAATTCATTAACCCCTTCAGACTCATATGATGCAGAGGTTGCCAGATTAGCAATAAGAAATAGAGTTCTCTCACTCTTATAATTACCTCTCCAAAATTAGTTTTCTGCCCACAGCTATTTCAAAGCCAACTGCAGAGGTTGAAGTAACTAAACTAAAGGTTTCTAAATACCCCTGATGGTAAGAAAGGCTTTAAAGTATCCCTAATCGGCTCAAAATCGCGTCATATGTCGGAGAGGGTTAAGGTTCAGTAGTAGTTTATCGAGAGGCCTTCCCTAGGGTTATGTGCCCCATTAATTACTATTTCCATTCACCTATGCATAGCCTCCGATAGTGCAGTTGGGATATTGTACATGCTAATATTGGTATGCAGGATTCGAAACTGCATAATAAATCGTAGGCTTGTGCAGTATTCTTTTAACTGTCTTCGTGCTGCAATGCATAGTGTGTTGATTTTCGGTGTGAGCATCCTAGGTTCGAATCCCCGGACTGCCACATGTGTTTGTTAATTTCATTAATCAAGTTTAGGAGTGAAGTTGGTTAGTGGAGAGAACATATTAATTCATTAATGTTTAGTAGTAGTTTATCGAGAGGCCTTCCCTAGGGTTAAGTGCCCCATTAATTACTATTTCCATTCTCCTATGCATAGCCTCCGATAGTGCAGTTGGGATATTGTACATGCTAAGATTGGTATACAGGATTCGAAACTGCATAATAAATTGTTGGCTTGTTCAGTATTCTTTTACCTGTCTTCGTGGCGCAATGCATCGTGTGTTTATTTTCGGTGTGAGCCTCCTAGGTTCGCATACCCGGACTGCCACATGTGTTTGTTAATTTCATTAATCGAGTTTAGGAGTGAAGTTGGTTAGTGGAGAGAACATATTAATTCATTAAGGTTCAGTAGTAGTTTATCGAGAGGCCTTCCCTAGGGTTAAGTGCCCCATTAATTACTATTTCCATTCACCTATACATAGCCTCCGATAGTGCAGTTGGGATATTGTACATGCTAAGATTGGTATGCAGGATTCGAAACTGCATAATAAATCGTAGGCTTGTGCAGTATTCTTTTAACTGTCTTCGTGGTGCAATGCATAGTGTGTTGATTTTCGGTGTGAGCATCCTAGGTTCGAATCCCCGGACTGCCACATGTGTATGTTAATTTCATTAATCGAGTTTAGGAGTGAAGTTGGTTAGTGGAGAGAACACATTAATTCATTAACTTAAGGTTCAGTAGTAGTTTATCGAGAGGCCTTCCCTAGGGTTAAGTGCCCCATTAATTACCATTTCCATTCACCTATGCATAGCCTCCGATAGTACAGCTGGGATATTGTACATGCTAAGATTGGTATGCAGGATTCGAAACTGCATAATAAATTGTAGGCTTGTGCAGTATTCATTTAACTGTCTTCGTGGTGCAATGCATAGTGTGTTGATTTTCGGTGTGAGCATCCTAGGTTCGAATCCCCGGACTGCCACATGTGTTTGTTAATTTCATTAATCGAGTTTAGGAGTGAAGTTGGTTAGTGGAGAGAACATATTAATTACACGTCGAATGGTGTGCAAATATGGAGAATGACGGACGAGTGTTGCACATACGTTCTCCTGTAATCCCACATACCAGTGACGTCCTTTTATGATATTCTGGCAACTATTTGACAATTTTATTCAGCTTAGGAAAGACGTCTACCCCATCAAGAAATACTACAGGCTATCTCTAGTAATCCTTTTTATAGATACCATTTACCTCTCCTAAGCTTCATAAAATTGTCTAGATATAGCTAGAAATAAATTAGATGACGCCGCCGGTGCAGAAAGGGTTAAGGGGAGAAGGGTTTACTTATTGGTCGATTTAATTTTTCTTTTGCTATATTAAGACGATTTTTTACCGTTTAAAGAGGATCTGTGGTACCAAAATGGTTCAGTGAGATGGTTTGAAGCCTGTTAATTCTCCCTACCAACAAATGCCAAAAGTGGCCGACAGAGGCGCTGAACGCAATGTTTACCGCGGTGCATCATAGGAAATTGTATACCTCGCGGATCTCTGGACCCTCTCTCTCTTTCAACAATTATTTATTATAAGCGGTCTGTCGAAATTTCCGTAGCCGACACATATTATAGCCTATGCATACTGTTGTTTATTATATCTTAAAGTCACCCATACCCATATATAACTTATATTTACAATATAAAGTCAGCAGGTATTTTCGCGCCTTTTTGTTATGATAATTAATCAGCTTATAATTATGTTTGTAGTCATTATCAGCTGCATGTGGACATTCCCATGACTATTGTCCTTTATAAGGATTTTGTGTAGTAGTTTACTATATAATAAAAGCAAGTATAATCACAGGAAATCATGATAAACTGTGCATGTTAGGTATTGTTGATGTCGACAGTCGTAGCTCTGGCGCTAGTTCAGAAGGGTCCACCAGAGGCCTCAAGTGTATTCTTGGTAGGGAGAATTGCTGGAGGCTCTTTTTAAGCTGAATATAATCGTCTATTATTAGCCAGAATATAGTTACCAGGACGGCGCCGGTACAGATGGGGTTAAACGTCCTACCGTACATCCTTCCTAAGCTTCTTAAAATCGTCTAAATATAGATATCCAATAAGAAATATATCACCGGTACTGTAAGAGTTGAAATAGTCAGCAAGTATCTGTGAAGGGTACATCACACAGTTAGGAGGACGAGCTAGAGTCACTAGAAGTAGGGGACAATTCGGACTCGCGGGCCAATTCCCGGTGAAAATCGATGACTCCTAGTGATTCTAGCGACTCTTAGCGAGTTCCGTTAGACTCCCACTCGCTCGCGGTGAAAATCGATGACTCCTAGTGAATCTAGCAACTCTTAGTGACTCCTGCTAGACTCCCACTAGCTCGCACTCCTGACTGTGTGAAGGCCCCTTAATCAAACAGAATGGAGGGACTCGCCTGTTTAACCCTTTCTGTACCGGTGTCATCCTCTTCCCTTGATTCTGGCTACTATTGGACGATAATATGTAGTTTAAAAAGGACCTTCAGCAATTAACAGGCTTCGAACCATCTCAATTAACCCTTTATACTACCACAGTTCCTTCTTAAACTGCATAAAATCTTCTAAATATCGCATCAAATCTTCTAAATATGGCTTGAATAGTAGCTAGCATAAAATGTAAAAGCCGTCACCGGTACGGAAGGGGTTAACTACGGTATACAAAACTTGTACTATACTTTTGCTGGATACAAATCAATGCGGTCAATTCACCACTTGCGAGTTTCAGGCTATAAGAAAGTTGGAGCCGTAGACATTGATATTTAGCAGAATTACCAGCTAAAATACGGTTGTAGTCCATTTCTAAAATACATAAAACCCAATTCAAAATACTTAACCTACATTATTATTGCATTTCTATTTTATTTCGATGTTCACGGCTCCAACTTCCTTATAGCCTGAAACTCGCAAGTGGTCAATTAACTATACATTAACCCGTTCAGTACCGGTGGCGTCTTTTGAATGTATTGTGGCTACTATTAATCGATTTTATTCAGTTTAGGAAGGATCTCTGACAATAATTACCAGGCCTTGAAACATCTCACTTATCCCTTTGGATTTCAGCTACAATTAGACGATTTTATGGAGCTTCTAAGGTAAAATGATGGTAGCCGAAAGGTATAATTGAGATAGTCTGTAGCCTTTTAAATGTGTAGAGTTTGTAGACCTCCATCAAGCTTATAAAAATACCCGCTAGACCACCTTTCAGAATACATTTGTACATTTTTCGTTTCCTTCTAAAATTACAGGCTCGCTATTGTTCGCCAGTAAAACAATCAACACCTAATTGCCACGAAAGGTCTTAACATTGACAAAGACATAAGGCGAAAGGTCTCCAAATCGCCAAACTAACGGCACGAAAGTCTTAAACCTCATAACTAATAGGCTAAACATGAGGGAGAAGGGAGTCCAGTAAAAGCGAGTACTATCCCCTTAAGTTAGTTCAGGAAAAGCGTTCGCCAGTGTATCAGAACTGACTCCAAAAACTGTTCATAAATTCCTAACCACGACTACGAACGGTCTCCCTTGTCAGTGTCAAGTGGATAATTGACCACTTGCAAGTTTCAGGCTATAAGGAAGTTGGAGTTGTTTACATTGATATTTAGCAGAATTACCAACTAAAATGCGGTTGTAGTACATTTATAAATACTTACAACTAAATTCAACATACGTTAAGACATCTATTTTATCATTGTATTTCTGTTTAATACCGATATTTACGGCACCAACTTCCTTATAGCCTGAAACTCGCAAGTGGTCAATTGATAGGTTTGTGGTGAGAAGGGACTGGAGTTCTCGAAAAGGGGCTCCAGCTAGTCCTGACGATATTCTTGCCTTGTAGTGCGTTGGCTAAATAATCCAGAAGGGTTGACAGCCTCTGAAGTACTATTTTAACCCTATTAGGTGCAGGGCGGGCCAATTTCGATTCTCCCTGATTTACTCCATTAGCTTGGAGATTTTAAGACGTTTCACCTCATTAGTTTGGCGATTATAAGATGCTTCAATCCAATAAGGTGTCGATTATTCCAGGGCGAGCGATAACGAACCTGCAATTTGGGAGAAACCGGCCTTTGGCCGGGAATTTTTTCTACCGAAAAATTTAAAAATTTAGCTTGAAGGGGGTCTGGGGGATTTTTTTTTAGTTTGAAGGGGGTTTGGAGAGGCATGTTTCTAAGTATTGGGGGGTAAACTAAAAACACATTGTTAAAAAATGACTAAAACAAATAAACCCTCAATAATAATTAAACAAAATTCCATAATAATCCCCAAGACGATGCACCAGATAGTGTTAACTAACTAACTGTGGTTGAAGCAGGCTATTTGCTTATTAACCCTCTCAAGCTCCAATACGCGTTTCTGTTCTGTTTCTGGCTACTATTAGACGATTTTATTTAGATTAGTAACGGTTATATGGAAGTCAGAGGGTTGATTGAGATAGTATTTACCCTTTTAATACCCACATATACTTCCTAAGCTGCATAAAACAATCTAATGATAGCCAAAATAAACAGCTAAAACGCGTCAGAGCTTCAAAGGGTTAACCCTTTGAGAACTAGGATGCGTTTTAACACTTTATACTGGCTATCGTTAGTAGATTTTATACGTCTTAGGTAGGATCTGTGAGAGTTAAAATGGTAAGGACTGTCTCAACCAATCCTCTGATGCCATATATCCTTCATATAGCCAGACATATAGAAACAAATTATGTCTTAGATCCTCAAGGGGTTAAGTTGACTTTATTTTATTTTCTCTCTCTCAGACGACTCTACCTTACACTACTCAATTAGTTTTCCTGAACGCCCCAGCCAGCAATTCCTCAAAGACAAACGTAATGAAGTCATGCAACACTTATCTTCTGATCTAACTACTATTTCCAATTGGGGCAGAGAAAACCTTGTTACCTTTATTGTTTCCAATACCCAATTTTTTCATCTTGCTACCTGTCCAGAACTCCCAGAGGACTATCCCTTACAATTCCACAATACAAAAATTAATCCTTCATCTTCTCTCAATATTCTTGGTGTCTCTTTTTCTTCTGCTCTCACTTGGAAGGACCATATTACCAGTCTTGCTAAGGCAGCCTCCCAGAAGCTGGGTGTACTCAACCGCCTCAAGAGGTTCTTTACCTCTGCACAGTTTCTTGCTCTGTACAGGGGCACAGTGCGTCCTTGTATTGAGTATTGTTCACATGTGTGGGGAGAATCCTCTCACACCTCACTCCTTGACAAAGTGGAAAGGAAGGTCTTTCGTATCATTAACTCCCGCCCACTCACCAACTCTCTGCAATCTCTATTCGCCGCAATGTTGCATCTCTCTCGCTATTCTATCACTACTACAATAAGCAATGTTCTTCAGAACTTTCCCAGTGTATACCACCTCCTCTACGTAAGGTACGTAGTACCCGTTTTGCAACACAATCCCACCCTTAGTGGAACTCTCCAACCCAAAAGTGAAACGCTATTCTCAGACTTTCTTCTATTCAACTGCTGAGCTCTGGAACTCTCCCAGAATCAGTCTTTCCCTTTTCCTATGACTTAAATTGCTTCAAACTCAGTGTGTCCAGGCATTTTGGCTTGAACGTTCCTTGATTTTGGCCCTGTCACTCTTTCAACTCTTGCGTAGGCACTTGATACAGGCAGTTCTGCCATTTGTCACCCTCACTCATACAAAAAAATAAAATAAATTGCATCTATTTGTACAGTATGAGCACCATAATTGCAGCAGCATCGCAATTGTCGCCAACGCCTGTCGCAACATTCGTTCTGATTCACCATAAAATTGTCATCCAACATTCGCTATTATTGCCTCCCAGTCGCCGTTATCCCACGGTACTGGTGCTACGTACGCATGCCAATCGCTTGTCTTGCCTAATTCGCGTATTAAAAAAACTTGGTTCGCTGCCGAATATGGACGAAAATGGACATAGACAAAAAAAAAGCAGTCGCAAGGCATTCGATATCGCCGATTCGCACAGTGGGATCCCTGGGGCTTTATGAAATGCTAGAAATAACAGCTCGATTACATAAGTTCTTTTTGAGTAATTGGAGGGTAGGGTCGGGATTTTTGTCCTACCTATAATGAACAGGGTATATTATACAGACATCCTTAACTTCAAAACCGACATATGAACTTTGACCACCACCAGCACCAGCGAAGAGGTGAAAAGCATCAATTTATGTATCTTGACAAATGCTTTTGCTGATACGTCACTCAGGAAAGACAATATGTTCACACGAAATAAAATGTTTGCACTATCCAATGCTAATTGGTCTCAGGATTCAGACACCATTCACCTCAGAGCCGGTATTTGAACACTGACCCCCACCAGTTTATCACTTAATGAAAAATATCAATATATGTACCCTGACAAATGCTTATTCTGATTCTGAATAGACGATGTGGAAAATATATCCACCTTTTATGATCTCGTTATATTTCTAGCCCATTGTAGGGAGTGCTCCCACTTTCATTTATTGATGTATAAATATAAATAAACTATCAACATATTATTGAATATACGATAATGCTCATTATGACTTGTGATCAAATGACGTTGTTAACATAAGATGGCAATAATGACTCGCGCTGGTGCTTTGCCATTTGCTTCTGACAATTCCACATTATAACAAGTTTTATTTAGAGACGCATGGGTAAGGGGAGCTGCGCATCTCAATAAATATTGATATCGATATTGTTCACGTACTTAAGTGTGTTACATGATCATATCGATACCGGCAATATCTCGGAGTGTGGCCATTTTGAATTATAACCCACTCATTAACCTGCAGTAATGATATACATATCCAAAGCTGCGGACTTCGATGTAATCATAGTAATTTTCGATAAGTAAATTATTTAATAATTATATTTATCTTGCTTATAATTATACATTTGTGTATTTATATTATAATGTGTCGTAATCAACTCACAATTATCAAATTGTAAATTACGATTGAAACTGCATAAAAGTTGCATATCGAATACTGAATGGCCAACCAACTTCTGGCTGTTGCGTCCTTGATAACATCCCTGTATTCCACACCCTTGCGGTGCATAATAAACAGAAAAACACATTATACACCAATTGTTCTCTCCCCAAACAAAATAGTGTAATTTAGCTTTCCTTGTTTGTACAAACTTTACTTCATAGCATGTTGTGGGGGGTGGGGTGGGGATGGAGCGGTAGGGAGGTGTTGACTGTGTTGTAGGGGTTATATAAGGAGGGTGGGAGGCCAGACAGCACTCAGTGATCAGCTGCTGCTCCAGGCTCCGCTCTGGCCTCACCTGCCCCTCCACCTTCACCGTGAGTCATGCGAGACATTATTTCTATAAATTATATTTTTAATCATGTGACTAATTGGTATCAAGCAATTGCTGTGTGTCATGCTATATCTGAGCCAAATGCTAGAATATTAGGAGCTAATTATAAGGCTGATTGTATACAATGTGTGTTATGTCGAGAGTGAGAGCTGTGGAAATGGAAATCTTTAGGAATGTATGTGGAGTGTGTAGAATCGGTGGAGATAAACTATAGGAATAATCCAGAGGTGTGAAGGTTTGAACGGCAATCAATCAACAGGCAGAACAAGACGCTTTACGGGAACGTGACTGAAATGGTGACATAAAAGCGGCAACACACGAGTATGAAGGTGTATTTAAAGGCAGGGGGGGGGGGGGGATTTACTCCTTAGACCTCTATGATGCCTTTAAACAAATATATATATATATATTACCCACCCCTCCAGCGAGATTAATTTGTAGATTTGTTTTTGTTGGTAGTAAAATATCCCGACTAACGGCCGGGTCCTACTAATAATCTACAGGCTCGCTATCGCTAGCCAGGAATAAAAATCGACACAGAATGGCACGAAAGCTCTTAATATTAGCAAATAAATGGGGGAAAAAGGTCAGTGATGTTCTTTGCTATATTAGGAACTCTAAAAAGACCTTTTGCAATCTTGATCCTCTCGATGTATCAAGGTTGCAGGACGTGCATTATCATATCATTTGTATGCTGATGACACTCAAATCTATGTTAAGATAAATGATGTAGGAGATATAAAGGACAGAATGACAATGTTGATGTCGGATATAAAGATCTGGATGGTTCGCAGAAAGCTGAAACTGAACGATGGGAAAACTGAACTAATTGTCATCCATGGAAACAGGAGGACTGGTGTCAACGACTTTGGATCACTTAACATTGGTGAAGCAGAACTCTCTCCTGCTGTATGTGTCAAGAATCTCGGTGTGTTCTTTGACTCAAAACTTAGTTTTAAAAAGCAAATTGATCACATAGTCAAAACTTGCAACTACCAGTTTCGTAACCTATATGCTGTCCGAAAATCGCTGGACTAAACAGTGTCTTTTGACACTGATTCACTCTCAAATCTTGTCTCGCATAGACTATTGTAACTCTCTATGGTTTGACCTACCCAAATATTTGCTACGAAAATTTCAGTCAGTAATAAGTCGTGCTGCTCGGCTGGTTTTTGGCCTCCCACCTAGAACGCCTACTACATCGAGTTTGATTGAGTTGCATTGGCTCCCGATCAAGGCCAGAATTGAGTTCAAGCTTTGTCTTATAGTTTTAAGAGGGGTTAAGTATGGTGAGCCTAAAATAATACCTGGCTGAACTTTTGCTCCCCCAACGGGATCGACCTTGTATGTCTCTGCGCAGTGGGGATGATCTTTTGAGATTGGATGAGCCTACCGTTGCTTATCAGTCCTCTTTTGTATCTCGTGCTTTCTCCCACACGGTTCCAAGGTTGTATAATCGGTTGCCGGACTGTATTAAGGGGAGATTTTCACTTGAGGGCTTTTTTTCTTGGCTCCTTTCTCCCTCATTTTTAGCCTCATTGTTTTTTCTAATTTTAAGACGTTTGCCCCATTATTTTGACGATTTTAAGAACTTTCAACCCAATTCTGTCAATTTTAAGACCCTTTGTGCCATTTAGGTGTCGATTTTATCCTGGCGAGCGATAGCGAGCCTGTAATTTAAGAGAAATCGGCTTTCAGCCGGGAAATTTTTCTACTGAAAAATGTACAAATTTATCTTGAAAAGAGCTCAAGGGGGTGTAATCTTAAGCTTGAAGGATATCTAGGGACCAAACTAAAAATCTCCCCTTAAGCAGTCTATATCTGTTGAGTCCTTCAAGAAGCATTTAAAGACCTTTATGTTTCAAATGTGTTACGACCTGTGGAATGGTGTAGTGACAGATGATTATACAGTTTAGTGGTTATAATTATTGTATTAATAACTGTAAATTGTGTTGTAAATATGTTAATGTAGTTTTATTGAAATTGTGTTTTGTGTTCGAGTGCTTGCGAATTGTGTTCGAGTGCTTGCGAATTCATTTTGAAGATTGAGCGTTCTTTTAAATAAGTAAAATTATTATTATTATTATTATTATTATTATTATAAATCGACAAAGTATTGGGGCGAAAGTTTCACGATCTCAAAACTAATGGTGCTTTAATCACGAGGGAGAAGGGCGAAACAAAAACTCCATTAAGGGGATGGGCCGGTTTTCTTGACCACTTTCTCCCTCATGTTTAGCCCCATTAGTTTTCAGATGTTAAGACGTTTGCCTTATTAGTTAGTCAATTTAAAGACCTTTCACCCGATTTCTTCGTCAATATTTAGACCTTTCGTGCTATTTATGTGTCGATGTTTTTCCCCTGACGAACGATAGTGAGCGTGTAATGTTGGAAGAACCGGCCTTCATTTATTTTTCTACCGAAAAAATGTACAAATTAATCTAGAAGGGCGATGTAATGGATGTTTTTTTTTTTTTTTTTTCTTTTTTTTATGGAGGTCTAGGGAGGAAACTAGAAAAATAATGAATTCATGCACAAATCTGCCAAAAAGTGAACTATCCCCCCTTAAAGGTTGCAAACGAAGTCCCAGGCCAATGATAGGACAGGATGTAGATTTTTTTTTAAGGGGAGAGGGGCCGTTTATTTGCCTGTTTAATTATATTTTTATGATTTTCTTAGTTTCCTCCCTATACCTCAATCAAGCTTAAAAAAACATCCATTAGATCCCCCTTCTAGATTAATTTGTAAATTTTTCGGTAGAAAAATGTCCCGGCCGAAGGCCAGTTCTTCCAACATTACAAGCTCACTATCGTTCGCCAGGGAAAAAATCGACACCTAAATAGCACGAAAGGTCTAAATATTGACGCAGCAATGGGGCGAAAGTTCTTAAAATCAACTAACTAATGAGGCAAACATCTTAACATCTGAAAACTAATGGGGCTAAACACGAGGGAGAAAGTCGTCCAGAAAACCGGCCCATCTCCCCTTAAAGGTTGCAAACGAAGTCCCAGACCAATGATAGGGGAGGCTGTAGACATTTTTAAAGGGAGAGTTTGGCAGATTGATTTAGTTTTCCTTTTGCAGACTTACCTGTATTTGCTCATTTATAATTTTTTTTTTTTTTGTTTTTTTTTTTTCTATGTGATTGAGGGAGGCAAAAGGCATAACTGCCTATAGCGAATGCCTCCCCCATAGTTGAAAGAGTGACAGGGCCAAAATCAAGGGACGTTCGAGCCAAAATGCCTATTAACCCCTTGAGGAGCTTGACGCGTTTTGACAGTTTATTCTGGGTATCAGTAAACAATATTATACAGCTTAGGAAGGATCTGTGGTAATAAGAAATGTAAAGACTGTCTCAATTAACCCCTCTGACTTCCAAATATCCTTTCTAATCTAAATCAAATCCTCTGAGGATTACCAGAAAACTGCCAAAATGCGTCATAATCCTCAAGGGGTTAATTGTTGATCTACCTATTCCGTTTCTCAAAGGTTTCGGGATGAGCTACTGACTTAAAGGGGGTGACCTGCTTTTTAGTTTTTTTCTCTCTTTTTCTCTCTTTCTCTGGCTTGTATCCATTCGGTTCCATTCAGCCTACTGTTTTAAGACGTTTATCCTCATCCAGGTGTCAATTTCTTCCTGGCAAGCGATAGCGAGCCAGCATTGCATGGAGAAATCCGGCTTCGCCGGAGAAATTTTTCTATCGAAAAATTAAAATAATTAGTCTGTCTAAAACATTTAAAAAGTATGCTGGCTCGCTACTGCTCGCCAGGAAAAAATCGACACCTGGATGGGGATAAACGTCTTAAAACAGTAGGTTGAATGGGGCCGAATGGATACAACTCAGAGAGAGAGAGGGAGAGAGAGAACAAAACATAGGTGGGCCCCATAATTAAGCCGGTATCACACGAGCACTTTTTCCCTCAACCATTTATCCTCAACACTGGTCTGGCAGCTTATGAAGTCAACATTTAATATATTTATGACGCTTAAATTCATCTACCATCAGTCTAGTTTCCAATACCAGTGCAAAATATTCCAGAAATGTTGCCAGAAAATTTTTGATCATCGGATGTTGACTATAAAAGATCTCGTGTGATACCGACTTTACTGATAATTATACTCTGATGTTTCTTCAAAGAATTGTGTTTTTTTTATGTTTCATTGTGCAATTTGAAATACATTAATGCCATTGAGTTGTGAAAATCTGTGTACTTTGATTAATTCGTTAGAATGTATACGATTGCTTCTCTAACAGTATGATGTTTAAGGGGGGATGAGCTATTTATTTGCTAATTTTATATTTCTTTTTATATATATTTTTTTAGTTTCCTCCCTAGACCTCCACCATGCTTTAAAAAACATTCCCTTGACACCCCTTCCAGATAAATGTGTACATTTTTTTGGTAGAAAAATGTCCAGGCCGGTTCCTCCTACAATTACAGGCTAGCTATCGCTTGCCAGGAAACAATCGACACCTAAATGGCACGAAAGGTCCTAATATTGGCAAATCAATTGGCTGAAAGGTCTTAAAATCGCCAAACTAATGGGTCAAACTTCTTAAAATCTTAAAACCAATGGGACTAAACAGGAGGGAGACGGGGGGCAGAAAAACCGACTTTCCCCCCTTTATGTGTTGAATTTAGCAACCGTTCAATAATAATTTGAAATATGTATTGGTGTGAAGTTGTCCTATGTCATAATTCCTGAAATATTGACCTAACTTGGTATAATGCCTGCAAGTAGGAGTTTCAGAGGAGTTCCAGTTTCAAAGAAAATAGCCTTATCCCGCAAAGGTTGAGTAGGAAGTTTCACAATATCTCTGAAAATATGATTGCTGCCCCTAGAAGGGAGGATAATTATGGCCAAGGTGCGTATGGAATACAATTCAGAAGATGGAGGTATTGATATCGTCCGTTTTATATTTTCTTCTATTTTTGTTGCTGATATTTGTTTAGCATATAATCTACTTCTAGGACTCAAAGGGGTAAATACGATCTCAAATAATCCCTCTAAGTAAGTTGCATGCATATACTCCGGCACATACCCCATTGCTGGGGGTGGCCGACACGAGGTTGTAGTGGGAGATGTTCTTAGGTAGCTATAATATAGATGTAGTGTAGGAGATATACGTAGTTCAGGGGGTATAGTTTATAGTGAGAGATGCAGTAGAATACATAAAGGTGTACAAGAAATAGGGATGTAGGGAGGAAGGGGTCTGCCTCGTATGGGCCAATAGGTCTTCTGCAGATTTCCATTTTTCTAATGTTCTTATGTTCTTATGAGACAGAGCCCGAACAGAAACCACATTTAAAGTTCCTATTCTCAGGGTCCGGGACCACTTTCGCGTTGCCTTGCCCCTTTATCTGTCTCGTCGAGTCTAATTTTAGCTAGCATCAAAGGCAAAACGGCATCATCGTGCTGAAGGGATTAATTGGTGTTAAAACATACATGTATTTTCAGATATAGCTTAATGATGTGGCGGACGAGTTACAGTGAGCGCCGAAGCTTTGTGAAGTTGTGGCAGCGAGGCAAATCAACCCGTAATATTGCCAAGGAGATCGGTGTTAGCCACTCCACTGTCAGCAGATGGATCAAACGCTGGCTGACGGAGGGACACATTAATACCATACCAAAACATGAGACATATAGCGATTATAATGATTCAGTGCTTCAGTGGCGGCAGTATATGTATATCAAGCGGTGGGAGACTGAAGGACACATTAATACAATACCACAACAAACATACAACAATTATAATGGCTCGGTACTTCAGTGGTGGCAGAATATGTATATGTATATCTATATTCGCCATTTGTATAAGTGTCCTGTTGCACATTGGTTGATACGCTCGGCTCGCAACCCAGAGAACTCTTATCGATCGCCAAACAGAACGAGACAGATGTGAGGTCTTAACCCCTTCTGTACCGGTGACGTCTACTTTACTTTAGCTACTATTATACTATTTTATGCAGTTTAAAAAGGGCCTCCAACAATTAACAGGCTTCGAACTATATAACTTAACCCATTTACGCCAATTACCAAATGAACACTTTATAAAGACACTAAGCCACCTGCAGACAAACAGCTGAGTGACATACAAAGTGCGCACCAGGGGAACAACACACAAAGTAGGCCACATTAAGGGAGTCCACCTCACTTTTTTCTCTTTCTCTCCCTCACTTTGACTTTTATCCATTCGGCCCCATTCAGCCTAGTGTTTTAAGACGTTTACCCCCATGCAGGTGACAATATTTTCCTGGCGAGCGGTAGCGAGCCAGCATATATATATATATATATATATATATATATATATATATATATATATATATATATATATTTGTTTTGACAGCAAGCTAAATTTGTATATTTTTCGACAGAACAATTTCTCCGGCGTAGCCGGATTTCTCCATACAGTGCTGGCTCGCTATCGCTCGCCAGGAAGAAATCGACACCTGGATGGGGAGAAACGTCTAAAAGAAGGTGGTTGAATGGGGCCGAATGGATACAAGCCAAGGAAAAAGAGAAAAGGAGAGAAAGATAAACAAAAGTCGGTGACCCCCCTTAATCCATACCACCAATAGAAGAAGTGTAATATGTCACCAACAAATTATTGGACGGGACTCCGAGTGTTAGACCATGTATGCTCTGGTCTACAGATGTCACCTGGACAGATTCACCACCTCCATTTCCATCCAGGACGCCAAAGAGCCTCGAACCATAACCTCCTCAGTCAAGGAGACTCCAGAGTCCTGTTGATCTACCGGTTCCGTTTCTTAGAGGTTCCGGGATTAGCTACTGACTTAAGGGGGGTGGCTTGTATCCATTCGGTTCCATTCAGCCTACTGTTTTAAGATGTTTATCTCCATCCAGGTGTCGATTTATCGCGAGCCAGGATTGTATTTGCAGACTTGTGGGGGGACTGCTCACCCAATATAATGGGAGATTTTAATGTCCTTTATTCTGAATAAAGCAATTTATCCAACCAGTGTATTATTTTAACCCTTTCATACCAATATAATCAATATAATAATAACGTTGTAGTAATAACGTTGTAGTAGGATTCCATTAATAATAATAACGTTGTAGTAGGATTCCATTAATAATAATAACGTTGTAGTAGGAGTCCATTAATAATAATAACGTTGTAGTAGGATTCCATTTATTTAACTTGACTACAATGGCCACTCAGTTATATTACTGCTTAATATCATCACCTACAAAACAATAATAACAATAATGAATACAAAATATGTTTGTAGTTTTGAATTATAAAGCATATCAAAATCACGGCACCATATTCATCCGGTTGTGTTTTTTTCACGTTTTCTTCAGAAATTTGGATTGATTGTATAGAGATACGATGGGTGTCTCAGGATCAACTGTGTGGCTCTGTCTGGTTATAACTACTGCAGCTGTGATTCAAGCTCGACTGCCCCGCTGTTGTGGTGAGCTGGATTTACAGAGAAATCAATCACTGGAACATATGATTTTTTTAACATGGATATTATCAGTGATGGTTTGATTTGCCAGAAGATATGTTAACATAGTTTAGCATAAGCTCTAACCAACGTACCATGTTAGTGTCTATGCATTGTGTCTCCTCAAGTATCTGTGTTGTCACTAAGACATTATTATTATGTAATTGTCAATGTGCAGTTGCTCACACAAGTTCTATTTATCTCCGTGATCTTATACATAGAAATATAATGCATATGATTGAATTACGAGTGTAGTTTCTTATTCAGTGGTTAAATCATCTGACTAGTCAACTGATAGTTAAAAGACACCACACTTGCAATTCGATCATACTATTTTACTTTCATTTATAAGATCACAAGGGAACGTAATTTTTGCGGGCATCTGTACATTACTCTTATTGTATAGGCTACATGGCAATTAAGTAAAGCTAAAATGCACAATAAGAACACGTATTTCGTGTGAATGTTTCTTGTCACCAGTAGAATGCCGATCAACATGAATGTATTACTGGTCACAAAGAATCTATAATAACACCATATGAGAAGGATTACTTTATTGACAATGTTTCGCATCAATATATATATATACCGTATATATTTGTTTGTGCTATGTGAGTGAGGGAGGCAAAAGGCAGAACTGCCTATAGCGAGTGCCTCCCTCAAAGTTGAAAGAGCGACAGGGCCAAAATCAAGGGACGTTCGAGCCAAAATGCCTGGCCACACGGAGTTTGAAGCAATTTATGACATAGAAAGAGGGAGAGACTGATTCTGGGAGAAAGTTCCAGAGCTCAGCTGTTGCATAGAAGAAAGACTGAGAGTAACGTTTCACTCTTGGGTTGGAGAGTTGCACATAGTAGGGTGGGATTGTGTTGCAAGATGGGTACCACGTGCCCTACGTAAAGGAGGTGGTATACACTGGGAATGCTCTGAGGAACACTGATTATTATAGTAGCGATAGAATAGCGAGAGAGATGCAACATTGCGGCGAAGAGAGAGAGAGATTGCAGAAAGTTGGTGAGTGGACGGGAGTTAATGATACGAAAGGCCTTCCTTTCAATTTTGTCTAGGAGAGCGGTGTGAGAGGAACCTCCCCACACATGTGAACATTACTCAATACAAGGATGCACTATGCCCCTGTACAGGCCAAGAAGCTGTGCAGGGGTAAAGAACCCCCTAAGGCGGTTGAGCACACCCAGCTTCTGGGAGGCTGCCTTAGCAAGACTGGTAATATGGTTCTTCCAAGTGAGAGCAGAAGAAAAAGAGACACCAAGAATATTGAGAGAAGATGAAGGATTGATTTTTGTATTGTTGAAGAATAAGGGATAGTCCGCAGGGAGTTCCTGACGGGTAGATAGATGGAGAAATTGGGTTTTGGAAGCATTAAAGGTAACAAGGTTTTCTCTGCCCCAATTGGAGATAGTAGTTAGATCAGAATTTAAGTGTTCTATGGCTTCATTCCGTTTGTCGTTGAGGAATTGCTGGCTTGGGTGTTCTGAAAAACTAATGGAGTAGTGTAAGGTTGAGTCGTCTGCGTATGAATGGATGGGAGTTGAGGTACAGTTGAGAAGGTAATTTATAAAAATTAGAAAGAGAATAGGAGATAGAACAGAGCCCTGAGGAACACCGGAGTTTATAGGGTGAGGAAGGGAGCGATGGCCGTCCACAACCGCAGCTATGGAACGGCCGGAGAGGAAATTAGAGACAAAGGCACAGATGGAGGGATAGAAACTGAAGGAGGTTAGTTTAGAAATTAAAGATTTGTGCCAGACTCTATCGAAGGCTTTCGATATGTCTAGTGCAATAGTAAAAGTCTCACCGAAGTCCCGAAAGGAGGATGACCAAGAGTTAGTAAGATATGAAAGAAGATCACCAGTAGAGCGACCCTTAAGGAAGCCATACTGGCGATCTGAGAGCAGATTATGAGAAGAGAAAGGCTTAAGAAATTTGGAAACAAGAATAGTTTCAAAAACTTTAGAAATACAAGAGATGAGAGCAATTGGATGATAGTTCGAGGGTTGAGAGCGGTCACCCTTCTTCGGGACAGGTTGAATGAGAGCAAACTTCCAGCATGAAGGGAAGACGTTAGAGGATAGACAGAGACGAAAGAGTTTGCCTAGGCAGGGAGTCAGCACGGAAGCACAGTTTTTGAGTACAACAGGAGGAACACCGTCCAGACCGTACGCCTTATTAGTATTAAGATCAGAGAGGGTAGAAAGCACATCTTTAGAAGTGATTAGGATATTAGGCATAAGTAAGAGAGAGGAGGGTGAAGATGGAGGAATAGCACCGGAATTATCCAAGGTGGAGTTTCTAGCAAAGGTTTGAGCGAAGAGTTTAGCTTTGTCAGAGGAAGAAGTGATGGTTGTGCCATCAGAGTGGGAAAGGGGAGGGAAAGACGAGGAAGAGAAATTGTTGGAGAGGTTTTTGGCTAGATGCCAGAAAGCTTGGGAAGAGCTAGAGTTGGATAGTTCAGTGCAATTATTATTGATGAAAGAGTGCTTGGCAAGTCGAAGAACAGATTTGGCTTGATTCCGGGCAGAAACATAGGAAGAATGAGAGTCTTGAGTTTTATGGCGTCGGTACCGTTTGAATGTTTCCTCCTTATTGCGGACAGCAGTAGAACAGGCGTGAGTACACCAAAAAAGCATTAGTCTGAGAGAAAAAGAATGGAATGTATGCTTCCATGCCCGATATATTTATATACAGTATATCCGTAGTAGGTTCACCTCCAGGGTATCGAATCTTGTATATGAAGAGAATGATAAGAGTCAGAGTCGTATACATTTTGACGTTTATTGCAAATTTTCGGATGTACCTACATCCATCTTCAGGTATATTTATCGATCGTAAAAGAAAGTAAAACAATAATTGTAAAATGTGTATAAATGTAGGATCATTTTATCCAATTAAATAATCGCAGTATTATGAAACTTACTGAACACAATATATTTATGGCAATGATTATGTGAGAATATATATTATGTAAATAAGAAAGACAATATATTGAACAATTAGGCTACTATATGTAGAATATTTAACTATAACTAGAAATTGATAGTTTTATGAAACACCAATAGATAACACTAATAGACACAAATTATCAGAGCACTTACATTGTTGACAGACCGCTTACCACTACGACACTAACAACATTTAGTTAGTTAGTTAAAATAGGACTTCAGAGGCTATCAACCCTATTGGATTATTAAGCCAGCACACTGCAAGTCAAGAATAACGTCAGGACTGGAGCCTCTCTGCGAAAACTCCAGTCCATTGTAACCAAAATACACAAACAAACACTAACTACTAACTACCATATTAAACCAAATGAGTGAAAACTTAGCACATGATTAAAAGAAACAAAACCAAATATTGAAATCCGAACCCACTAATGATGAAAAAACAATTTAGACCAACTAACTATTAATATTTACCTATGTATTTAATTCAGGTTCATACTTATTGATATAATACCGCTAAGCAATGAAAGCATCAGTCTTGTTCATGAACTTTGAGATTATTTTAAAATTATGTTCACTGAATCGGTGATCTGACTCCCGAGCGTGATTTCTAATAGCAGAAAACTGTTGTGTCTGTAGAGTTTGACCTGTTCGAATACGCTTTCCCATATGTTCCAATATTCTTGATCGGAAGGTTCGTGAAGAGCAACCGATATTCCTCACAGGGCAGTGAGAATATTCAAATTTGTATACAATATTGGAACAATATTGGGAAGAGTATCCTTAATTTTGAAAAAAGATTGAATTTTTATTTAATTTGTGAAAACTATGTGTCAATTAATAGCAGGGAAATTGACACTTAAAATCTTGTTTAGTTGCTTTCTTAGCTCATAGCTCGGTTTTCCGTAAAATGGCAATTTGATATATTTCTTCAGTTTTGGAACAAAATTCATGACACTTTCATTACTGTATTTAGAGGAAAGAAAGGACTTGACAATATATATGACCAATACGAAACATTGTCAGTATAGTGATCCTCCTCATGTGGTGTTTATATGACCAATATGAAACATTGTCAGTATAGTGATCCTCCTCATGTGGTGTTTATATGACCAATACGAAACATTGTCAGTATAGTGATCCTCCTCATGTGGTGTTTATATGACCAATATGAAACATTGTCAGCATAGTGATCCTCCTTATGTGGTGTTTATATGACCAATATGAAACATTGTCAGTATAGTGATCCTCCTCATGTGGTGTTTATATGACCAATATGAAACATTGTCAGCATAGTGATCCTCCTTATGTGGTGTTTATATGACCAATATGAAACATTGTCAGTATAGTGATCCTCCTCATGTGGTGTTTATATGACCAATATGAAACATTGTCAGCATAGTGATCCTCCTTATGTGGTGTTTATATGACCAATATGAAACATTGTCAGTATAGTGATCCTCCTCATGTGGTGTTTATATGACCAATATGAAACATTGTCAGCATAGTGATCCTCCTCATGTGGTGTTTATATGACCAATATGAAACATTGTCAGTATAGTGATCCTCCTCATGTGGTGTTTATATGACCAATATGAAACATTGTCAGTATAGTGATCCTCCTCATGTGGTGTTTATATGACCAACATGAAACATTGTCAGTATAGTGATCCTCCTCATGTGGTGTTTATATGACCAATATGAAACATTGTCAGCATAGTGATCCTCCTCATGTGGTGTTTATATGACCAATATGAAACATTGTCAGTATAGTGATCCTCCTCATGTGGTGTTTATATTAATTGTGTCAATCTTTTCTGACTTTATTGAGTTAGGTTTGTTCTTTGACATGGCACTGGTTTGGTTGACCCTAGTTGATTTGGTACTGGTTGAGCTATAATGGTTTAAGGGGAGATGGGTCGTTTTTCTGGATCCCCTTCTCCCTCTTTTTTAACCCTATTAGTTTTCAGATTTTAAGATGTTTGCCCCATTAGTTTGTCGATTTTAATACCTTTCGCCCCATTTATTTGTCAACATTAAGACCTTTCGTGCTATTTCGGAGTAGATTTTTTTCCTGGCGAACGATAGTGAGCCTGTAATTTTGGAAGAACCTGCCTTCGGCTGAGACATTTTTATTTAACAAAATGTTCAAATTAATCTAAAAGAGGGATCTGATGGATGTTTTTTAAAGTTTGATGGAGGTCCAGGAAGGAAACTAAAGATTATATAATATGATAAATAAACGAGCAAATGAACAGGCCAACTCGCCTTAAGGGGGCCACCTCGCTTTTTTTTCTCTTTCTCTCCCTCTCTCTTTGGTATGTATCCATTCGGCCCCATTCAGCCTACTGTTTTAAAACGTTTACTCCCATCCAGATGTCAATATTTTCTTGGCGAGCGGTAGCGAGCCAGCATATATATATATATTTTTTTTTTACAAGCTAGATTTGTACATTTTTCGATAGAAAAATTTCTCCGGCGAAGCCGGATTCCTCCATACAATGCTGGCTCGCTATCGCTCATCAGGAAGAAATTGACACCTGGATGGGGATACATGTCTTAAAACAGTTGGCTAAATAGGGCCGAATGGATACAAGCCAGAGCAAGAGAAAATAGGAGAGAAGGAGAAAAAAAGCAGTGACCCCCCTTAAGCTTTTCAGTGCGGGGTAGGTCGTTAAATAGTCTACTTGTTGACTTTTTCCCGAGCCACTCACCTGTACTATCACTTACAGATCATAACAAAGCAACAGACGATATCTTCCTTGCAATATCGAACCTGGTGACCACAGAACAACCTCCCCTCTCCACCGTCCTCCTGGTGGTGGACAACTCGTACTGGACCACATCAATGATTAAGGTTCGTTAGGTTAAGATTAAGGTTGTCTCCCCTTAACCTCTTGAGGATTATGACGCGTTTGGAATATTTATTCTGGCTATCATTAGACGAGTTCAATCAGATTAGGAAGGGTATATGAAAGTCAGAGGGTTAATTGAGATATTCTGCACCCTTTTGATGCCCTCAGGTCCTTCCTAAGTTGTATAGAATCGCCCAATGATAGCCAGACTAGTCTGTCAACATACGTTATAACCCTCAAAGGATTATTGCAAAGTACGATATCTGTGAAATGAACTTTAGTTTGTGGCCAAGTTGTAGCCATTATATTACATACCAAGTTTGAAAATGATTAATGCCCGGCATATGAAATGTTAATGTAATTTGCTTATTTTGTATAATATATAGGACAACAGATGTAAAAAATATGATTATTATTAATTGTTGTAAAGTGCAGAGACATTATATCACGGCAACATAGTATAATTATAGTTTGGTAATATGCGTTGAATTACTTGTGTTCACTTATTAACTTCATCCTACCTTTGTATGTCAGTCAGAGTGTTTGTTGGGAAAATATGTACCCTTTGATCCCAAGAAATCCTTTCTAAGCTGAAAAAGTCGTCTGATGGTAACCAAAATATACTGCTAATACACGTCATAATCTTCAAGGGGATAACAATGTATTCTGCACTCCTTGTTCATACAGTAATAAAGGAACACCCCGTTCTTAACATTAATCCTCCATTACAAACCCCAATGCTTTATAATAAATTAATGAAAGCATAATAAATTATGATCCTCCCGGGATTCAAATTCGGGACACCACAATCAGAACATAAGAATGTAAACCATTACACCACCAATACATAACATAGTGCTCTCCCAATTTCTCCAATTTTACATAAACAAAGGTGTGTCAAAGGTTACTGGTCAGATCTACGCAGTTCTCATCATGTATAACTGAACATTTCTATGTATACTAAGAATATATAAATGTATCTACGAATTGTGTCCTCTATTCATTTCCCATTGCATTAAATATATTATGGGAAAAATGAATTATGAATGAGTTTTTATTTTTTTCCCAGGATACTCTTCTTGCAAAATGAATTATGAATGTGTTTTGTTTTCCCAGGATAGTGTTCTTTCATCAGTGCCTTGGGGAGTAGCGATGTTTGGAGTCACCAACAGTCAAGATGTTAATACAACCCAACTTGGTATATCCCAGCTGATGAACAAAGCACTTCAGGTAGGGACTGATCCTATTAATAATTATATATATATATATATATATGCGAATATGCTTCCACACTAAAGGTGTGTAGAATAGTCGTTCACTGAACAAAGTTTAAAAAATGTTAGTGTTAAAATTAAATTGCATCTAAAATATATTGCATGCACAAAATAAGGGTTTAAAAAGTATGTCCGAGTATCTTATTAGAAGGCTCGGACTGTTGTGTACATATTAAAATAATGTTTATGTAAAAGTGTTAAAATGCATTTCTCCTCTTTCGTAGATCTTCAGTTATTATACAAATTTGCAAGAGTGGCTGGCTCCAGAGTCAGGTATTTGTTCTGTACTCTTCTGTGGATTTCCAGGCACTGGTTTAGACAATAAAATGTTTGTCTTAGGTTATGATCGTTAAAAAAATACTTCGTTCTTGTTCCAATATTGTTTTTCGTTCAGAGTCTATTTATAGTTTTTTATTCAAATGAGGCTTGAATTTATTTATGAAGTGACTTTCTTTACTCTTTCTCAAAGCAACGTCATATTTCTTTACTTTCTAAAAGGGCATTATAATTTTAATTTTAATATAATACCCTTTTACAAAGTAAAGAAAGATGACGTTGCTTTGAGAAAGAGTAAAGAAAGTCACTTCATAAATAAATTCAAGCCTCATTTGAATAAAGAACTATAAATAGACTCTGAACGAAAATCAATATTGGGAACAAGAACGAAGTATTTTTGTAACTATCATAACCTAAGACAAACATTTGATTGTCTAAACCAGTGACTGGAAATCCACAGAAGCGTACAGAACAAATACCGGACTCTGGAGCCAGCCACTCTTGCAAAATGTTATAATAGCTGGAGACCTACGAAAGTAGAGAAATGCATTTTAACACTTTTACATAAACATTATTTTAATATGTACACAACAGTCCGAGCCTTCTAATAAGATACTCAGACATACTTTTTAAACCCTTATTTTGTGCATGCAATATATTTTAGATGCAATTTAATTTTAGCACTAACATTTTTTAAACTTTGTGCAGTGAACCTACCCTTGTCTACACACCTTTAGTGTGGAAGTATATTCGCATATACTGTATTTTTACCACAAGAATCAATATTTTTCATGTTTTATATATATATTGTTACGAACTGGCACTCGGGTACACAAGGGCTCTCAATCAGGACTCGAATACGGCTCGCTGCCACAACGGAAACACACGATCCCAACCCCTGAGTACTGCCAGCCGAACAAAAAACACCAATACCCTCCAGAGTTCAATCTGCTATAACGGGGTATACAAGAACTCGGTACTAGTGTTCAACAACAGACTAATAAAGAGACAGGAATTATCTAGTCTGGTCAACAATCAAACAATGAAGTAAAAAACAACAACACCAAAGAATAGTGTTGGCCGAAGCCGAAGTAATCCACCCTTGACTATGAACTTAAGAAGTCCACCACCCTCTACTTCGGATCGGCACTATTACGTTACGTTAATCAATAGTCCTTAAGCATCGAGCAAGGAATCTTCTGAACAAAGTTAGATGCTTCTCGGATGCTCGTAAGAAGTACGTATCGGAATTTGAACAGTAATTCAATAAGCAAAAACACTGGCAATTAAATACTATTAAAGGCTTAAATTGGCATAAGAATAATTAAAAGAATATGCAATAGTAAATGGCAAACATTAAAAGGAAGTACTCCGCAAATGCAACGGCAATAGCCTACTCGGATTGTGCTCGTGGGCCACTAATCACTAAAGTAGCCAAGCTTGCAACACATGAAATCAATAGTGCATAAACAATATCATACATAAGGAAAGCTTCAATACTATTCTGTATCTACTAATCGAGTAAAGTCTAGCTGGGGTACTGTGGGCAAAAGGTAGCAGTGACTGAACAAAAACGGCTTGTAGCCTAGCGAAGTCCTCACAACTGTTTAAAGTATTACGTTAAAACTAACAAGTGCACTTTGAGAAATCCAGATCCCTTGTATCTGGTTTTCTCCCGGCTCCTTGACAAAGTATAAACAAACTGTTAATAAAATACAGGGTGGTTAGGCTCTTGCCCTCACGCACTGTAAATTATAAACTCAACACAGTCAGCCGCGAAGACAACCTAGGCTTCACTGAACCGAAACGAGTATGCAGGTTTATCGCTTAACCACTGCATCAAACAACAACTCGTAACACAGAAAAGCCTTACCCCAGTCTAGCATTACCTAGACTAGCAGAAAACAGGAATAATAATAATAACACACAGGGAAATGCATATACAAGTGCAACAAACATAAATCAATCCTATTCTAAGTTAACCCTTCCAAAATAGGCTATCTAATAGGCAAGTATCTCGTGAGAACTCAAGCGATAATACGTTGGCTGACTAGCTCTGCACCAACGGGACCATGGAAGTTAAACAGGGTAGGGAAAAGAGGAGATAAGAATGTAAGTTAGTAGAGAAAGTTCCCATCAGTCAGAAGAATATATATAGTTAGCAAGGGAAATGAGAAGTCGCTCTGTCTAATGAGTTCTGATGAAAAAATGGCTAGACTTCCCTTTTATACCCGGCCCTCTAGTGAGCCCAACGTGAACTACTAAGGACCGCCCACTGACAACCATTACGTAATTTCTCTCTCTCCTCTGGGATACACAAAGGCTCCCCCTAGCACTGAGGGAGGGAGGAGTGCGAGTGTGTTAGGCCCACCTCCCGCCTGGCGTACCCACTGACCCCCTAACTGTGGCTGTTTCTCTTCCCATCATTACAAATAAGTTTTACACACAATACTTATAACTAATGATATAAAATAGAACTCGCTGACTCAGATGAAAACAAAATACATATTCATAATACTTATAGTACAACAGCTCACATGAACTAAGTTAGGAAACTCTACATAGACTACAGCCAAAGTTCCTGCCCTGACGATCCTAGCGAGAGTGGGGCATGACTAGGCGTTCTGTACAGCATGCTCACACGTGGACATGCGTCACACCTCCCCCAAGATTTTACTCGCTCAACCCTGAGCTAAAATCTGACAAACACAGAACCCCATCAAGCCCCCCACACCCAGCGACCGCATGGCACTACAACAAAGCTGAGTTTATCACCAAAACACATCTTATTATAAAAAAAAAAAAAATCACATTTTATAACTCCTCCCAACAATAGCAAAAAGACACAATATCATGCTCCCAGAGCGAGCTTACAGCAGCTCAGCCGTTTGATAGTTCGAGGACTACTCAAACTCTATAGGCTATGACAAACTTATACGATTACCTATATCAAAAGAAAGAGTTTTTATATGATTTTTATATTTTAATATGTTTTTCCCGGCTGCACTATAAGGGCAACCTATTTTCCTCCACTCAAACCCACACACCTGTGATAGCCTACGACTGATCATCCACCCTTGATAAACAATCCGCGATCACATTGTCACATCCAGCAATATGACGGATGTCCAGGTTATACTCCTGCAACATCAAAGACCACCTGGTCAATCTCATATTGCGATTGTGAAATTGATTCAGGAATCTCAAAGGGTGATGATCAGTGTAGATAACCACGACTGGGCCATAGGCTGGAACATACACCTCGAAGTGCCTGAGCGACAGCACAATCGCCAGTAATTCCTTTCCTATTGTAGAATAGTTCTTTTGTGCAGCATTGAACTTCTTAGAAAAGAAACTTACTGGGTGTTCCACACCTTCATTGTCTGTCTGTAGCAAGACAGCACCAGCCCCTACACCACTAGCATCTGTTGCCAGCTGAAAAGTCCTGTTAAAGTCTGGGGACCTGAGTATCGGGTGAGTACATAGCAAATGTTTCACCAAAGTGAAAGCCTTTTCACACTCAGGTGCCCACAAAAACTTTTTGTCTTTAGATAACAAATCTGTGAGAGCTGCCAACACCGTTGAGTAACCTTTTATGAAGCGTCTGTAGTAGCCTATCATACCCAAGAATCTCATAATCTGTTTCTTGGTTGTTGGGTGCGGAAATTTATTGATAGCCTGTACCTTGTTCTGAGGAGGGCACACCTGCCCCCTTCCCACTACAAACCCAAGGTACTGCACAGTGGCTTTTACGAAGTCACACTTTGCCAAATTTACTACCAGACCTGCTTCACTAAGTTTCCGGAACAAGGTCTAAAGGTGCTCACAATGGCTCTCAAAGTCGTCATCATAAATGATTACATCGTCCAAATATACGGTGCAATTCGGAATGTCCTTTACAATTTCATTCATCAGGTTCTGAAACGTTGCTGGTGCATTCTTAAGTCCGTAAGGCATAAAATTGCACCGGTAGGTACTCCCGTCCACAACAAAACCACATACCTCTTTAGCACGCTCGGACAAAGGTACTTGCCAGTAACCTTTTACTAAATCTACTTTAGACAAAAAACGAGCATTACCAATTTTGTCAACACTATCATCAACCCGAGGAAGAGGATATGGGTTAGTTGGAGTCAAACCGTTTAACCTACGGAAATCAATACAAAAGTGTACCTTGCCATCTGGCTTAGGCTGCAGTGTTACGGGGGAAGTCCACTTAACTGTGCCTTTCTCTATCAACCCTCTACCCAGCATATACTCCAACTCATCCCTCAGAGCTGGTAGTTTTATGGGGGGCACACGGTACGGGATTGACTTAAAGGGTATATGGTCCCCCACGTCAACATCATGCATAGCCTGAGTAGTGAGGCCTGGGTGTTCAGCAAATACAGTGGGGTATGAACCGAACAACTGACGGATAGCATCAAACTGCGGCTCAGGCAAATGAGCTATAGCCTCGTCAGCCCTTAGGCTCGAGTTCCCCGCCCACTGATCCGCTGAAACATGTTGATCCCAGCTATCCTCCTCTGAAGCTTGACTGCCCCCCTCTCCTTCTTCACCACGGCCGCAACAAGCCAACACAGGGACAGTGAGAGGCTCAGATGGGCGCCTCACATACTCTTTAATAAGGTTCACGTGACATAACTGGTTCTTTTTCCTCCTGTCTGGAGTGGCAACAAGGTAATCTAAATCTGAAATTTTTTCTACAATTTTATAAGGTCCAGTGTACTTCGCAGAGAGGGGGTTACCAACCAAAGGCAACAAAATTAATACCTCTTGTCCTACAGTGAACTTCCGGAGCCTCACTTTGCGATCATACCTGTCCTTCATCAAAGCTTGTGATTCTGTCAAATTTCTACCTGCCATCTCCAGACTCTTAAGCATGCGCTCACGGCTTTCAAGCACATACTTTAATAATGGACAAGGCTGCACAGTCCCCTCCCAAATTTCTTTCAGTATGTTAAGGGGGCCCCTGACACGGTGTCCAAAAATCAGCTCGTTTGGACTAAATCCCAGGCTCTCACCAGCTACCTCCCGAGCAGCAAACAGCACATAAGGCAATCCAAGATCCCAATCCATACCGTTGTCAGCACAATAACACCTGAGCATGCTTTTAAGTGTAGCATGCCACCGCTCAAGCACCCCTTGACTCTCAGGGTGATACGCTGACGATACTACTGCTCGTATCCCATGCTGTTGCATTGTTTGCTTGAACATGTTGGAGGTGAAATTAGATCCCTGATCAGACTGAATCTCCTCCGGGTACCCGTACCTTGAGAAGTACCACAACAAGTTACTGACTACCGTCTTAGCCATTCCATTTTTCATAGGGTATGCATCGGGGTATCTAGTGGTAACATACATTATGGTGAACACAAATTTATTTCCAGCCTTAGTGGGAGGGAGTGGACCAACCATGTCAACAATAATTTTACTAAAGGGTGGCCCAATCACAGGAATAGGGTGTAACGGAGCCTTAGGAATAACTTGGTTCGGTTTCCCGACACGTTGACAAATATCACAGGAGTTTATCCATGACTGCACATGAGACTTCATCCCCGGCCACCAAAACAATTTCCCCAAAGCCGCCACCGTTTTCTTGGCACCCAAATGTCCTGATAATGGAGAATCATGAGCCAACCTAAGCAAACTTTCCCTGCAGCCCTCTGGCATGACCAGCTGGTCAACTGTACCTGATCCGCCCTCCCAGTTCCTTTTAGGATCTTGATGTCGGTGGTATAAAATTCCTTTAACACTAGATTAGCGGGCTAGCGGTTTATTTATATGTACCGCCCAGCGGGGTGTTTTTAGCCAAAATAGGGCTGTTTACGTGATCATTTTCATGCCTAAATAAGACCCAGAGCGTAAAACAAGTATCTTTCCCTGAAAGGGCATAAACAGAGTTTTCCAATGACACCATAACGATCCTTTTATGATGGCTAGTTTTCTTGCAACAACCGCGCAACGCGAGTGCAAAAAGCATGTAATTCGGCACTTTCCCCATACAATTCCGTATATAGCGAGTGAGAGAGGGAGGGAGGAGGTGGGATTCGTGTCAGTAGGTTCGCCGCGGTGGTCTGGAGCAGTCATACGCTCGCTACTCTCCTGCCACCACTTGTCTCTCTCTCTCAGCAACATTACGTGCTGAAATTGCCACACGACCTATGTCGAGCGCCGCCATATAGTCCAGATTTATTATACTCGACATATGTTGCGCGCCTACACTTAGGGGTTAAAGAAAAAAAAATCCCCTGCCTTTGCATCCCTATCTTCTTCTAACTCCACAGCCCCATTGGTACACTGCAAAACCTCTGGATCCTCTAATTGCAACTTTCGAATGTCTGTGGGAGCCAACATGTCTAAGTGCTTGGTCAAAAACTCATGCCCTCCCCCAACATCCAACTTAGACATGTCTCTGCCTCCTCCACTACTTTATCAACTGTGTTAGGCACTGGAGTTACAACAGACTCGGTCAAAGGTCCTGCTATTGGGTCTTTTGGGAGAGCCACTGGTTCTAAACTCTTCAAACTTTTCCCAGCCTTCCGCTTCTCCTTAATTCCCTTCCTCCGCTGTTCTGTGGCCTGGGAAATAGGCTGTGATACCTTAAATGCTTGGGAACGAGTTACCACACATGCCATCTGTTGGCGTTGACAACTCACTACCCACTCTTGTTCCTCCCTACTCACATCGGCCGGCCTCTCGGCAACGACTAAGGGTGGAACTTCTAAAGTAGGCACCGCAAAGTCGTTGCCGAGAAGAAGGTCGACGCCCTCCACTGGCAATTTCTCAACGATCCCAACATCTAAGTCCTTAATCACACCATCAACTTCCAGCTCCACACGAACCAACGGGTATGACCTGGTCGCATTAATACCCTGAACAACAACCACCCGTGCCGCATTAATTGGTCGCCCCGTGAAATTCTTCAAAAGTGTCTGTGAAGCTCCAGTATCACGCAAAACTTCCACCTCATGCTGGCAACCCGCCCAACTTACCCTACCGGTCCCTCTATGGGCGCAAAAGACATCACGGACAGGGGACGAGCCTTCCTGAGTCTTATACATAGCCTGTGACCCTGCCGCTGGCAAACTACCCTGGGTAAATCCAGACGACATTTCAGCCACACCTATGCTGCGCACCAAAGACACGGCTGCAGCTGGCGGCTTACCAGGACAAGATTTTGCATAATGCCCCTTCTTTCTACAATGAAAACATTCCACTTCCCCTATCGGTCTCTTCTGATAAGGGGCGGAGTTCTGACCCTTCTGTAATGGGACGGCTGTAGTCTTGGTTCAGTCCTGGTATCTTGGCTTTTAAACTGAGGTTAATATCTATAGTGATTGTCCTGAGCTCGAGGGTTTGGAGTATCGCGCCCTTTGGGAACTGCATCAACACGCTTTACAGATTCACATCCCCTGATTAGCGACAACCTGAGGTCAGGCATCTCAGCTGCCTCTTGAAGAGTTCTTGGGTTCTTTTCTTTAATAGTTAAAGTCATTTCTGCACCAGTACACTTATAAAACTGCTCGAGCAGAAACAGCTCAGTCAACTGTTCTGCCGTCTCAGCTTTCTCAGAACGTGTCCAGTTTTTAAGTGCATCTTTTAAGTCCCTGGCATGTTCAAGAAAGGTCGCCTCCCTAGTCTTTGTAACACCCCGAAACTTCAATCGATATGTTTCCGGTTGCAACTCGTATGCCCGTAGGACAGCTCTTCAATTCTGGGTAGTCAATGCAAGACTCTAAAGGCAGTGCATCATAAGCCTTCAGACCCTTACCCGTAAGTCTTGAGGAGACTAGAGCTGCCCACTTCTCTTCAGGCCAATTATGCTCCCTACACTTCTTCTCAAAACGATTAAAAAATTCTGTGACTTCAGTTTCACTAAATACCGGCACCAATTTGACTAAGTGGGCCAAGGACTGTTCTCTTATTTGGCCCTCACGGCCCATCCGAGTCCCTGTCGACTCTGCACGAGTCTTATCTAAATCTAATTTAGCACAATATTTCTCCGAGTCGTACCTAAGCTCAGCCTCATGCCTCCTAACCTCAATCTCATACCTCCTCGTCTCATCCTCCTGCTTCCTAGCCTCAATCTTAGCAATCTCAAGTCTAAATACCATATCTGGAGACAGGCAGGAAGAGGGAGCTGCCATTACTGACGGAGGGGGGGCAAAAACTGGGGAACCACCACGTGCACCACCCGAGGGCACTCCAATCTGCCAATTCTCATCCCTCTGTGGGAGAGTGCTAACCTCCGGTAACTGAGTGGACGGCACTGTGGGAGTCGAGTGAGAGGGGATCTGGGGAGGAACCCCCCCAAACGCCCTCTCCTCCGAAACCCCATGTCGCCCACGCAACACCCAGGAAATCAGCTCCCCCTTGGACATCCCTGCTACATTGGAAATGCCCAAAACCTAGGCTATCAGGTGCAAGCCACAAACATCCACCCCAGTCAGCCTCTCCTCCGTCACGTGGTACCGCTTACTCACAAAACTCTAGCATCCTCCTCACTGGTTACTAACGGCACACCTTCAAATGACACCTCTCGCTCATCGTCAGTGCTAATGCACGACATACTGAAGTCCACAAAAAAATTCTCGAGACAAAAGTGTTAAACTTCCTATGCAAGCACTAATTACTAAATTAACTGGAGTCTCTTAAATGCTTTACTAATTGCCATACAAAAAAAAATATTCTTCAATATGCACGCTAAAATACAAACAAACAAATGTTGTATAACTCTGCAAAAATGTATACTGTTCACAAAATCCTAAGCAAGGTCGCCATTTGTTACGAACTGGCACTCGGGTACACAAGGGCTCTCAATCAGGACTCGAATACGGCTCGCTGCCACAACGGAAACACACGATCCCAACCCCTGAGTACTGCCAGCCGAACAAAGAACACCAATACCCTCCAGAGTTCAATCTGCTATAACGGGGTATACAAGAACTCGGTACTAGTGTTCAACAACAGACTAATAAAGAGACAGGAATTCTCTAGTCTGGTCAACAATCAAACAATGAAGTAAAAAACAACAACACCAAAGAATAGTGTTGGCCGAAGCCGAAGTAATCCACCCTTGACTATGAACTTAAGAAGTCCACCACCCTCTACTTCGGATCGGCACTATTACGTTACGTTAATTAATAGTCCTTAAGCATCGAGCAAGGAATCTTCTGAAAAAAGTTAGATGCTTCTCGGATGCTCGTAAGAAGTACGTATCGGATTTTGAACAGTAATTCAATAAGCAAAAACACTGGCAATTAAATACTATTAAAGGCTTAAATTGGCATAAGAATAATTAAAAGAATATGCAATAGTAAATGGCAAACATTAAAAGGAAGTACTCCGCAAATGCAACGGCAATAGCCTACTCGGATTGTGCTCGTGGGCCACTAATCACTAAAGTAGCCAAGCTTGCAACACATGAAATCAATAGTGCATAAACAATATCATACATAAGGAAAGCTTCAATACTATTCTGTATCTACTAATCGAGTAAAGTCTAGCTGGGGTACTGTGGGCAAAAGGTAGCAGTGACTGAGCAAAAACGGCTTGTAGCCTAGCGAAGTCCTCACAACTGTTTAAAGTATTACGTTAAAACTAACAAGTGCACTTTGAGAAATCCAGATCCCTTGTATCTTGTTTTCTCCCGGCTCCTTGCCAAAGTAAAAACAAACTGTTAATAAAATACAGGGTGGTTAGGCTCTTGCCCTCACGCACTGTAAATTATAAACTCAACACAGTCAGCCGCGAAGACAACCTAGGCTTCACTGAACCGAAACGAGTATGCAGGTTTATCGCTTAACCACTGCATCAAACAACAACTCGTAACACAGAAAAGCCTTACCCCAGTCTAGCATTACCTAGACTAGCAGAAAACAGGAATAATAATAATAAACACACAGGGAAATGCATATACAAGTGCAACAAACATAAATCAATCCTATTCTAAGTTAACCCTTCCAAAATAGGCTATCTAATAGGCAAGTATCTCGTGAGAACTCAAGCGATAATACGTTGGCTGACTAGCTCTGCACCAACGGGACCATGGAAGTTAAACAGGGTAGGGAAAAGAGGAGATAAGAATGTAAGGTAGTAGAGAAAGTTCCCATCAGTCAGAAGAATATATATAGTTAGCAAGGGAAATGAGAAGTCGCTCTGCCTAATGAGTTCTGATGAAAAAATGGCTAGACTTCCCTTTTATACCCGGCCCTCTAGTGAGCCCAACGTGAACTACTAAGGACCGCCCACTGACAACCATTACGTAATTTCTCTCTCTCCTCTGGGATACACAAAGGCTCCCCCTAGCACTGAGGGAGGGAGGAGTGCGAGTGAGTTAGGCCCACCTCCCGCCTGGCGTACCCACTGACCCCTAACTGTGGCTGTTTCTCTTCCCATCATTACAAATAAGTTTTACACACAATACTTATAACTAATGATATAAAATAGAACTCACTGACTCAGATGAAAACAAAATACATATTCATAATACTTATAGTACAACGGCTCACATGAACTAAGTTAGGAAACTCTACATAGACTACAGCCAAAGTTCCTGCCCTGACGATCCTAGCGAGAGTGGGGCATGACTAGGCGTTCTGTACAGCAAGCTCACACGTGGACATGCGTCACAATATATATATATATATATATATATATATATATATATATATATACCGGTATATATATATACAGGTATATATATACAGTATATATATATACAGTATATATACTGTATATATATATATAATATATATAATTATACAGTATATATATATATATATATATATATATATATATATATATATATATATATATATAAATCTGAATTTACTGCATTTTTTACGAATTAATCCGTCAGATTTATAGTTTTTATCTAAATACATACTTGTGTAAAATTGAGGGAAGATGAAAAATACTGTCTATTTTAAGTATATCATTATATGTTTGAGTTTTTGTCCTACATCTCTTAAGATAGCCCAATAGTGTCTGGGCTTTCTTTTCTACTTTAAGGGGGTAGTGCTTGTTTTTTGGTCTATATATATTTATTTATCTATTCATTTTGAGTTTCCTCGCTAAACCTCCAACAAACTTATAAAAACACCCACGAGACCGCCTTTCAAAATAAATGTGTACATTTTTCGGTAGAAAAATGTCCTGGCCGAAGGCCGCTTCCTTCTTCGCTATCGCTCGCCAGGAAAAAAATCGACACCTAAAGGCCACGAAAGGTTTTAATATTGACAAAACAATGAGGCGAAAGGTCTCAAAATCGCCAAACTAACGGAACGAACGTCTTAAAACCTCAAAACTAATATGCTAAACATGAGGTAGAAAGGGGTTCAGAAAAAGTGAGTAGTATCCCCTTAATGCACTACTTGAAAATCATGAGATCACTGCTAATCAAAACGCTCAAATCCAAGTCTGTTTCCTCTGAATTCCTTTCCAAATGTGAATAGTTCGATCAAAAGTTAAGCCGGTATCACACGCGAGCTTTTATAGTCAACATTCGATGATCAACATTTTTATGGCAACATTTGTGGACTATTTTGCACTGGTATCAGAAACTAGACTGGTGATAGATACAATTAGGTATCCGAAATATTTTATACGTTGACCACATAAGCTGCCAGACCAGTGTTGAGGATAAATGTTGAGTGAAAAAGCGCTCGTGTGATACCGGCTTTAGCTTGGCCCATAAACTGTACATTACTTTACACTAAGTTAAGGGGAGGCAGACAATTTTTCTGGAGCCCCTTCTCCCTAATGTTTAGCCCCACTAGTTTTGAGATTATAAGACGTTCGACCCATTAGTTTGGCATTTTAACACCTTTCGCCCCATTTAGTTGTAAATTTTAAGACCTTTCGTGCCATTTAGGTGTCGATTATTTCCTGGCGATAGCGAGCCTGCAATTTTAAGAGGAACCGGCCTTTGGCCGGGAAATTTTCTACCGAAAAATGTACAAATTCATCTTGAAGGGTGGTCTAGGGATGGTCTTCTAAGCTTGATGGAGGTCTAGGGAGGAAACTACAAACATATATGAATCAATTAATTACTAGACCAAACAAATGGCCAGTCTCCCTTTAATAGTGAATTAGGATTTAACCCGAGATCTGCGTGATTTGATTTCCCTACTACCTCTGGTAATAAATCCCCCCCCCCCCCCCCCTGCCTTGAAACGAGACCAGATGCCCTGCGACGTCCTTTATGTGTGATTTCAAATACGTTTAGACGATTTCATTAATTGTAGCATGGATATAGGGCAGCTAAAAGGATGAATTGAGAGTGCCTGTATTTTTTTTTATGAGTAGACGTCCTTTCTAAGCTGAACAAAATCGTCTAATAGTTGCCAGAGTATAAAAACAAGGACGTCACCGGTACTGAACAGAGTAAAAGTGTTGGAAATTAGTCTGTTCAAATGGCCCTAAATCGGTTTGGTCATATCCTTCTGGTATATCAAGTTATAGTCTGAAAATGGCATGAGAGCCACAGTAACATAGTACATAAATTACTGAAAAATCATGTCGGTAGATATGAGTTTACTCTTACCAATTTATGGGAAGATGGGTCGTTTTTCTGGGCCCTCTTCTCCAACGTGTTTATTCCCATTAGTTTTCAGATTTTAAGATGTTCAGCCCATTAGTTTGACCCTTTTGCCCTATTTCTTTGTCAATATTAAGACTTTTTGTGTCATTTACGTGTCTATTTTTTCCTGGCGAACGAAAGCGAGCCTGTAATTTAAGAGGAACCGGCCTTCGGCCAGGACAGTTTTCGATAGAAAAATGTACACATTTATCTTCATGGAGGGTCTTGGGGGAGTGTATTTTTAAGCTTGATGGAGGTCTAGAGAGGAAACTAAAAAGATAACATAAAGATATGTAAATGAGCAAATAAATACGCCCATCCCTCCTTAACGAACAGACAGTCACAAACACATGCACAGGAGTAACAATACAACCTGGTGCTCACTGCCATTGTGCAGTAAGTTAATAGCTGCCTCATCTATTGCACTAGTAATATATCAATAAATTAACATACAATATACACATATATTGTACGTGATACATAAGATATATTTTGGTATTATCTCATCAGCTGCGTGGGAGTTTGCACTATGTGACGGTGGTGGTGTTGAGCGACGACCCAGTTTTGCTCTCCACCTTCGCTGAGTCCTCCTTCAAGAACCAACTCCTGTTAGTCGAAACAACGAGGCTGCTCACCTTCACCCGCCTCCCTCTCTACCGCCTCCAGACCCTCCACCACATTCACAAGACTTTCTCCAGGACTGACTCTTTACTGGCTGTTATAGATGACGAATCGACAAATACTAAGTATGTACAGTAATTTGTAGTGCGAGTATTTCCTGAACAGGGGACTCATTTGTAATAAAACTTATTTGTGTGTGCAAAGAGGAAACAAAAGGCAAAGCGGCATTTAACCAGTGTTCCCAAAAAACTGAAAGAATGACAGAGAGCCAAACTCAAGATACGTTAGAATCACAACATTGCAGTGGGTAGAAACTGATTTTAGATAATTAGTAAAAAGGGGTGAGTTGAGGAGACGAGATGCTTTTGACTTTTGAGAAATTCGGTATGTGTGGTAACTACCAATACATGCGAACAGTACACGATGCATGGACGCACAGTATCCCTGTACAGAACAGGAAGCTGTGAGGGGGTTAAAAACCACTGATACAGTTGAACTCACCTAACTTCTGGAAAATGTTGTGTTTAGCAAAAGGGGTAATATGGTCTCTCCAAGAAAGGTCAGAGGAAGATTTGACCCCAAGAATATTGAGGGAGGATGAAGGGTTGAATTGTGTGTTGTGGAATATAAGGAATAGTTGTGTGAAAGATTGTGACGGGTAGATAGATGGACACATTGGGTTTTGGAAGCAGTAGATGCAACAAGGATATATCCATCCCAAATGGAAATAGTTGATATACCAAAATGCGTGCTATGGCCTCAGCATGTGAGTTTTGAAGTTATTGCATGGAGGGTTGCTGTTGAAACCTAGTTAAGTAGTGTAATGTAGAACCATAGGCATGCGAGTGGATAGGACTAGCGCTACAGGTGACTCAAACTCATACAATTAAACCAAAAATGTTGTATTCCTCACAGAATCATACTGTATTCCATGCTGCCATATACCCAACCAAATAATGTTCCACGGCGGGTGGCCTCCTGGACTATCGACCAAGGACTCGCTATAAACTCAATGTCTCTCTTCCCACAAAAATTCTACAGGTGAGAATATAACTTGTTTCCAACTACCTACAGTACAAAAAAGCAACAGCATATGTTATATGAAGCTAAGAAATAGTTAATGAGCCACCATTGGCTACTATCTAAACAATGCTAGTAATTGTAACTATAATTTCCAAAGTATAGGATGTACTGTTGTGAATTATCATTTACATTTCAAATTCTCTGACGATGGCTAGTACGGTAGTGGAAATTGCACCCCTTTGGAGTGTACTGATATGTGAAAGATAGATAAATGAACACATACAATCAACGACTATATTATTTTAACTATTTATTTATTTCCACATACAATTATCACTAATACATTAAATATAAAATCCTTAAATTCCAAGCGTACTAATGTTTACAACAAAAATAGTTGCATTGTTCGTGAATGGCATGTCTGGCTGATTTAGGCATCGTATGCCGTCTTCCTGAAGGTGACTCTGTTCAACTTCGTTTCAATAATCAATATTCCTGGGTTAAGAGTACCTTTGGAGACTCAAAAACAAACGAAATGAAGCCATGCAACACTTATCTTCTGATCTAACTACTATTTCCAACTGGGGCAGAGAAAACCTTGTTGTCTTTATTGTTTCCAATACCCAATTTCTTCATCTTACTACCCGTCCGGAACTCCCAGAGGACTATCCCTTATACTTCAACAATACAAAAATCAATCCTTCATCTTCTCTCAATATTCTCAGTGTCTCTATTTCTTCTGTCTCTCTTGGAAGGACCATATTACCAGTCTTGCTAAGGCAGCCTACCAGAAGCTGGGTGTGCTCAACCGCCTCAAGGGGTTCTTTACCCCTGCACAACTTCTTGCTCTGTGCAGGGGCGCAGTGCGTCCTTGTATTGAGTACTGTTCACATGTGTGGGGAGGATCCTCTCACACTGCACTCCTAGACAAAGTAGATAGGAAAGCCTTTCGTATCATTAACTCCCATCTACTCA
This sequence comes from Paralithodes platypus, assembly GCA_032716605.1. Taxonomy (NCBI): domain Eukaryota; kingdom Metazoa; phylum Arthropoda; class Malacostraca; order Decapoda; family Lithodidae; genus Paralithodes; species Paralithodes platypus. Next base: position 33,096,091 of record CM064578.1, on the reverse strand, counting down.
CCAACTCTCTGCAAACTCTTTCTCCTCCGCAATGTTGCATCTCTCTCGCTATTTTATCGCTACTACAATAATCAGTGTTCCTCAGAGCTCTCCCAGTGTATACCACCTCCTCTACTTAGGGTATGTAGTACCCGTTTGCAATACAATCCCACTCCTACTCCGTGCAACTCTCCAACCCACGAGTGAAACATTATTATCAGTCTTTCTTCTATGCAACTGCTGAGCTTTCCCTCCTCATATGACTTAAATTTCTTCAAACTCCATGTGTCCAGGCATTTTGGCTCGAACGTCCCTTCATTTTGGCCGTCACTCTTTCAACTCTGGGGGAGGCACTCACTACAGGCAGTTCTGCCTTTTATCTCCCTCACTCACATAGAAAAAAAAATGCCTCATGCTTGAGGGATATCGGTCAACAATGCAAAAAAAAAAAAAAAAAAAAAAAAAAAAAAAAAAAAAAAAAATGGAGACGATAGGAATCGCTACGGCATATCTGGAGAAAACTTTGGCCGTGGAATCAACAGAGAATTACAAATATGCGCCCTCTTGATTGAATGATTGAGGATGATATAACATTGTATGGATGTCAATAATCCTATAATAAATATGCATGCAAGAGTGAATCACCCCCACCCCTCACCCCTGGCACCACAATCTTTCAATCCTAGTTGCGGGCCTGCCATTCGTATACAGATATTTGCATTTTAATTTGAATTGTTTTGATTTTCTGGACAACAAGTAGTATGTACGATTTGTGTAGCTTATACATCTAGGTGACCTGTGGTATAATGGTTAGTGTGTTCGGCTCACAACTGAACGTTCCTGGTATCCAATCACAGGCAGAAAGAAACAGGGGTAATATCAAATACGATGGCGCTCATCACCTAGCAGTAATTAGGACATTTTGTGGCAGCCTTTAACCTGTTCAGTATTAGTTTTGTCCTCTTTATTTTATACTAACTAATAATAGACGATTTTATTCAACTTAAGAATGGGCTCCATCAATTAACAGGCTTCGAGCTATCTAAATAATCCCTTATTACTACCACAGATCCATCTTAATCTGTACAAAATCGCTTAAATATAGCTACAATGAAATTAAAAAGACGTCGCCAGTACAGAAGGGGTTAAGGGGAAGTAAATTGCTGCAACCGAGATAATAATAGTTTGTCTCTGTATACAAGGCTTCAAAAAACAATGTGATCAAGATTAACCCCTTCAGTACCGGTGCCATTCTTTTAACTTTATTCTGGCTACATTTTGACGACTTTATGAATCCCAGGAAGGATATATGGTAAATATAATGATTATTTGAGATAGTTTGTAGCCTTGACATTTGTAGACGTCCTTCCCGAGCTGAATAATATCGTCTAATAGTTGCCAGAATATAATGAAAAAGACGTCACCGGTACTGAAGGGTTAATGTACAACTTCCACCACAACTTTAACATTATTTTTGTATATATGAAAAATATACCACCTATTTTATATATTTTAATTGTTATTATTATATTTTAGTTTATGTATGTATATTTCTTATATACTGTGGACAAATATAGGATCTATTTATTATAGTTTATATATTAATGTATTTTTTTAATTTATTTACATATATTTCTTAATACTGTGGAAAAATAAAGGACCTATATTGTTATGCCGTGCTATAATTCTGCACGCTTTAAGTTAGTTCACTATTTCCACATTTTCACCTCAGGAAAGCTTTAGAACTACAAAACTCAACTGTAACACAGCTTACTAATCATATGAATCTTAATCAAATCAATCTCCACCAATGTCACAAAATACACAATTGCGGTTCACAAGTTTTATTTCATTAATAGCTAGGGTACAGAGCACATATAAATAATATCGGAGTCTTACTTATGTAGAAATAAGCTCAGTTATACACATGGAATAAATATCACTATTCCTGTATCATATGCGTACAATAATAGTATCAAATAAATGCAAGATGATGATTATACATAATTATATAGCATAAACGCACACAGAGCGGTTAGTCTCAAACAATAATTGATATCCTGAGGTAAAAATAAACCTGAGGTAGAGCGTGAATCAAGGTAGGTCAATAGTACTGAGGTCACACCTATTCAGTGATGGCAAGGTATGTAATTTAGGATATCAGATGATGTACAAATAACTTGGAAGTTAAGTCGATATATAGAGGAAATAAATCTCTATTAACTCATATAGTTACAAACGTAGTTATTAGTTCATGGAACTGAGAATACTTTATATTAGCCCGTGTGAAAGGCTGAGGTCTCGTCGTTGAAATATTAACGCGATGTGGTATAAATATAATTTAATAATAGAATTTAATTATTAACTCGAATAACAACGCTTAATTTGAATTTGAAGTCAGGAAGCATGAATAAAATAGGTCTGACTAAGAGACAACATATTTAACACTCTCTGTGAACACTTATACACGATTACGTACCCTGCTAATAATAAGATTGTAATAATAACATAGTAATAATAATAGCTAATAATAACATAGAATAAGATTTGTTAGGGTGTTCACAGGTATTTACGTGTAGTGTGGGGTATTATTTCCGAACGAATATATCTATAAACCTTAAGGGGAGGTTTTTAGTGTGTTCCGTAGACCTCCATCAAGCTTAAAATTACACCCCCTATCAAGATACATTTGTACATTTTTCGGTAGAAAAATGTTCCGGCCAAAGGCCGGTGCCTCTTAAATTACAGACTCGCTATCGCTCGCCAGGGAAAAATCGACACCTAAATGGGACGAAAGGTCTTAAAGTGACATCAATGGGGTGAAAGTTCTTAAAATCACCAAATTAATGGGGCGAACATCTTAAAATCTAAAAAGCAATGGTGATAAATATGAGGGAGATAGGGGTAAAGACAAAAATCCCTCAAGGTGAAATCTCCCCTTAAATGCAATATAGGAATATGTATTACAAAGCATATAGGTACATCAATCCCAAGGCAGAGTTTGTATGTTCTCTCGATACGAGCAACGATTGCTAGAAGGCGAGAATAATTAATCTCGGATGTTTACGTTAGATTGAACACATAACATATCCTATCTAACCTTTGCAATAGTCACCAAACACATAAGAATTAACAAGAAGCACGTAATTTGGATTGAAGTATAGGAGAAATCGGCGGTGAGAGATATGGTCACACGTGGCGACTAAGTGCGGTGTCCGTCTGCCTGTTTACACCAGGGGGGACGATACCTTCACACGGTATATCTAGAAAGGGTTACTTCCAGGTACGTCAACAAACTCTCTCTGTCCTCCAGCACTCCTCGTAGCTTGTAGGATCCTTTTTAAGGGGATTTCAGCTAGCCCCTACGGAAGTATTCTCCGAGCTGACTTGGTCACGTATACTCCAACACAGAAAACCTGTGCTAGATAGTGAATCAACTTTGCCTAACAATATCCTGTTTTTGATCAGGTAGTATTATACATTTCAGATAGTGGCATGGTTGATGTGTTTTGGAACATGAGAGGCATGAAAATTACAGTTTTTGAATTATTGCTCGGTTATATAAAGTCTTAAGAATATAGTACACACATGGTTATATGGGGAATGGTATTCTTTATTTATTTATTTTAGAAGTAAGTAGTGTAAAGCTTGGATAATTACATGATAAATTATTTACAGTTTTGCAGGTTCCTAATATTTGTAGGCTTTTATGCAATGTTCTGGTTGTTAGATGGAATATTTTGGTTATAGTTGTTGTCCCTCTTTGCGATGGTAATGGTAGGTATTTCTATCTGGGTAGATGGACGGAAACGGAGGTGGCTGATGTCGTAATTCCATAAAGTAGGACTCGTCATAATCCAAGTCCGGCTCAGGTTGGGCATTCTGATCCTTTGATGAGGGCGGCCATTTTTTATCTAGAGCCCGGGGGTCATTAACGAGAGGATGTGGGCCGTATCCGGATACGTATCCTAAAGGCCCAATTGAATCTTGTTTTCTACCTGGGTTCTGTAGGGGCGACTGGTGCAGGTGATTCTTGGTTTTGAGGTTAGACTTATTCCTGGTTCTTCTCCTGTTTGTTATGGCCACAATTCTACAAGTTGATATTTGGGGCTCTTCTGGTTGCGGGAACGGGTTCTTTATTTCTTTTGGCATATCTTCTTTCAGCCCCGTCATCTCATATATATTTTAGTTTATATAATTATTCGTGTTTAATTGATTTATATACATTTCTTATAATTATACTATGGACAAATAGACTACCTATTTTGTCATATATATATATATATATATATATATACTGTAAATATATATTTTGTTTTGCTTTGTTTAATTTATTTATATATAAATTTCTTATATACTGTGGCAAATTAAACGACCTATTTTATTTATATTTTATTTGTATATTTTGTTAATATAAATTTCTTATAAACTGTGGAAACTAAACTATCTATCTATCAATCTGGCTATGTTGTTTGGCCAGATTTCCTCATCAGCCACACTTGTTGGTGACGGCTGATGAGATTCCGGGTCAGACGGCTGTGATGGTGGCTGATCCAGAGGCGCCTGACGGACAGAGACTCACTTATGTTGGACCCTCTAACAACTTTATGGAAATGCTGGCTCGTTCAATGAATTTCACGTATGTTGATATCTGCTTACATACTTTGCAATTTCAATTGATTATATTTCTTGGTAATTTTTCTTTTAACCCCTTCAGTGCGATGATGTTTTTTTACCTCTGATTTTGGTTAAGAATAGACGATGTTATGCCGTTTAAGAAGAACTCATAGTATTCAGAGGTTTGACTGATATCTTATTTACCCCTTGGAGTCCTAGAGGTAGATAATAACATAAAGCAAATCGTCTAATGGTAACCAGAATATGATGGAAATTACGTCATCGTGCTGAAGGGGTTAAGATTAACTCAATTTCTACTAATCGCACAATGACCTTCACATGTGGTGACATCAGGATAACTATTATGTGATTTACCCCTACAGTACCAAAGATGTCCTATTAATCATATTATGGAGACTATTAGACGATTATATTCAGCTTAGGAAGGGTCTCTAGCAATTAATAAGGCTTCAAACTATCTCAGCCAACCTTTTTAACTGCCCCACATCCTTCCTAAGCTGTATAATATCGTCTGAATATAGCTAGAATAAAATATAACACACGTTGCTGGTACTCAAAAAGGTTAAGATTTAAATAGTTTTAGTTTTATCAGTAAATATTAATGTACTTAACAGGCTACATGTAAGAGCATAATGGAGTTAATGTGTCGCACCCATACACTATCGAATGTGCTGAGATCTCAATAGCTATTATGTTTTCACCAAGGATAATACATCTATTTTAAGTTATGTTTATTGGAGGTTTGGAACAAACATCTGCATTAACCCATCGAGTACCGGTGCCGTCCTTTAATTTTACTTTGGCTTCTGCTAGACAATTGTATTCAGTTTAAAAGAGGCCTCCAGCAATTAGCAGGCTTCAATCTATTTTACTTAACCCTTTTTACTACCAGAGATCATTCTAAAACTGCACAAAATCGTCTAAACTTAGCCAAAGAATACAATTAATAAGACATCGCTGGTACAGAATGGGTTAATATACAGTTTGTGGAATAACTGATTACTATCGGGCGGATATGCTAGCTTAGATACTATCTCCTTTTGTGATGGTGGTGTAATGGCTTAGATGCTTATATTCTGGGTGTGGTGTCCCGAGTTCGAATCCCGGGTGCATTGGGGTTTGTAATGGAGGATTGGTGTTAAAAACTGGTGGTTCCTTAACGTATAGTAAAATAAACATGTTTTTTTTGTTATTGAAAGTTTAAATATTTGTTGGATTTTCTAAATAGGTAGTTTAGAATCATCCATTGGTAATTAATATTTCTCAGTAAAATCCTGTAGGCCTATGCGTCATACTTGAGGAAATATATTAACCCGTTCTGGACCAACGACGTCTCTATTTTATTCTAGCTAAATGTAGATGATTTTATGCAGTTGAAGAAGGATATGTTGTAGTAAAAAGGGTTAAATGAGATAGTTCAAAGCCTGGTAATTGATGGAGGACCATTGTAAGCTGAATCAAATTATCTAATATTAAGGAACACCCCGTTCTTAACATTAATCATCCATTAATAACCCCAATGCACTTAAATAACTTCATGAAAGCATATGATCCTCCCGGTATTCAAACTCGGGACAACAGGCACAGAACATAAGCATCTAAACCATTGCACCACCAACACAGCCAGAATAAAGTTGAAATGACGGCACCGGTACTGAACGGGTTAATCTTGTGTCTGGCAGGTTCTCGTACTTGAGGTCTCCGGACAAAGCTTGGGGAAGGCAACACAAGGATGGCAGTTGGAGCGGTATGATGGGCCTCATTGTGAACGAGGTGATTATCGCTTAAGGGTAGACATACTGTTTTCCTGCCCCCCTTCTCCCTAATGTTTAGCACAGTTTTTACGGCCTTTGGCCGTTACATTTTTCTACCGAAAAATGCACACAATTATCTTGAAGGAAGGTCTTGGGTATTTTTTATAACGTTGATGGAGGTCTAGGGAGAAAAATACAAATTTCCCCTTAATGAGGTGATTGCTGACTGTTTCAGGATATACATTCAAATGGTGGACAACATTGTTAAACTGAAATACAAAGTAAGGTGAGTTTGTGATGTATTAATCCCTTAACACCTACTGTCCCAGCGACGTACATTGGCCGACAGTAAAAAAAGTCACTCGTCAGTGCCAGCGACGGACGACGTTCGTCCATAATAAATTATGTGGTCCTTGTAACTGCCTGTAACGATCGGTGCCTCTCACCACGACTTGTAAGCACTGCTCTGTGACCTTGGCAGCACTTCTCAGCTTATATCCAAGCTCCCACAGGCTAGGAGGGCCAATATTCCTCCATCTTTTGAGTTAGAAGGGTGTTCTCTCTCGACTCTGAAGCCATTTTGGCCACATTGTTTGGTACTGGAGGGTACATTTATGGTACGGGAATACCCTCTGGTACAGCAGTAGGGGTTAAGGATTATGATGCATGCTATCAGTAGATAACTTTATTCAGCTTAAAAAGGAACTATGGGAGTCAGAGGCATAACTGAGTTGGCTTTGACCCCTTTAGATTTCTATAGGTTATCTTAAACTGCATACAATCGTCTTATAGTAACCAAAATTGACTGCTAAAATGCATCATAATCTGCAAGGGGTTCATAGAGGTCATGTGATTATTACTGGAGTATAATATTTGTGCATAACACGAGCGGCGGCATCGTGGTGCCACATAAAATGCACCGCCAGTGTTAGCGGCATAGCTTATATGCCTCTTTTGACTCAAAAATATCGCACACAAATGAAACCTCCACAGCCTTCCTAACCCCTTCCCTCTGGCTCTCCTATAGGTAGCGCCAACGAACTTGATAATAATCTTGTTCCCTTAACTTCTTATAACTCAAAATGAATGAAAGGAATCGAGCTGACATTTCTATAATTTGGGAAGAGTCCACCAGGTAATATGTGTGGATATTTACAGCCAGGTTCCTCAAGGCTCTTTTGAGTTACGAAGAGGTCAGGGATCATGATTGTTGTCAAGTTAGTTGGCGCTACCTATACCATCCTACACTCCCTCCCACTCTTCCTCAGACAAAGTCGTATTATTGATGGGAATGCAGCACTAGGGTTGGGTCCATTTGAACCCCCTTCATGCACTTGACAGGATAAAACATGTGAACTTGTTTTGGTATGCCAAATGCTACTCCATTAAGAAACATGGCACCAGTGTATTTGACAACTGCCGGAGGTTCATTAAAACAGACTGACTTTACATAGATTAATTATGTAAACAACTACATTGACAAAAAGGAAAGCTATTAGAGATCAACAATTTTACGTGTCTAAAGTCATTCTCAAGAATGATATTATTCTCAAGAATGATAACCTTCTTGCGGATATTTTCTCCACCAACTCAACCTTAGATGAAATAAATCAAGATGTCCCTGTACTTAATTTTAATTCGCCTGAAATTCCCTCACTTAAGATCCACACCAGACATGTCAAAACTATTTTGCAGAATCTCTCAGTAGATAAGGCTCCTGGTCCAGATGAAATTCCTCCAATAGTACTTAAGAATTGCTCCTTGGTGCTCGCTCCTGTATTGGCAAAATTTTTTCCGTCTATGTACTCATACCTCATGCTTCCCAGTACCCTGGAAAGAAGCAAACATCCATCCAGTTCCTAAAAAAGGTGCCTCTTCAGATCCATCAAACTACAGACCAATAGCTATAACTTCCACTCTTGGTAAAGTCTTTGAAATTATATTAAATAATCACATAATTAAGCATCTTGAGAATAATAAATTAATCAGTGATAGGCAATATGGTTTTAGACGATGTCGATCAACTGCAGACATTCTTTGCCTTTTTACGCATCAAATCAACCTAGCTACAGATCAACATGGTGGAACACATACAATAGCACTGGATATATCAAAGGCATTTGATAGAGTCTGGCATCAATCCTTATTGTCGAAGATGTCACACTACGGCCTTGCATCATTAGTTCCACTAATTTCTTTTTATCTTCATAACAGAAAAATATGTGTAATGGTAGATGGCCTTTATTCTCAATTTCACTCAATAAATAATGGTGTTTCCCAGGGATCAGTTTTGGCCCCAACTCTGTTCCTCATTCATATCAATGATCTCATATCTACCACTCATAATCCAATACATTCCTACGCAGATGACTCAACACTCCACAGTTCCTTCACATTTACCAATTTGTTCACCCAACCCGATCTTATAAATTCAAAAATAAACACTGCAATTTCGCTGAACCAGGACCTTTCTAGAATTGAAGAATGGGGACAAAAGAATCTAGTTTCCTTTAATGCACAGAAAACCAAGTACATTCAATTTTCTAACCGACAGAATCTCACTGACTCCCATATATTTTGTAATGATGTAAATATTCCCACTTCCCCTAGTATTGACATTCTCGGTGTAACATTAACTACTAACTTGAGCTGGACACATTATGTTAGAAGCATTGCTAAGAATGCCTCTAAAAAACTGGGACTCCTGTACAGAGTTCGAGAATTCTTCACTGACGAGCAGTTGGCCGTAATATATAAAAGTCATGTGCGTTCTCAGATGGATTACTGTTCACCTCTGTGGAGTGGAAGTGGAGTGGTTGCATTGAGGCAGTTGAACAAAATTCAAAATAAAGCTATTAGATTAATCAATAACCCTGCAATCACACAGGACTTTCCTATATTATCCATACGAAGAAACGTTGCATCCCTTGCATTATTCTACAGATATTTTCACAGCAATTGTTCCGAGGAACTTGCTTCAATTGTGCCGCCTCTCCACATCTTTCCCCGTAGAACTAGGGCAGCTGAGAGCGCCCATGAATTTACACTTTCTCCTCCACAATGCAGAACTTCTGCTTATCAAAATTCATTTATCCCTAGAACTACTACTCTTTGGAATTAACTTCCCTCGAATTGCTTTCCACAAACTTACAATCTACAAATGTTTAAATCCAGTTGTTACAAACATTTTATGAGTGGAGGATGCCTTTAGGCACATGGACCTTTTTGTTTTATCTGTGTTTTTCCTTCCTCCGTTCATTGTCTCCTTAAAAAAAAATAAATAAAAAATATTTGAATTATGTTAGACAATGTCTAGTCAGTCAAACACTTTTGATATACACATTAGGATTAGGATTATGTTTTGACAATATGCATGTTATTAATATTTGTATTCATATTCATCTTGGCCATAATTATCAATTCCAGAAAGTTGAGATGTCGCCTGGCCCCTTTACTTTAGTTTTAGCTCGCAGTAAGGTGGCAACATTTAGTTCATATTATGCTGTCGTGGAAAAGATGATTATTGCTGCCCGAGGTAGTCCTGAGGTTGACCCGTGGGGCTTCCTGCTGCCTCTGTCACCACTGGTCTGGGTGGCGGTACTGACGGCGCTGCTGGGAGTGGTCACTGTTATGATGATCCTGCCTTCCTTCCTTCCACAACACAACCACAGTAAAGACAGGAGAGAAACCAATGTCTTCAACTGTGTTAGAGTTTTTTTGCAAGAAGGTAAACAAACTTCATACCTATTTCTATAACCTCGATGTATTTCTGTTTAGTACATGATATTCACGTCCCAGGTACAGTCGCGCTAATAAGTGATGTTTCGGCACCAAGTATGTTTTGATCATTAATTGGTATCAGCAATATCGAAGCTTCATTTCTTCATATCGATTGAAATATACAAACATGTTTCTACACTTACCCACCCTATTCAACATCTGACAGACATTAATGCAGCACGGAGCAAGCCAAACGTAATGACAGCTGGGCCATGACTTATTAGCCCGACCGTACATATTATGGCCACCCTAATGGGAACTATAGTAAGCCACCATCATGATTTTGTATACGATCACATAAAGTATACTTTGCCAGATGTTACCAAGACTGCAGGTTGGTGGTGGTGGGAACGTGTGGTGCTGGGAGTTTGGATGCTGATGATGTTGGTGATAATCCAGAGCTATGTTGGCAACCTCATGTCCATGCTCGCCGTCCGATTTATTGACCATCCTTACGGAAACTTGAAGGACGTTGTTGATAGCAACGTCAAATTCGTTCTTCCTGGAAATACTAGCACCGTGACAGACATTCAAGTAAGTATTGCGGGAAATATTGTATTGTTCAACCCATTCAGTACCAGTGCCGTCCTTTAACTTTATTCTGGCTACTATACACGATTTTATACAGTTTAAAAGGGGATCCCAGGCTTCGAACTATATCACTTAAACCATTTTACCACCACAGATCTCTCTTAAACTGAACAAAATCGTCTAAATATATCTAGAATATCATTTAAGATACGTCGCCGGTGTAGAAGGGGTTAACTTATACAAAAATAGTGTATGGTTTAAGTTAATATGAGTGTAGACACATAGAGTTACGTGTAACTAAGGATATAATTCATGTGAGTAGAATATATTTCTAACCTCACGGTTTATATCTCTGTATATATTTATCTATATATCACCAACATTATAGGGGAGGTATGGTGAAGTGATATTGTTATTGAACTGGTTTTCTGAACCCCTTCAGTACCATCACGTCTTTTACCTTTCATTCTGGCTAAGATTTGAGGATTTTGTGCAGCTTAAGAAGGACTCGTGTTATTTTCAGAGAGTTTATTGAAATCGTATTTACCTATTTGAGTCATATAGGTAGTTTATAAACATAGGAAAGTCCTGTAATGGTAACCAATTTACGATGACAATTACGTCATGGTAGTGAAGGGGTTAAATGATAAGACATTCGAATCCTAATGTGTTAATGGGAAGCTATAATTTGCATTGATATTGTGCTGTTTTAGTTTTAGTGCACTACCACAAAGCCTACCACATGCTATATAAGAATCATAGTGTTCCCAATACAATATATTTGTTTAGAGAGAGAGAGAGAGAGAGAGAGAGAGAGAGAGAGAGAGAGAGTGTTGGCTGACATTAGGAGTCTACAATACAGTGATGATGCGGCTTTGAGGAGTCGACACAGCACCGTGCCAGGAAGATAAAACAAGGCGTTGTTGGTATGTGAGGGCAAAAGGCGAACGATCCAATTGCAAAACTTATATCGCTCATTGCCTCACTTGTCATCTTAAATAGGGCTTCCTGATTTCGAGTTCAGCAACTGAATATACTCACAATAAGCCTATGTAAGTAAGGAAGAATGGATCAATAATACATAAGTACCGGTATATATATATATATATATATATATGAGCTAAATTGTTTCAAACTCCGCGTGTCTAGAAATTTTGGCTCGTCACTGGCAGTTTTGCCTTTTGTCTCCCTCATCCACATAGAAAAAAATATATATATATTTATATATACCTGTAGGCTATACTGTATATATATTATTATATATATATGTATTAAATATATATATATATATATATATATATATATATATATATATATATATATATATATATATATATATATATAAATGTATATATACAGTATATATATATATATATATATTTCTAGTCTCTCAGTGGGGATCGAACCATCGACCATCAGAACGATAGCCGACGCTTAATCAATTACACCACGGCAGTCTAAAAGACACTCAGCCTTCTATCCTATTTATGTTAGGGAGAAGGGAAACCCACTAGGCGAATATATTTCACTTCAAACCTAGGCTAGTTGTAGGATCCATATTTCCAGAATACCATACACGGATTTTTGAGTGTCCCGACGCAACTCGGGTTGAAATTGATTTAATTTAATTCTAACCCACAAAGCATGAGAGTTACAAATATTGAGAATATATCACAAATACACGTGAGCCACTAAATGTTTCTAGTCTCTCAGTGGGGATCGAACCATCGACCATCAAAACGATAGCCGACGCTTAATCAATTACACCACAGCAGTCTAAAAGACACTCAGCCTTCTATCCTATTTATGTTAGGGAGAAGGGAAACCCACTAGGCGAATATATTTCAATTCAAACCTAGTTGTAGGATCCATATTTCCAGAATACCATACACGGATTTTTTACTTTTTTACTTTTAGACTGCCGTGGTGTAATTGATTAAGCGTCGGCTATCGTTCTGATGGTCGATGGTTCGATCCCCACTGAGAGACTAGAAACATTTAGTGACTCACGTGTATTTGTGATATATTCTAAATATATATATATATATATATATAATAATAATAATTTAGAGATGGCACGAATATACATTTTCACTATTTGCGCATGCGAATACGAATGCGAACTTTTGTTGGTAAAATTCGCGAATTCGAATACGAATAGCGAATACTTCAATCTTTCTTGAAGGATGAAATGTTCATCCTTCAAGAACTGGTAATTCTTTTTATATCACCAACAAACGTTAATTAAATGACTATGAAATTAATTACCGGAAGCCAATGACAATGTGAATGTGTAAAGTTGCGTGTTTCGTTACCACCACTGATTAGCCATTGGGCTTTTGGCAGAAAATGCCAAAAATTATCAGTGAAATCCGAGACATGTTTACATACAGTATTCTCATCGTCCAGCATATTACTGTTTCATAATCATCAGCCAACTTAAAACAGCCCTGTATAATATTTAATTATCACTAGAACCATACACTATATCATGTAGGAAGTCTTCTGGAGAAATAGGGCAAATATATTAAACAATGCATGATAAACTAAAGCACAATTGTATGCTAGAATAGCATTGAAAAATCGCTCGATAGTCACCAGACACTAAAAACTTGTATGTCACTAGAAAACATATGTTGAAGTATCTAGAATAATCTTTAACAATCGAAAAATCTCTACAATTCCTAAAAATAGGGAACATAACTTGAATATCGCTATAATTCATCACATCTTTATGTCGCTAGATGGAAGTGATGGAAGTGATTCGCTGGATCTAGCGGTAGCCGTTACATTTGTTGTAACATGTACCAAGACCATTCCATCCGTTAGAATGAACACTGAACACGGTCAGATTTCGAAACTATTGCAATTATTTCAAAGTTCAGAGATCATCAGATTGGTTTGAAAGTCGATGTACACAATTTCAGTTCCATTAGTCTAAAAAAACATTCGCATACTATGGTACTTAGAGGGTTTAATAAAGAAGCATTCCTTTCCCCGACATCGTACAAGCGAACGCAAGCTGTTTTTTTTTTTTTTTTTTTTCTCTTTAAGAACGTCAACAAACGCTTAGTATATTTGGGTTTGGTGAACCTTTTGGGGTTCCTAGTTATATATTAGAACATATTTATATTTTGCACACTCTTGACTTTAAAATTTAATATTTTACATTTTTGTATATCCTCTATTGGTTTCGTGAAAATATTCGCATGTTTGCAAATAGCTATGAATGGAAATGCAAATACAAATACGAATACGAATATTGAAAATCATAGTAAATATCCGCACATATGAATACGAAACGAATATTCGGTCCATCTCTCTCTCTCTATATATATATATATACATATATAATATATATATTATATATAATCTTGCTTTATCGTTTATAGACTGCCGAGTATGGTGTATATCGTGAGATTGCAGAACTAATGAGGACAACCAAGCGCGTTGTTTACATTAAGCATCGCAATATGGCCCAGACCACCTCTACCAGCGTAAGGGCTGGTACACACGTAATTTATAACATAGAGATAAACTTCGCACCGATCATTGCAGCCGACTTCAGTTCCAAAGGTGAGAGGTTTTCTGGCCTGTTCACACACACACACACACACACACACACACACACACACACACAAAATCTGGTCCTACCTCTTTTGGGTTATTAAGATATTTGGGTAATTATTGTTGAGGATTTTGTTTCGTTTATACCCTTTTCGAGCAATGCATTTTTATTTATCCCCTAGGCTAACGAAAACGCCTTCCCAGACTTACTTCAAACTAATAAATGCCTACCCATACCCCCTTCAAGATAATTTCCACATTGTTTAAATCTCCAAAATAATGGAGCGAAAATGGGGAGGTCCAAAAACATCACTCACAGACCAAATATGGTAAAGGAGTTGATTATATCAATTGTGATTAAAAACAACTTGTTTGGAAATACTCCCATTATAAATATGTTATATATATTGTATACACTTTCGCTAGAAACTCCACCTTGGATGAATCCGGTGCTATCCCTCCCTCTCCACCCCCCTCTCTCCTACTTATGCCTAATATCATAATCTCTTCCAAGGATGTACTATCTACCCTCTTTGGGCTTAATACTAAGAAGGCGTACTGACCGGATGGTGTTCCTCTTATTGTACTCAAAAATGTGCTTCCGTGCTGACTCCCTGCTTAGGCAAACTCTTGCGTCTCTGTCTCTCCTCTAACGTCTTTCCTTCTTGATGGAAGTTTGCTCTCATTCAACCTGTACCAAAGAAGTGTAACCGCTCTCAACCCTCCAACTATCGTCCAATTGTTCTCATTTCTTGCATCTCTAAAGCTTTTGAAACTATTCTTGCCTCACAATTTCTAAAGCTTCTATCTTCACATAACCTATTCTCAGACCGCCAGTATGGCTTCTTTAATGGTCGCTCTACTGGTGATCTTCCTTCTTATCTTACTAACTCTTAGTCATCCTCCATTCGGGACTTCGGTGAGACTTTTTCTGTTGCGCTAGACATATCGAAGGTCTTTGATAGAGTCTGTCACATATCCCTCATTTCCAAACTACCCTCCTTCGATTTCTATCCCTCCATCTGTGCCTTTGTCTCTAATTTCCTTTCCGGCCGTTCCATAGTTGCGGTTGTGGATGGTACCATTCATTTCCTCAACCTATCAACTCTGGTGTTTCTCAGGGTTCTGTCCTATCTCTAATTATCTTCCCAGTATTCATTAACGGCCTTCTCAATTGCACCTCCAGCCCCATTCACTCATATGCTGACGACTCTACATTACAGTATTCAACTAGCCTTCCACGAATTAACTTACAGCAGGAACTCCAAAACTCACATTAGGAGGCCTTAAAGCACCTAACTTCTGATCTCTTTAGTATCTCAAAATGGGGCAGAATAAACTTTGTTACATTCAGTGCTTCCAAACCTCAATGTCTTCATGTGTCTACTCGTAGCCCCCTTCTAGAAAACTATGACTTACTCTTCAACATAATCAAATTAACCCTTCATCTTCTGTTAACATTCCCGGTGTCTCTTTATCTTCTGATCTCTCTTATAAAGATCATATTACCACTCTTGCTAAAACAGCTTCCCCGAAGCTGCGTGTGCTCAACCGCCTCCGGTTTTTGTTTACCCCTGCGCAGATCTTTGCTCTATGCAGGGGCACAGTGCGTCCATGTATAGAGTACTTTTCACACGTGTGGGGAGGATCCTCTCACACAGCACTTCTAGACAAAGTAGAAAAGAAAATCTTCCGTCTCAATAACTCACGTCCACTCACCAATTCTCTGCAGTCTCCCTCTCTCTCTTCGCCGCAATGTTGCATCTCTTACACTATTTTACCGCTAGTACAATAATCAGTGTTACTCAGAGCTCTCTCAGTGTATACCACCCCCTCTTCGTAGAGCACGTAGCACTCGTCTTGCAACACAATCCCACCCCTACTCTGTGCAACTCTCCAACCCAAGAGTTAAAAGATATTCTCCAAATTTCTTCTATTCAACAGCTGAGCTCTGGAACTCTCTCCCAGAATCAATATTTTCTTCATCCTATGACTTAATTTGCTTCAAACTCCGTGTGTCCAGGCATTTTGGCTCGAACGTCACTTGATTACGGCCCTGTCACTCTTTCAACTCTGGGGGAGGCACTCGTCACAGGCAGTTCTGCCTTTTGTCTCCCACATTCACATACAAAAAAAAAAAAAAAATACTAATTTTCCAATGAACAGTCAACATAACTACCTCCTTCATTATCGGGTTTATTGCATCGCACCATACAATGGTGTTATATTCATTGGGTTTGCTAAATGTCATAGCCAGAATGACAGTTTTCACACACGAAGATTTACGTACCTTTCCTTTTGTTTACCTATGTTCTTCACTGGTAGGTTCGTGTGACTGTCATGTGTGTTCTCCATTTAAACGTGTTCTCCACTGGTAGGTTCCTGTGATGTTATGTGTGTTCTCCGTTTACACATGTCCTCTCCTGGTAGGTTCCTCTGACTGTTATGTGTGTTCTCCATTAACCCATGTTCTCTCTTGGTAGGTTCCTCTGATTGTTATGTGTGTTCTCCGTTTACACATATACTGGACTGCCTGGTTCCTGTGACTGTTAAGTGTGTTCTCCGTTTACACATGTTCTGTACTGCTTGGTTCCTGTGACTGTTAAGTGTGTTCTCCGTTTACACATGTTCTTTCATTGTAGGTTCATGTGACTGATATGTATGTTCTCCATTTACACGTTCTCCATTTACACATGTTCTCCATTTATACATGTTCTCCATTTACACATGTTCTCCATTTATACATGTTCTCCATTTATACATGTTCTCCATTTACACATGTTTTTTCATGGTAGGTTCATGTGACTTATGTATGTTCTCCATTTACACATGTTCTCCATTTACACATGTTCTCCATCTACACATGTTCACCAATTACACATGTTCTCCATTTACACATGTTTTTCATTTACACATGTTCTCCATTTACACATGTTCTCCATTTACACATGATCTCCATTTACCCATGTTCACCAATTACACATGTTCTCCATTTACACATGTTCTTCTTTTACACATGTTCTCCATTACACATGTTCTCTACTTACACAAGTTCTCCATTTACACATGTTCTCCATTTACACATGTTCTCCATTTAAACATGTTCTTCATTTACACATGTTCTCCATTACACATGTTCTTCACTGGTAGGTTCCTGTGACTTCTATCTCGCCCGCACCCAGCAGAAGGCCTCTATACTGGCGATGTTAGCTCAAAAGAACAGCCCGCTTCTTCCTGGGATGAACAAAATGTAAGTAATAAAATATATGAAAGTCGACAATATAAGGAGCTAGTGGCTGGATTTTTGGTCTATTAATTCATTTATTTATGTATTGTTTAGTTTTTTTCGCTAGACCTTCATCAAGTCTAGAAAAACACCCCCTATAGCCACTTTCAAGATAAATTTGTAAAAAATTTTGGTAGAAAAATGTCTCTTAGAATTACAGGCTAGCTATCACTCGCCAGGAAAAATTCGACACCAACATTACATGAAAAGGTCTTAAAATGTACAACGAAATGATACGAAAGGTGTTAAAATCGCCAAAATAATGGGCCGACCGCTTTAAAAGTTCAAAAGTAATGCGGCTAAACACGAGCGAGAAAGGGGTCCAGGAAAACAAGCACTATCCCCTTAATTAAAATGCATGTTGAACACAGCAAACAGTGCATTAACTAAATACAAAAAAGTCTCAACGCCAAAAAAATAGCGAAACAGAGTCGCAATACCTGAACAATTACAATTTGTTAACATATACTGTATGGATGCTAAGTTAATCATCCAGCAATTTGTGATAGCGCATTCATCTAAGTGTCAATAAATGTCAGCCAAAAACGCACACATAACTTCCAATCATGGAATTCAGGGAAATATAGTACATGGAATATAGTTTTATATTTGGATATACAGTACAGTGCCGCTAAAAAGTCATCTTCAGGTGTCATTACGTTTGGCTCGCTCTGTGCTGCATTAATGTCTGTCAGACGTTGAATAGGGTGGGTAAGTGTAGGAACATGCTTGTATATCTCAATCGAAACGAATAAATCAAGTTTTAGACATTGCTGATACCAATTATTGATCGAAATATACTTGGTGCCGAGACATGACTTATTTGGCCAACAGTACATTCTACATGACAAAAACTATAATAACGCCTCGCTGTTTCATAATTGAGGTACCAAACTAGTGTGTATTATTATTATTATTATTATTATTATTATTATTAAAGTAAAAAGACCATCCACCAATCAACGCGCCCTCTTTTACCTTCCCTCTAAATTAGCCGAGTTTGACAGTCCAGGCTCACAACAAAAACATGCCACGCCTTCCCGGCCGACCAATCAGAAGCCTCCATTTTCGGAGTGGACGGCTACGTGTACCGCCACACCTTTAAACTCGCTCTCGCTCTCTTCACCGGCCATTTCCTCTGTTTGCAATGGGTCTAATACATCAGTGCCAGCCCTATACTCCCGTAGGCCACTAAAACACAATTGCAACCAGCTTCCAGGAACATATTATGAAGAGAGAAGGGTGGAGGCGAAGAGAGAGAGAATTCAAGACGGGCGGGGGTTGAGCGGCCAGCTCAGCCAATCCCAGCGCCGGAGAGCGGGAGGCATGACTATAGTAAGGGGGTGGGGAAGGGGTGACCGCGCCAGCACAGCAGTTGCTGGGTGGGTTTGGCATGTCCTGCTCCAGCAAAGGCAGTAGCTGGTTGGGTGATTGCACCCGGTACCGACATTGACTCAGATGCCCCCAAAATTTCCCTGGCTTGCCACCAGGGTTCGAATACTACCACCCAAAAATACAACCCCAAAACATGCAAGCACTTTCGATCTCACTACCAGACGAAAATGAGTACCTGCTCCCCATGGCTTGAATTCCCCCTGATTGGTGGCTTCCTACAACCAAGTCAACTTCACGAGACTGAGAACTTGGTTAACCAACCCCAGCTCAATTATTGGGCAGGCCTTCTCTCGTTGTTCGCCTCGTCCCGCCCATACGTTTCTGGGTACCTATTAAAAATCACTGGCTCTGGCGTAGGTCGTATCACTAGGGTAACTTCCCTTCTTTCACCCTCACCCACCTTTTCTATATTCATTCATTCATTCTGCAGCAGTCAGTCACCTCTCGGAACCCACTGGGCACGCTTCTTGCAACCAACTTCCTCTCTCTCGCTTGAGCTCCAAAGGGAACTTGGAACCATTTATTCCAGCCACCCAGACCTCACCAAATGTTCCAGTAAAGACCATCTCAGGTCTAGCATCGCTCTCTCCTACTAGGCGGATACACCTTCAGTATCCGGCCGCCTGTCGTCACATCGCTGGCTTGCATACCTACAGCCAAGCGATTCAAGAGGGACGACAGATAGTAGACGGGAGCGAGAATTTCCGGAAGAGCTATTGGCTAGCTCTGAGGTGGTGAAATTGTTCCAGCACACACCTAGCAGTATACAATATATATATTTTTAAAGGACCCATATTGGGCCCAAACCAGACTTAAAGAAAGAGATAAAATGCGTGACTAACCCAGTGGTTCCATAATAATTGATGTGTCCTTATAGGACAAACTAAAGAGAAAAGATACTAGACTTTTGTTTATAAATAAAATGATGATGTGTTAAGAGGGAAATAGTTATTCTTGTTAGAGAAGGCTCCATGCCGATTAGCTATAACTAGTATAGAATCTGATAGGACAGCAAATAGATATTAATAGTAAAGTAAAAGGGAATCATTCTTGAGGATAGACACGCACTTGACACTTGACACATAGACACTTGAGGATAAGGCTCAGGGGAATAACTAATAGTTGCTATTAGACTAGCTTTAGTTTGAGAAATAGGTAGGAAGGACACTAGTCCGAATGATCAACGAAATTTTTGGTTATAAAGGAAACATTATCTATTATCATAGTTAATTAAAGGAATATTCGGTCAGTTCTGTGTTAAGCGTTACGGGTGCTAAGTCCAGGAAAATATTGTAATCATTAGAATCTATGTAAAAGGATAAAAGCGGAGAATCTAGTCCATGTAGATTGTAGAGTTATTGAGGTACTGCTTACAATAGGTTAAGAATTATTATTGACTAGGTGGTATATGTGAATATAAATTGTTTGTAATAGGATTACGCGAATATATAATCTGAGAGTGTTCTCGATAGGGAAATCAAGGTAACTTGTAACAACGCCCTGGTCATTGGAGTAAATGTATTGTATGAAGTAACGAGAATATTATATAATCAAAGAGAACTTAGATAAGGCAATTGAGGTAAAATTGTAACAACACCCTTGTCATATGAGTAAGTGTATTGTATATGGTTAAGAGGAAATATTAATTAAAAGGTCATATGTAGTAACGCCTTGGTCTCTGGAGTAGATATAGTAGGCCCAGTAAAAGTATATCATTCCGAAGTTTAGTTTAAGAATATTACTCTTGTTTTAGATAAGTGAATAAAGGTGTGATTCATTGATGCCCTGGTCTCTGGAGTAGACACACCAAGGCTCGGTAAAAAAAAATCATATTATTTTAGAAACTAGTAACGTGCCTTTGGATCGAAGCCGACTTGAGTCAATACCTGAATATCGGGAATCCAAATAGGGAGTAACGGGAGTTCTATGGTTCCAAAGTACAACCTATGTTGGGTCGGCGTAATATTCAATCCGTGTCTTGAACTCATCTCGACCCGAACAGAGAAAGTTATTAGTGTAGTAGCAAGTTTGTTAAATAAAGTATACGAACTCCTAAATGACTGTCGATTTATCCCCCACTCTACTAGTATATTCGAAATATGAAAATAAGTACTACAATTATTATTATATTATTATTATTTTTATTATTATTATTACTATTATTATTATTATTATTATTACTATTATTATTATTATTATTATTAGTAGTAGTAGTAGTAGTAGTAGTATATACAATATTAAATACAAATCAAAGAGTAGTAGTAGTAGCAGTAGAATAGTAGTAGTAGAAAATATATTATAATTATTGTTATTTATATTTGTGTTTTCTTTTCCAGAAGCTCAATGGGAGCTGAGTCAGGACTGAGTAGAAGGTGGTTCTATGATGTATTTCCTAATTCATCCAAATGTAAAAACCCTTCTAAAATTATAACCGTGCGAACCGTGCTATCGCTCACGAATCTTAGGGTACGTATCGCTCGGATTGGTAGAGAAAGTCATAGTACAGTTGGATACCATAGTTTCTAGCCCACTCATAAGAATTGGTGGATTCACTGTGTTTTTCTTTATGCAATTATAACTGTCTGCATTGATATTTGGAGAGAACTTGCTTTTCAATAAATAGTATATATAGTTTTGTAGTTGATGTATAGACATTTTTATTCGTGAATTCGTTTCCTGAGATATACTTCCATAATTAGAAATGGTGACGTTTATGAATGTTTTATGAGTGGGCTAGAGACTATGGTATCCGAGTGTACCATGAATAGAGTATTAACCCCTTCAGTACGGTGGATATATTTATTTGTTGGTTAACATTATCCAATTATATTCAACTGTAAAAATGAAATACTGGAACTCAAGACATATAAAGTATCACAATTTGCTGTTCGACTTCCACCGAATCAATAAAGTCTCTAAAATCGTTTACATAATACAAGAATTAACTTTAACAGAAGTCACCCGCACTGAATAGCTTAAACCCACATGACAGAAAACCGTATTATTGTTTTAAGACACGATACGTTTCTGAAGACGACAGTAGAGAGATTCGAAGCTTGTCATGTCCAAGAACATTGAAACGATTTTCCTGTCACATGAGTTAAACCCCTTGACGATCATGACGAATATTGACAGGCTATTAATGCCTTCATTAGACGGTTTTGTCTAGATTGGGGATGGTATTTGGAAGTTATAAGGTTATTTGAGATAGTCTTTACCCTTTTAACTCCCACAGATCCTTCCAAAACTGTATAAAATCGTCTCATGATAGCCAGAATAAACTGTCAAACACGTCATAAGCTTCAAAGGGTTATTAACACTTTCTGTACCGGCGACGTCTTTTGTATTTTATTCTAGCTATGTTTAAACGTGTTTGTGTAATTTAAGAAGGATCTGTGGTAGTAATAAGGGATAAGTGAGATAGTCCTATGCCTTTTAATTGCTGGAGAACTTTTTAAACTGAATAATATCGTCCAATAGTAGCCAGAGTAAAGTTAAAAGGAGGCCGTCGGTACAGAAGGGGTTAATCCAATCACTCGGATCATTGAATGGTGATCTTCCATAAGTATTTGTATGCGTTTATCGTTGTGTATATCATTTTTGTATGAAGGGGGATATACTTGCTTTTTCCTGGACTTCCTCCCTCATGTATAGCCCCATTAGTTCTTGGATTTTAAGATGTTTGCCCCACTAGTTTGGTGAATCTAACACTTTGCAGCTCATTGCTTTGTCAATTTTAAGACCTTTCGTACTATATAGATGTCAATTATTTCCTGGCGAGCGTTTTATTTTTTTATTTTTTTTTGAGAAACTGGGTTTTAGCCGGAACATTTTTCTACCAAAAAAATGTACAAATATATCTCAAAGTGGGATCTTCAGGATACTCTGTTAAGCTTGATGGAGGTCTAGGGAGGAAACTAAAACAATAAATATATAAATAAATAAAGTAATAAGTATACCCTACCCCCTTAACTTAAAACATACAGATATAATGCATTGTATGGGAATGTAGTAATATACTCTTCCATTTCTTGACGGCACATTTTATTTTCATACCACAGAGGTCAATTTTAGTTTCCTCACCAGGCGTCAATCAAGCTTAAACAAATACTCATACATATGTAATATATAATTTAAGGTTTCTGTAAGTACCTTTGGTAATTATTGATTAGGGGAAATGGGTCGTTTTCTGGTTCTCCTTCTTCCTCATGTTTAGTCCCATTAGTTTTCAGATCTGATGACGTTTGGCTCATTAGTTTGGCGATTCAAAGAACATTTGTCCCACTTTTGTTGTCAATATAAAGACTTTTCGTGTCATTAAGGTGTCGATTTTTTCCTGGCGAGCGATAGCGAGCCTGTTATTTAAGGTGAACCGGCCTTTGGCCGGGAAATGTTTCTATCGAAAAATGTACAAATTTATATTGAAGCACGGTCCTGGGGATCTTTATTAATTTCATTGGGGGTGTGGTGGTGAGATTAATAAAAATAATATAATTTTAAGCTTGATTTAAGTCTAGGGAGAACACTACACAAATGGTAAAACAAAAATATATTAATGAGCAAATAACTACGCCCATTCTCCCTTAAACCCATGAACTTGCAGGGAATGTTTGCGGTGCTCTGCGGCGGCTATGTTGTGAGTCTGGTTGTGTTACTGCTGGAGAACCTTGGGATTCCTTGTCACACAACCAACTAACTACAACCAACTTGCAAAATATGGATGAACGATACTTGGACAGGAAAGAAGAACACTCGTTTAGAGAGGAATAATTCAGCATCATTGTTTCTGTTAAATACATTACGTCGTCACCTACAACTGTCTGATAATAGAGTAGGAATTACACCCGGATTTTATAATGTTATTTATCTTCCCATATATTTTTTATTTCCTCTCCCCAAAAATATAAATTAAATATAATAAATATATAAATGATAAAAATAGCAATAATAATAATCATAATAATAACAATAATAATAATAATAATAATGATAATAGGATTAATAATAATAATAATAATAATAATAATAATAATAATAATAATATAAATAATAATACAAATAATAATAATAATAATAATAATAATAATAATAATAATAATAATAATAATAATAATAATAATAATAATAATGATAATGATAATAATAATAATAATAATATAATAATAATAAAAATTATAATATTACAAACAAATCTTAACCCTATGAGTTCTGGAGATCCTACCTAAATAAAATATATAATCACAAATTTGAATGAAACAAATACCTGCGGTGTGGTTGCTATTGCGCTCTGCTCAAACCAATAAGACAAGGACAGATGGAGATGCTAACCCAGGCTCCAATAGTTTAAATAGGACTTCAGATGCTATCAACCCTTCTGGATTATTAAGCCAGCACACTGCAAGTCAAGAATAGCGTCAGGACTGGAGCCTCTTTTTAAAAACTCCAGTCTCTTGCAAGCTCCTCACAGCCAATGCCTCTATAATTATATATATTAGCAGCACATGGAGGAAGCAGAAATGGGAACATGGGGTAAGCAGAAATAGGACTATGGAGTAAGCAGAAATCAGTGACGTCCCACCCAAGACAATACTCTGTAGTTGTGTGTTCCGACCTATAGTGAATTTTCTGC
This sequence comes from Paralithodes platypus, assembly GCA_032716605.1. NCBI lineage: Eukaryota > Metazoa > Arthropoda > Malacostraca > Decapoda > Lithodidae > Paralithodes > Paralithodes platypus. The sequence continues at coordinate 33,071,532 of CM064578.1, read as the reverse complement.
ACGTGCTAGCACTAAATATAATATCAAAGATTAATATTGTTATTTATTTGATTGTGCCTAATACATTGTGTTTCAACATATTATTTTAATAGCTTGTAATACACTGAATATATTATACTAATATTCTTAATAAATGTGTGGTATGTCATAATTATGTATGAGTCATGAATAAAACAAAATAATCAAAGTTGTTTACACCTTACGGTTTTGGGTATGTAGTTCTTTACCGTTAGTTGTTATTATGTTCCACACACGCACGCTACATCGCTTCTGTACTTCATCACTTGTGTTTCTGTCTCTCTATGTGACCCCACACGCACTTTTAAGTACACTCGGATGTCATAGTCTCTAGTCCACTCATAAATATTCGTGGACTTCACCTATTTATAATTATGGAAGTATATCTCTGGAAACCAACTTATGAATATAGTTTTCTATAAATCAACTACAAAACTATATATACTATTTATTGAAAAGAAAGTTCTATCCAAAAATCACCCCAGATAATTATATTTATAATTGCATAAAGAAACACATAGGGCGTCCAAGATTTCATAATGTGTGGGCTAGAGACTGTGGTATCCGAGTGTACCTCAATTCCATCTCTCTCACTCTTGTTTTATGCCTCATACAACGCTCATGCTTAACTCTGATACGGCAATGTCAGAATCATAACACGATCATGCAGTGACTTATTTACTTCCATACTCACCTTATATTCCAAGTCACTGCTTTCAACATACCTACAACCTTCCGCCCCTGTTGCACCCTCACTCACACTGCATCTTCCAAACTCCCATCATTACTCATCACACTGCCCAAGTACTTAAATTACCATTATCTGGCCATTAAACCTAACTTAATAACCTGGATCTGTATTCTTCTAAAAAAAAACATAACTTTACTCTTTAATACATTGACAATCGGATAAGCTTCCGATTCTCTAACACGGTACCAAACATATTCACCAAACACTGCAACTCCCACTCATCATCATTCACTAGTGTTGTATCAACAACAAACAGCAGCCCCCCCCCCCCCCCCGGGGGTAAGGGGGCCTTCATCTTATGGTGGAGGACAAAATGAATATGCCCCACGCATCCTACTGCGTGTCGTGTCGTACAATTAAGCCGACTAATAGGGGGAATGAGGGTAGATTGTAGGCACCAATCGAAGAAGGCTATACAGGAGAGGCTACAGGCATTTGATAAGGAGTCGCTGGAACTCATGTTTCATTTGCTTGGCCTCTCTTACTGATTCCCTTTGTGCCTCACTTACACTGAGAGTAGTCCAGCCAGCTCTCACAAACACCTCCTCCTCCTATCTACTTCACTACACTTAACATGCATGCGCCAAGCCTCGGAGTCCCCAAAGGGGGGGGGGGGGGGGCTTAAATGCCCCCACACCAGCCCGACCTTCCCCTGACGACCCCTCCGAATGCTCTGGACCACGGCCTGTCACTTTAACTATCAAGTTTTGCAATATTCGTGGCCTTTCCTCTAATTTTCACTCTGTTGAACACCATAATTATCTCCTCCTCCAAACCTGATCTTCTTTTCCTCACTGAAACCCAGGTGTCTGAGGCAACTGCCAGCAGACCCTTCTCTGTATCCTCATACTTTATCTATACTAGTTTCAAAGCCAAAGGCGGATGTTGTGCATACTGTACGTGCACAACAAACTCACTTGCTCTCGTGTTCATAATTTCGACTCCTTTGAATTCTCAACTTTATGGCTCAAACTATCCTGTCATTCTCATTCTAAATATTTCTGTGCTGTCTATCTTTCCCCTAACTCTACTGTTACGACCGGGGCTCGTATAAAACAAGGGCTCTTAATCATTGGACTAGGAAAGCACACAGCCACAACGGTAACACTAGATCCAACCCCTGAACTTATAATGCCGGCGCACAAAAACACCTATACCCTCCAGAGTTAAATCTGCGATAACGGGGTATCCTATAACTCAGTATAAGTGCACTACTACTACAGGCTGATGATCTCTGATACAGCCTGATCACAACAACATACAATTACGGTAATAAGGTATACTAGGAAAAGATAGAGATCTTAATTAAATCACTGCAATGATTTAATGCAAACTAGAAGAAGGTATATTTAAAGTTTCTCTAAACAATAATGAACTGTCACTCCTATACTAAAGAAAGCGAACGAAAGTCCCAAAGCATCGAGCAGGAATCTTCTGAAGAAAGTCTGATGCTGGGGTAAGATGATCGTATCGGATTTTGAACTGTAGTATAGAGCAGGAACAGGATATGACAATTGTAAGGACATATAGGGTTAACTGGCACGGGAATAATAACTGCGCAATAGTAGGAACTCAAACAGCAAAAGAAGTACTTCCTCATCAACGAAACAGCCTACTAGGGTTGTGCAACTCAACAACAACCTAGACTAATAAATGCCGTGAATAATAATGCATACATAACAGAAAGAGTTTATAATCTAAATCTGGTGTCTGCTAGCCGAATAAAGTCTAGCTGGGATGTAGTAGGCTAGGAAACAATGGCTGAGCAAGCGGCTCGTAGCCTAGCGAAGTCCTTAAGGCTGTGCGGCCAAATTACATTAATTGACGGGGTGCTCTCTTGAGAGATCCAGATCGCTAGTATCTGGTTCTCTCCTGGCGACCCTCTCAAAGTCAAAGCAAACGAGTTAGCACAGTGTTGGGTGGCAGAGGCAAAAGCCCTCACTCGCAACACAGCGCTAAACTCACAAGGTACACAGTCAGAAAGACCACCTAGGCTTCCCACGTCTCCGTTGCGATTGTACAGGTTCAACAAAATCTAGTACACATCGGAAATCACAACACCAGTAGCCTTATCCCAGTCTAGCATTAAATCCCCCAGCAGACCACCAAGATACAGGAAGGGAGACACCGTGAGTGTGTCAAACCTCTACAGACAACAATGGTAACCCTTCCCAAAATGCCTAACTAAACATGTGTTATCTGAGAGCTTCAGCATATAATACGATGGCCGATAAATGAAATCGTGCAGAACCAAAGGGAAGTTATGATATTAAATAGAGTAGAAGAATGAGAGGTAAGAAGTTGAGAGAGAGAAAAGTGCTCTATAGGTAGAAGTCGGGAGACAGGGGGGCAAGGGACATGTGAAGGGTATGCTAGTCAGGAAAGCTCTGAGGAGAATAGCTCCTCTGGACCCCTCCAGGATTCCACACAAAGGCACGGTGGTCAGCCAATCACAGGCCGCTACGTCACCCGGCAGCAGGCCTGCAGAAGGCGCCAGGAACCACCAGCCAATCAAAACCGAGAGAAAAGACCACGCGGGCGAGCAACTCCTCCGGGAGGGAGGAGGGAGGAGGAGGAAAAGCAACACTCACCTCCCCCACCCTGCTCGCTCGCTCTCTCTCTCCTTCACTACAATGCATCTTATGTTCAACTCATGATATAAAATACAATGCATTGTCACAGGCGAAAACAAAGACCACTTCTACCCTGCCTGTGACATGACGATTCACAAGAAAGAAAGTACAACATTGTAGACAGACTTTAGCCCATTTCACTGCCCTGGCGAGTGCTAGTGGCTACCGGGAGGCGATTCTGCCAACGCTGGCAGGCGTCACACTACCGACTTTCCCAAATTCTTCGACTATCTAAACTCTAAAGTGGAACACATTCTATCCATCTCTCCCTTCTCGGAAGTCTCCGTCTTAGAAGATTTCAACGTTCACCACCGCCAATGGCTCTCCTGTCTTACTACTGACCAACCTGGTGAACAAGCCTTCGTCTTTTCTATCCTAAATGACCTAGAGCAGCTGGTCCAGCAACCCACTCGTATCCCGGATCGCTTCGGGGATCGGCCCAACATGCTTGACTTATTTCTGACTTCTAACCCTACTTCATATACTGTCAATCTTTTCTCTCCTTTGGGGTCCTCCGACCATAAAATTGTCTCTGTTACCTGTCCTATCTCTCCAGTATGGCCACCTGATCCTCCCAGCCGGCGGCGCTTGTGGCACTTTGGCACTGCCGACTGGGAGGCTCTTCGGCAGTACTTCTTTGATTTCCCATGGAATTACTTCTGCTTTCGTGGCCGAGGACCTGAGGAGAATGCTGAACACATTACCGAGGTAATCTTCTCCGGCATGGAAGAGTAAATTCCATTTTCTTTCTCTCAGTCTAATGCAAAAAAATCTTGGTTTACTCACGCTTGTTCTACTGCTGTTCGCAACAAGGAGGAAGCATTCAAACGGTACCGATGCCTTAAAACCCAAGAATCTCATTCTTCCTACGTTTCTGCCCAGCATCAAGCCAAATTTTGTCTTCGACATGCCAAGCACTCTTTCATCAATAATAAATGCACTGAACTATCCAACTCTTGCTTTTCCCAAGCTTTCTGGCATCTATCCAAAAACCTCTCCAACAATTTTTCTTCCTCGTCTTTCCCTCCCCTTTTCCACTCTGACGGCACAACCATCACTTCTTCCTCTGACAAAGCTGAACTGTTTGCTCAAACTTTTGCTAGAAACTCCACCTTGGATGATTCCGGTGCTATTCCTCCCTCTCCAACCCCTCTCTCCTACTTATGCCTAATATTCTAATCTCTTCTAAAGATGTACTTTCTACCCTCTCTGGGCTTAATACTAACAAGGCGTACAGTCCGAACGGTGTTCCTCCTTTTGTACTAAAAAACTGTGCTTCCGTGCTGACTCCCTGCTGCTGGAAGTTTGCTCTCATTCCACCTGTCCCAAAGAAGGGGTGACCGCTCTCAACCCTCCAACTATCATCCAATTGCCCTCATCTCTTGTATCTCTAAAGATTTTGAAACTATTCCTCAGGGCTCTGTCCTATCTCCTATTCTCTTTCTAATTTTCATAAATGATCTTCTCAATTGTACCTCCAGTCCCATCCATTCATACGCAGTGGCTCCGGAATTATTGACGATATGCCTTAAACAGTAATGGCACTCTTTGAACCCCAGAGTCAGCTGTTCAAATCACACGCCCCGGAGTGCAAGAGACCAAACATCGTAAGCGTACGCTCATAATCACTTACGGAATCGTCCTTATGATGCGGATGCTCACGACGAAAAAAACGAGAATACAAAATAATGAAAAGAAAAACATTAAAACTACTAATCTGCTAATCAGCTAGGCTTCCCATCGTGTGGATGTTGATAGTGTGGGTTCACCCGTAGACGCTGATGCGCCATTCTTCCTTCTCACTCCGTGGCTCGTTGCCGACAGACGTGTGGTCCTGACCTCTCCACATTCTTCATTCTTCGGTCTGAGATAGTGAGTCCTTTGCTCATTTGTATTATCTGAGATGTTTTAGAATAGTTTTAGACTAGATAGGTCGGGCGTTCCGATTGGCATGACCCCCAGGAGTGTGTTATTTATGGGTGTTTAGATGATGTCGTCCCCTTGGATCCCCTATGAACGAGGCCGCCATATATTTAATCAACTCTGCGAAGCAGAGTGGTATCGCGCAAACAGATCCCGCCCGTATACTGTGCACCACCAGCCAGCCTGTCTGTCGTTGTCGTCGTCGTCGTCGTCGTCGTCCGTCTGTCTGTCCGGAAACTCCTCCTAGACCGTTCGATGGATTTTCACCAAATCTCACAGGTATATCCATTTGGTCAATGCGAAGGTCAGTCAAAAAGGAATGTTCAATTTAACTTAAAGGTTAAGGTCAAAGGTCAAGGTTAAAAATATGGTCGATATTTCATATTTTTTAGTTTTTACACAAATTTCTTAATTTTTACTATACAAGTTACAGGTAACCTTGATATTATATTGACCAATTTTTCGGTAAATATTCTAAAGGGTAAGGTCAAAGGTCAAGGTCAAAATTAGATTTTTACTAGTACTGTATTTCTTGTACTAACTGTTAGATTCACACTAGGCTTGCCACGTATATTCGGAATACCTAGGCCAAGGTCATACAAGAAACTATACAATTCCATATGAAAGGTCAAGGTCACAGGTCAAGGTCTAATAAAATGTCAATATGCTATTTTCTTTACTTTTCATGCACACTGAACAAAATTTGGCGAGATATTTGCACTTTAAATGAAAAGGAAAATAATACATTTGGACACACATATCATAGAGGTCAAGATAAAAGTCAAAGGTCAAGGTCAACTATTCTATTAATATATATGAAACTAACTTATGTGTTTTAATGAAATTAGGCATGCTTATTTGATTTTTCAGGGCAATATCAATGACAAAAAAACAACTCTTACATAAAGGTCCAGGTCACAAGTCAAGGTCAAAGGTCAACTTTTACTGTTTATTTGACTTTATACTCAAATGTCTTCATTTTCACAATACAAGTTACTGGTAACCTTAATATCGTATTGCCCAAATCTTAAATAAATATTTTAAAGGGTAAGGTCAAAGTTCAAGGTCAAAGATCAAAATGGGTTTATACTAGTATTTCTTATACTAACTGTTAGATTCTCATTAGGTTTACCATGTATATTCGGAATACCTATGTAGGCCAAGGCCATACAAGAAACTATTCAATTCCATATGAAAGGTCAAGGTCACAGGTCAAGGTCAAATAAAAGGTCAATATGCTATTTTCTTTACTTTCCATGCAAATTTCAATTTTTTTTGGAGATAGTTGCACTTTAAGTGAAAAAGACAATAATAAATTTTGAGACATATAAAGGTCAAGATAAAGGTCAAAGGTCAAGGGCAACTATTCTATTAACCCTTGTCTGGCGGGGGTGGACTTAAGTCGGGCTAGAGAACACCAGCCCAAAGAGAGGGGCCCGACTTAAGTCTGTAGCAATTTTGAGCACGTAATGTGCTCTGAGAGAGAGGCGAGCAGTGGGAGGAGCATAGGTTCCCTCTGACCGGTCGGCACGGCTCCCGCGACGACTGAGGCCACCTCCTCACTCATCCATATTCTCTACCTCACTACACAGGGATTTATGTAAGGAAATTACCGTATTTTAGGGATTTTGCACTCGTCTTGCACGATCGCTGCAAGAGAATCAGTGGTTGTAAAAGGATGGTTCTGGTGTCTTTGGAAAGCTCAATTAACGCCCTTTCAGGGATACATAATTGTATTACGCTCTGGCTCTTGTTTATGCATGAAAAAGAGCACGGAAACAAGGTCGTTTAGGGTAAAAAAAAACCCGCTTGGCGGGTAGTAGAAGTTACTGACGGGCCCGCTCGTAAGGCGTTAATATATATGAAACTAACTTATGGGTTTTAATGAAATTAGGCATGCTTATTTGATTTTCATGAGCAATGTCAATGCAAACAAAAAACGTATTCTTACATAAAGGTCAAGGTCAAAGGTCAACTTTTATTATTTATTAAAAAAGATTACTAAAATGTTGGAAAACTGGCTGTGTTATGGCTTATTACTTAAATATCCTCTTAGACTGTTTAATGTGTTGTCACCAAATTATACAGGCAAATTCAGTTGGTCAATGCGACGACCATCCAAATATGTCTTTTATTTTAACCCTCTCGCATTCCTACGACGCGATCGTGTCATAACGACACTAGCCCAAGAGTGACCGTATGATGCAATCGCGTCATAATGCCACCCGTAAGTTAGAAATATTTGGGAAAAATAAGTTTATGACGCGATTTTGACGCAATTTTGGCTGGTAAGTTAGGCCTCAGTAAGTTACAAAAGGAAATATCTGGCAACCCACTAGCGTCCCAGGGAGAGGAGTGCAGGGCTTTGTTTCATCAGTAGGTTCCGGGTTGCCAGTCTGTGAGGTAGGACTCCCGGCCCTTTAACACCTTACGAGCGGCCTATGTGGTTTATTTATGTGTACCGCCCAGCGGGGTGTTTTTAGCCAAAATAGGGCTGTTTACGTGATCAATTTCATGCCTAAATAAGACCCAGAACGTAAAACAAGTATCTATCCCTGAAAGGGCATAAACAGAGCTTTCGAATGACACCATAACGATCCTTGTATGATGGATAGTTTTCTTGCAATAACCGTGCAACGCGAGTGCAAAAAGCAGGTAATTCGGTACTTTCGGTACATAATTGAGTATGTAGCGAGTGAGAGAGGGAGGAGGGAGCTGAGATTTGTGTCAGTAGGTTCGCCGCGGTGGTCTGGAGCAGTCATACGCTCGCTAGTCTCCTGCCACCACTTGTCTCTCTCTCTCAGCCACATTACGTGCTGAAATTGCCACTCGAGTTATGTCGAGCGCCGCCACATAGTCCAGCTTTATTTAACTCGACTTAAGTGGTGAGCCGCTTTTTAAGGGTTAAATCTCGTCTCGCCTCCCTTGCCCGCCATTGAGCGGCTTTCAGGCGGGCACATCTGGATTATTTATGTACCAAGTGGCAGTGTATCATCAATTTGTGGCTATGTAATATATTCTATGCATATAACTCGTGATTTGTGACTGTTTGTGCCTCGTTGCTCGCCTCTCTATAGCCAGCCATGTGGTTTTTAGGTGGCCAGAATGGACCCAGTGGAAGTGTTGTGAACTGTGAAATAATAATAATTATATATATATTTCGTAGGGTTAGTGTAGTAAGCATTCATAGTCACATTCCTAACTTATTATGTTAGGTTTGTGATTACGAATGTAAGCTAGGCTATACATGTGTCGTGTATATATATTGCCCTAAACCTTCATTTTCGCTTGAAAGACCACTATATTTATCAATAAATACTACCTACGAAGTATAATAAAATTGTGATTACGAAATATAGTTGTGTTTTGCACATTTTTGGCAATTTGTTATGCCCAATTGAGGCAATTTTTGAGTGAATACGCAGTTTTATTTGAGTGAAGTAACTGGCAGTGAAGTATGGACTATAAACTAATTTTTTATACAAAAATGTCAGGTAAGTAAAAATATGTCACGGTAAGTAAAATAAAAGCTAGCCTGACAAAGAACAGACAAGCCTTTTTATGCGACACCCTACACTACATACAGCTGAGGACGACCCCACAGATGTCTGGGTAAAGTACTAATCCCATAATTACTTGACCGTGGGTCGCCACTCCTTCAATGTTTCGTCCAGTGCTATGGTATATTTTATATGTTTATTTTATTGATTTTGATTTTATAGCCTATATACTGTATATATATAACGTATAATAATATATAATTATATATATATATATATTGTTATTCCTGTTCCCCAGGGTGACTAGCGGATCAGCCCCAAGGTCCTGAGCAAGGCCAAAGCCCATAATCGAGTATTTATATTATTTTTATATTTTTTATTTTATTTATATATGATTTATTTGATTTATTATTGTTTTTATTTATTTTATTTTATTTATTATTTTATTTATTTTATTTATATATTTTTTTATATATTTTATATATATAGCCTATATACCGTATATATACAGTATATATATATATATATATATATATATATATATATATATATATATATATATATATATATATAATTATATATATATATATTATTTTGTTATTCCTGTTCCCCAGGGTGTCTAGCGGATCAGCCCCAAGATCCCGAGCAAGGCCAAGGCCCATTATAGAGTATTTATATTATTATTATAATTTTTATTTTATCTATATATTATTTATTTGATTTATTATTGTTTTTATTTATTTAATTTAATTTTTTTAATTTTATTTATATATTGTTTTATTTATTTTATGTGCCGGGTTTTGATCGATTAGTTCCCTTGATACAGTCCGTAAAACAATCTAGTTCTGGTTTGATGGACTTAAATATACTTGACAGGAACGTACCGAGTAGGTTCTATGTACAGCAGAATGGTATTCAAAGGTTCAATATAATACTCAATAACAACATAAGGAAGAACACATACAAAGATTTTATTGAATAAACATGAGAATAGGTGAAAAATAAGGATCATAAGGGAAGATCCAACAATAGTAACATGTATATATATATTGTCCTTACTTCGGAACAATGTTACTGATACCAGAATAACTCAATAGTGAGAGTCTAGTATTGAATCAAATCATGTGGAAAACATACATAGAGGCATAATGTACAAGAATACATTTTAACCTTCACTGCAATAATAAATAAGAGTCAAAATATCTTCCGTATTCACAAAAGCTCTAGATAATGATTCTAGTCACAATGTGGAGAGTTGAGGTTATAAAGATATTGTCACAGGAGACTAGGTGAGTCAAGCGTAGGCTCGGCTGGGCCTTCAAAACTGACTGCGTGAGCTTGCCCTCAGGTCAGGTCACTGGGAAGGTCACCAGGTGAACTGAGGTAGTAATAAATACTTTTCTAGTTAATGCAACTATGAACTTAGCTGGAATGCGATGCTAATTTACTTTACAGGAAAGGGCTGAGATTATTATTTATAATCACTGAGAAGTATCAAAATCGCCCAAAAGTTAATGTATATCTTATCACGGGATTATATTACTTGAACATATGCTACGATAACGAACTGAACTTAGGAATTCGTGTTTCTATAATTTCTTAGGCGAAGCAAAGTAAAAACGTGAATTTGATAAGAAAAGGAATGTATTTTAATAGGTCTACTGGAGAGTATTAATTAGGTCAAGATGTAATCTTCAATATTCGTGATTACGAAAACACACGAAGATAAACAAAATAACTAGCTGAGTTCCAATAGACTCAGACTGGAATGAACACTATAGTTTAATCTCAAAAAGTGGGAACTGACGGATTAACAGATATCGATCGGTAGATCGTACTTAGAAATTAAATTGGCGCAAATGACAAAGTTTAGCTCATTGATATTTAACGCAATATCAGATTCGCTTCTGAACGAGTTAACTGGGCGAGGAGAAAAAATTTACAGGCACAATTAGTACATGGATGTAGGCGACGAAGTCTACTCATTGATACTCAAAACGAATAGTACCAGACTCGGGTCTGAACGGGTTAACAGCTGCGAGATGAATAAAATACACAGATACAATTAGTGTATGGAGGATGAAAGTGAGACGAAACACGGAGGATGAATTCCTAAACACGGTATTCGAAATATCACAACATCAAGTTTTACAAGAACATAAAAGCACGTCCATAAGATATATTTCATATGCGATTACTGAATTGGAGATTTAAGGAATTACACAGAGCACTCGTTGGAAAATTGGGCGTAGGTTCTAGGTAAAAAGTGATTATTTAAATGGATTGATCACGGAATATACTAAGACTTCAACTCACCAATAATAAATCAACATACACGTAGTCAGTGAATCTGCGAGCGTGGGGGGCCTGAATATATGTTAATACACTAATATGTAACGTATGCGTAGGTTATGAATTAAATAAAGTCTTGAACAAGGGTCAAGGAATTAAGGCAAGATTAACACAGAATAACATAGGTTCAGAGGGATGACACTTATTACACAAGTACGTGACCTAGGGCACAGATCACAATTAAATGAGGACACACACGGTTCACATATTTACCTAAACAATACCTCACAACAATAACCAACAGAGAAAGACACAGAAACACTTAAGTATTTGGAAGGGCAGGGGGACGAGAGTGCTGGTCTGGCCGGCGTAGAGGATAGTAGCCAATCTTGCACAGCTGGTTACCTCCTCGAGCAGGGGTTCTCAGTTTAGGCCTGGTTACGTACTTGGAACAGGGGTCCTAGGTCCAGGCCTGTTTTCGTAATTCGAGCAGGGGTCCTATGTCCAGGCCTACGTCCGTGGCGCGAGCAGGGTTCCTCGGTTCAGGGCGCCAGGCAACAGACAGGTGGCCCTCCAGCAATCCGGAAGGAGGGGGGTGCCGTCTGGGGGGGCACTCTTGAGGGGCAGGGGGACGAGGTGGGGCAAACCGTAGCAACACTGTCCCAACTAGCCCGTTCCTGGTGGTCAAGCCTAGTCAGTAGGTGAGGTGGTGCTTACTTTCCTCAGGTTTTTCTGAGGTCCTATGCAAATATTTTCTTGCTTCAGGTGTCAATGAACTCGGAAAAGGGGTATTGAGGAAAGAGGAAAGATGGTTGTTGTGGGATACATATACATTCTAGCCTGGGAACTCAGGTATTATCATATGGGCCTGGTTCCAAGGTAATATTACAATATTGAATGGGGCAGCTGGAAGGTCCAGGGCTGCTGTGAAAAATAGAAAAATACTTGGAGCTTATAATGGAGCAACTGTCTTGCAGGTCTTCTAATTATCCTAGGACATACACATAGAGGATTATAGTTGTATCCTCGGGGGCTTGGAGTACTCAGGCGTTATCATGTCCATTTGTTCCTGAAATATTAGGGGTGCTGGTGAGTAGATTGCATAATGGAGTGTTCATCATATTCTAAATATGTCTTCATTGTCTCTCCTGGGGTTTTGAGTTTACCTGAGTGGTTATGCTGGCCACTCGGTGTATCGTTGGTTTGGGGCCTGTCATCTCACCACCTTCGTTATTAAAAAAGTCGCGACCTCGCGATTTAATTAGGTAGGTCTTGGATGTCGGTGATGTGGTGAGGATTGGGGCGTAGCCTAGGATGAGGAACCATGCCGCAGAGGGGACATCCGTAGGTTGGGTGGGGTCCAGTGTGACTTTGATTTGCCAGTCTTCGGTGGATTCCTTGGCGAGCTGTAGCAGGGTATTTGCGGTGGTGATGGGGACTGGTGTATAGCCTTGTAGGGAAACCACCCTCATTATTTACATAGTGGCCTCTTGGGTTTGTGGAGGAGTTGAGGGTTGTGTTGCTGTGGCTGCAAGAGTACTGGTAGGAAGTCTGGTCCTGGTGGAGTTTGAAGGTGTAGTGACTGCTGGAGAACCTTGGGATTCCTTGTCACACAACCAACTAACTACAACCAACTTGCAAAATATGGATGAACGATACTTGGACAGGAAAGAAGAACACTCGTTTAGAGAGGAATAATTCAGCATCATTGTTTCTGTTAAATACATTACGTCGTCACCTAAAACTGTCTGATAATAGAGTAGGAATTACACCTGGATTTTATAATGTTATTTATCTTCCCATATATTTTTTATTTCCTCTCCCCAAAAATATAAATTAAATATAATAAATATATAAATGATAAAAATAGCAATAATAATAATCATAATAATAATAATAACAATAATAATAATAATAATAATGATAATAGGATTAATAATAATAATAATAATAATAATAATAATACAAATAATAATAATAATAATAATAATAATAATAATGATAATAATAATAATTATAATATTAATAACAATTTTAATATTACAAACAAATATTAACCCTATGAGTTCTGGAGATCCTACCTAAATAAAATATATAATCACAAATTTGAATGAAACAAATACCTGTGGTGTGGTTGCTATTGCGCTCTGCTCAAACCAATAAGACAAGGACAGATGGAGATGCTAACCCAGGCTCCAATAGTTTAAATAGGACTTCAGATGTTATCAACCCTTCTGGATTATTAAGCCAGCACACTGCAAGTCAAGAATAGCGTCAGGACTGGAGCCTCTTTTTAAAAACTCCAGTCTCTTTGCAAGCTCCTCACAGCCAATGCCTCTATATTTTATATATTAGCAGAACATGGAGGAAGCAGAAATGGGAACATGGGGTAAGCAGAAATAGGACTACGGAGTAAGCAGAAATCAGTGACGTCCCACCCAAGACAATACTCTGTAGTTGTGTGTTCCGACCTATAGTGAATTTTCTGCACGTGCTAGCACTAAATATAATATCATAACTTGTAATACACTGAATATATTATACTAATATTCTTAATAAATGTGTTGTATGTCATAATATGTATGAGTCATGAATAAAACAAAATAATCAAAGTTGATCGTCACCTTACGGTTTTGGGTATGTAGTTCTTTACCGTTAGTTGTTATTCTGTTCTACACACACGCACGCTACATCTCTTCTGTACTTCATCACTTGTGTTTCTGTCTCTCCATGTGACCCCACACGCACTTTTAAGTACACTCGGATGTCATAGTCTCTAGCCCACTCATAAATATTCGTGGACTTCACCTATTTATAATTATGGAAGTATATCTCTGGAAACCAACTTATGAATATAGTTTTCTATAAATCAACTACAAAACTATATATACTATTTATTGAAAAGAAAGTTCTATCCAAAAATCACCCCAGATAATTATATTTATAATTGCATAAAGAAACACATAGGGGGTCCAAGATTTCATAATGTGTGGGCTAGAGACTGTGGTATCCGAGTGTACCTCAATTCCATCTCTCACTCTTGTTTTATGCCTCATACAACGCTCATGCTTAACTCTGATACGGCAATGTCAGAATCATAACACGATCATGCAGTGACTTATTTACTTCCATACTCACCTTATATTCCAAGTCACTGCTTTCAACATACCTACAACCTTCCGCCCCTGTTGCACCCTCACTCACACTGCATCTTCCAAACTCCCATCATTACTCATCACACTGCCCAAGTACTTAAATTACCATTATCTGGCCATTAAACCTAACTTAATAACCTGGATCTGTATTCTTCTAAAAAAAAACATAACTTTACTCTTTAATACATTGACAATCGGATAAGCTTCCGATTCTCTAACACGGTACCAAACATATTCACCAAACACTGCAACTCCCACTCATCATCATTCACTAGTGTTGTATCAACAACAAACAGCAGCCCCCCCCCCCCCCCGGGGGTAAGGGGGCCTTCATCTTATGGTGGAGGACAAAATGAATATGCCCCACGCATCCTACTGCGTGTCGTGTCGTACAATTAAGCCGACTAGTAGGGGGAATGAGGGTAGATTGTAGGCACCAATCGAAGAAGGCTATACAGGAGAGGCTACAGGCATTTGATAAGGAGTCGCTGGAACTCATGTTTCATTTGCTTGGCCACTCTTACTGATTCCCTTTGTGCCTCACTTACACTAAGAGTAGTCCAGCTAGCTTTTACAAAACACCTCCTCCTCCTATCTACTTTACTACACTTAACATGCATGCGCCAAGCCTCGGAGTCCCCAAAGGGGGGGGGGGGGGGGGGGTTAAATGCCCCCACACCAGCCCGACCTTCCCCTGACGACCCCTCCGAATGCTCTGGACCACGGCCTGTCACTTTAACTATCAAGTTTTGCAATATTCGTGGCCTTTCCTCTAATTTTCACTCTGTTGAACACCATAATTATCTCCTCCTCCAAACCTGATCTTCTTTTCCTCACTGAAACCCAGGTGTCTGAGGCAACTGCCAGCAGACCCTTCTCTGTATCCTCATACTTTATCTATACTAGTTTCAAAGCCAAAGGCGGATGTTGTGCATACTGTACGTGCACAACAAACTCACTTGCTCTCGTGTTCATAATTTCGACTCCTTTGAATTCTCAACTTTATGGCTCAAACTATCCTGTCATTCTCATTCTAAATATTTCTGTGCTGTCTATCTTTCCCCTAACTCTACTGTTACGACCGGGGCTCGTATAAAACAAGGGCTCTTAATCATTGGACTAGGAAAGCACACAGCCACAACGGTAACACTAGATCCAACCCCTGAACTTATAATGCCGGCGCACAAAAACACCTATACCCTCCAGAGTTAAATCTGCGATAACGGGGTATCCTATAACTCAGTATAAGTGCACTACTACTACAGGCTGATGATCTCTGATACAGCCTGATCACAACAACATACAATTACGGTAATAAGGTATACTAGGAAAAGATAGAGATCTTAATTAAATCACTGCAATGATTTAATGCAAACTAGAAGAAGGTATATTTAAAGTTTCTCTAAACAATAATGAACTGTCACTCCTATACTAAAGAAAGCGAACGAAAGTCCCAAAGCATCGAGCAGGAATCTTCTGAAGAAAGTCTGATGCTGGGGTAAGATGATCGTATCGGATTTTGAACTGTAGTATAGAGCAGGAACAGGATATGACAATTGTAAGGACATATAGGGTTAACTGGCACGGGAATAATAACTGCGCAATAGTAGGAACTCAAACAGCAAAAGAAGTACTTCCTCATCAACGAAACAGCCTACTAGGGTTGTGCAACTCAACAAACAACCTAGACTAATAAATGCCGTGAATAATAATGCATACATAACAGAAAGAGTTTATAATCTAAATCTGGTGTCTGCTAGCCGAATAAAGTCTAGCTGGGATGTAGTAGGCTAGGAAACAATGGCTGAGCAAGCGGCTCGTAGCCTAGCGAAGTCCTTAAGGCTGTGCGGCCAAATTACATTAATTGACGGGGTGCTCTCTTGAGAGATCCAGATCGCTAGTATCTGGTTCTCTCCTGGCGACCCTCTCAAAGTCAAAGCAAACGAGTTAGCACAGTGTTGGGTGGCAGAGGCAAAAGCCCTCACTCGCAACACAGCGCTAAACTCACAAGGTACACAGTCAGAAAGACCACCTAGGCTTCCCACGTCTCCGTTGCGATTGTACAGGTTCAACAAAATCTAGTACACATCGGAAATCACAACACCAGTAGCCTTATCCCAGTCTAGCATTAAATCCCCCAGCAGACCACCAAGATACAGGAAGGGAGACACCGTGAGTGTGTCAAACCTCTACAGACAACAATGGTAACCCTTCCCAAAATGCCTAACTAAACATGTGTTATCTGAGAGCTTCAGCATATAATACGATGGCCGATAAATGAAATCGTGCAGAACCAAAGGGAAGTTATGATATTAAATAGAGTAGAAGAATGAGAGGTAAGAAGTTGAGAGAGAGAAAAAGTGCTCTATAGGTAGAAGTCGGGAGACAGGGGGGCAAGGGACATGTGAAGGGTATGCTAGTCAGGAAAGCTCTGAGGAGAATAGCTCCTCTGGACCCCTCCAGGATTCCACACAAAGGCACGGTGGTCAGCCAATCACAGGCCGCTACGTCACCCGGCAGCAGGCCTGCAGAAGGCGCCAGGAACCACCAGCCAATCAAAACCGAGAGAAAAGACCACGCGGGCGAGCAACTCCTCCGGGAGGGAGGAGGGAGGAGGAGGAAAAGCAACACTCACCTCCCCCACCCTGCTCGCTCGCTCTCTCTCTCTCCTTCACTACAATGCATCTTATGTTCAACTCATGATATAAAATACAATGCATTGTCACAGGCGAAAACAAAGACCACTTCTACCCTGCCTGTGACATGACGATTCACAAGAAAGAAAGTACAACATTGTAGACAGACTTTAGCCCATTTCACTGCCCTGGCGAGTGCTAGTGGCTACCGGGAGGCGATTCTGCCAACGCTGGCAGGCGTCACACTACCGACTTTCCCAAATTCTTCGACTATCTAAACTCTAAAGTGGAACACATTCTATCCATCTCTCCCTTCTCGGAAGTCTCCGTCTTAGAAGATTTCAACGTTCACCACCGCCAATGGCTCTCCTGTCTTACTACTGACCAACCTGGTGAACAAGCCTTCGTCTTTTCTATCCTAAATGACCTAGAGCAGCTGGTCCAGCAACCCACTCGTATCCCGGATCGCTTCGGGGATCGGCCCAACATGCTTGACTTATTTCTGACTTCTAACCCTACTTCATATACTGTCAATCTTTTCTCTCCTTTGGGGTCCTCCGACCATAAAATTGTCTCTGTTACCTGTCCTATCTCTCCAGTATGGCCACCTGATCCTCCCAGCCGGCGGCGCTTGTGGCACTTTGGCACTGCCGACTGGGAGGCTCTTCGGCAGTACTTCTTTGATTTCCCATGGAATTACTTCTGCTTTCGTGGCCGAGGACCTGAGGAGAATGCTGAACACATTACCGAGGTAATCTTCTCCGGCATGGAAGAGTAAATTCCATTTTCTTTCTCTCAGTCTAATGCAAAAAAATCTTGGTTTACTCACGCTTGTTCTACTGCTGTTCGCAACAAGGAGGAAGCATTCAAACGGTACCGATGCCTTAAAACCCAAGAATCTCATTCTTCCTACGTTTCTGCCCAGCATCAAGCCAAATTTTGTCTTCGACATGCCAAGCACTCTTTCATCAATAATAAATGCACTGAACTATCCAACTCTTGCTTTCCCAAGCTTTCTGGCATCTATCCAAAAACCTCTCCAACAATTTTTCTTCCTCGTCTTTCCCTCCCCTTTTCCACTCTGACGGCACAACCATCACTTCTTCCTCTGACAAAGCTGAACTGTTTGCTCAAACTTTTGCTAGAAACTCCACCTTGGATGATTCCGGTGCTATTCCTCCCTCTCCAACCCCTCTCTCCTACTTATGCCTAATATTCTAATCTCTTCTAAAGATGTACTTTCTACCCTCTCTGGGCTTAATACTAACAAGGCGTACAGTCCGAACGGTGTTCCTCCTTTTGTACTAAAAAACTGTGCTTCCGTGCTGACTCCCTGCTGCTGGAAGTTTGCTCTCATTCCACCTGTCCCAAAGAAGGGGTGATCGCTCTCAACCCTCCAACTATCATCCAATTGCCCTCATCTCTTGTATCTCTAAAGATTTTGAAACTATTCCTCAGGGCTCTGTCCTATCTCCTATTCTCTTTCTAATTTTCATAAATGATCTTCTCAATTGTACCTCCAGTCCCATCCATTCATACGCAGTGGCTCCGGAATTATTGACGATATGCCTTAAACAGTAATGGCACTCTTTGAACCCCAGAGTCAGCTGTTCAAATCACACGCCCCGGAGTGCAAGAGACCAAACATCGTAAGCGTACGCTCATAATCACTTACGGAATCGTCCTTATGATGCGGATGCTCACGACGAAAAAACGAGAATACAAAATAATGAAAAGAAAAACATTAAAACTACTAATCTGCTAATCAGCTAGGCTTCCCATCGTGTGGATGTTGATAGTGTGGGTTCACCCGTAGACGCTGATGCGCCATTCTTCCTTCTCACTCCGTGGCTCGTTGCCGACAGACGTGTGGTCCTGACCTCTCCACATTCTTCATTCTTCGGTCTGAGATAGTGAGTCCTTTGCTCATTTGTATTATCTGAGATGTTTTAGAATAGTTTTAGACTAGATAGGTCGGGCGTTCCGATTGGCATGACCCCCAGGAGTGTGTTATTTATGGGTGTTTAGATGATGTCGTCCCCTTGGATCCCCTATGAACGAGGCCGCCATATATTTAATCAACTCTGCGAAGCAGAGTGGTATCGCGCAAACAGATTCCGCCCGTATACTGTGCACCACCAGCCAGCCTGTCTGTCGTTGTCGTCGTCGTCGTCGTCCGTCTGTCTGTCCGGAAACTCCTCCTAGACCGTTCGATGGATTTTCACCAAATCTCACAGGTATATCCATTTGGTCAATGCGATGGTCAGTCAAAAAGTCATTTTCCATTTAACTTAAAGGTTAAGGTCAAAGGTCAAGGTTAAAAATAAGGTCAATATTTCATATTTTTTTAGTTTTTACTCAAATGTCTTCATTTTCACTATACAAGTTACTGGTAACCTTAATATCGTATTGACCAGATTTTCGGTAAATATTCTAAAGGGTAAGGTCAAAGGTCAAGGTCAAAATAAGTTTTTTACTAGTATTTCTTGTATTAACTGTTAGATTCTCACTAGGCTTACAATGTATATTTGGAATACCTAGGCCAAGGTCATACAAGAAACTATACAATTCCATATGAAAGGTCAAGGTCACAGGTCAAGGTCTAATAAAATGTCAATATGCTATTTTCTTTACTTTTCATGCACACTGAACAAAATTTGGCGAGATATTTGCACTTTAAATGAAAAGGAAAATAATACATTTGGACACACATATCATAGAGGTCAAGATAAAAGTCAAAGGTCAAGGTCAACTATTCTATTAATATATATGAAACTAACTTATGTGTTTTAATGAAATTAGGCATGCTTATTTGATTTTTCAGGGCAATATCAATGACAAAAAAACAACTCTTACATAAAGGTCCAGGTCACAAGTCAAGGTCAAAGGTCAACTTTTACTGTTTATTTGACTTTATACTCAAATGTCTTCATTTTCACAATACAAGTTACTGGTAACCTTAATATCGTATTGCCCAAATCTTAAATAAATATTTTAAAGGGTAAGGTCAAAGTTCAAGGTCAAAGATCAAAATGGGTTTATACTAGTATTTCTTATACTAACTGTTAGATTCTCATTAGGTTTACCATGTATATTCGGAATACCTAGGCCAAGGCCATACAAGAAACTATTCAATTCCATATGAAAGGTCAAGGTCACAGGTCAAGGTCAAATAAAAGGTCAATATGCTATTTCTTTACTTTTCCATGCAAATTTCCAATTTTTTTTGGAGATAGTTGCACTTTAAGTGAAAAGACAATAATAAATTTTGAGACATATAAAGGTCAAGATAAAGGTCAAAGGTCAAGGGCAACTATTCTATTAACCCTTGTCTGGCGGGGGTGGACTTAAGTCGGGCTAGAGAACACCAGCCCAAAGAGAGGGGCCCGACTTAAGTCTGTAGCAATTTTGAGCACGTAATGTGCTCTGAGAGAGAGGCGAGCAGTGGGAGGAGCATAGGTTCCCTCTGACCGGTCGGCACGGCTCCCGCGACGACTGAGGCCACCTCCTCACTCATCCATATTCTCTACCTCACTACACAGGGATTTATGTAAGGAAATTACCGTATTTTAGGGATTTTGCACTCGTCTTGCACGATCGCTGCAAGAGAATCAGTGGTTGTAAAAGGATGGTTCTGGTGTCTTTGGAAAGCTCAATTAACGCCCTTTCAGGGATACATAATTGTATTACGCTCTGGCTCTTGTTTATGCATGAAAAAGAGCACGGAAACAAGGTCGTTTAGGGTAAAAAAAAACCCGCTTGGCGGGTAGTAGAAGTTACTGACGGGCCCGCTCGTAAGGCGTTAATATATATGAAACTAACTTATGGGTTTTAATGAAATTAGGCATGCTTATTTGATTTTCATGAGCAATGTCAATGCAAACAAAAAACGTATTCTTACATAAAGGTCAAGGTCAAAGGTCAACTTTTATTATTTATTAAAAAAGATTACTAAAATGTTGGAAAACTGGCTGTGTTATGGCTTATTACTTAAATATCCTCTTAGACTGTTTAATGTGTTGTCACCAAATTATACAGGCAAATTCAGTTGGTCAATGCGACGACCATCCAAATATGTCTTTTATTTTAACCCTCTCGCATTCCTACGACGCGATCGTGTCATAACGACACTAGCCCAAGAGTGACCGTATGATGCAATCGCGTCATAATGCCACCCGTAAGTTAGAAATATTTGGGAAAAATAAGTTTATGACGCGATTTTGACGCAATTTTGGCTGGTAAGTTAGGCCTCAGTAAGTTACAAAAGGAAATATCTGGCAACCCACTAGCGTCCCAGGGAGAGGAGTGCAGGGCTTTGTTTCAGTAGGTTCCGGGTTGCCAGTCTGTGAGGTAGGACTCCCGGCCCTTTAACACCTTACGAGCGGCCTATGTGGTTTATTTATGTGTACCGCCCAGCGGGGTGTTTTTAGCCAAAATAGGGCTGTTTACGTGATCAATTTCATGCCTAAATAAGACCCAGAACGTAAAACAAGTATCTATCCCTGAAAGGGCATAAACAGAGCTTTCGAATGACACCATAACGATCCTTGTATGATGGATAGTTTTCTTGCAATAACCGTGCAACGCGAGTGCAAAAAGCAGGTAATTCGGTACTTTCGGTACATAATTGAGTATGTAGCGAGTGAGAGAGGGAGGAGGGAGCTGAGATTTGTGTCAGTAGGTTCGCCGCGGTGGTCTGGAGCAGTCATACGCTCGCTAGTCTCCTGCCACCACTTGTCTCTCTCTCTCAGCCACATTACGTGCTGAAATTGCCACTCGAGTTATGTCGAGCGCCGCCACATAGTCCAGCTTTATTTAACTCGACTTAAGTGGTGAGCCGCTTTTTAAGGGTTAAATCTCGTCTCGCCTCCCTTGCCCGCCATTGAGCGGCTTTCAGGCGGGCACATCTGGATTATTTATGTACCAAGTGGCAGTGTATCATCAATTTGTGGCTATGTAATATATTCTATGCATATAACTCGTGATTTGTGACTGTTTGTGCCTCGTTGCTCGCCTCTCTATAGCCAGCCATGTGGTTTTTAGGTGGCCAGAATGGACCCAGTGGAAGTGTTGTGAACTGTGAAATAATAATTATATATATATTTCGTAGGGTTAGTGTAGTAAGCATTCATAGTCACATTCCTAACTTATTATGTTAGGTTTGTGATTACGAATGTAAGCTAGGCTATACATGTGTCGTGTATATATATTGCCCTAAACCTTCATTTTCGCTTGAAAGACCACTATATTTATCAATAAATACTACCTACGAAGTATAATAAAATTGTGATTACGAAATATAGTTGTGTTTTGCACATTTTTGGCAATTTGTTATGCCCAATTGAGGCAATTTTTGAGTGAATACGCAGTTTTATTTGAGTGAAGTAACTGGCAGTGAAGTATGGACTATAAACTAATTTTTTATACAAAAATGTCAGGTAAGTAAAAATATGTCACGGTAAGTAAAATAAAAGCTAGCCTGACAAAGAACAGACAAGCCTTTTATGCGACACCCTACACTACATACAGCTGAGGACGACCCCACAGATGTCTGGGTAAAGTACTAATCCCATAATTACTTGACCGTGGGTCGCCACTCCTTCAATGTTTCGTCCAGTGCTATGGTATATTTTATATGTTTATTTTATTGATTTTATAGCCTATATACTGTATATATATAACGTATAATAATATATAATTATATATATATATATATTGTTATTCCTGTTCCCCAGGGTGACTAGCGGATCAGCCCCAAGGTCCTGAGCAAGGCCAAAGCCCATAATCGAGTATTTATATTATTTTTATATTTTTTATTTTATTTATATATGATTTATTTGATTTATTATTGTTTTTATTTATTTTATTTTATTTATTATTTTATTTATTATTTTATTTATTATTTTATTTATATTTGTTTTTATATATTTTTTATATATAGCCTATATACCGTATATATACAGTATATATATATATATATATATATATATATATATATATATATATATATATATATATATATATATATATATTATTTTTGTATTCCTGTTCCCCAGGGTGTCTAGCGGATCAGCCCCAAGATCCCGAGCAAGGCCAAGGCCCATTATAGAGTATTTATATTATTATTATAATTTTTATTTTATCTATATATTATTTATTTGATTTATTATTGTTTTTATTTATTTAATTTAATTTTTTTAATTTTATTTATATATTGTTTTATTTATTTTATATATATATACCGTATATAAATATATTGTTGTGCCGGGTTTTGATCGATTAGTTCCCTTGATACAGTCCGTAAAACAATCTAGTTCTGGTTTGATGGACTTAAATATACTTGACAGGAACGTACCGAGTAGGTTCTATGTACAGCAGAATGGTATTCAAAGGTTCAATATAATACTCAATAACAACATAAGGAAGAACACATACAAAGATTTTATTGAATAAACATGAGAATAGGTGAAAAATAAGGATCATAAGGGAAGATCCAACAATAGTAACATGTATATATATATTGTCCTTACTTCGGAACAATGTTACTGATACCAGAATAACTCAATAGTGAGAGTCTAGTATTGAATCAAATCATGTGGAAAACATACATAGAGGCATAATGTACAAGAATACATTTTAACCTTCACTGCAATAATAAATAAGAGTCAAAATATCTTCCGTATTCACAAAAGCTCTAGATAATGATTCTAGTCACAATGTGGAGAGTTGAGGTTATAAAGATATTGTCACAGGAGACTAGGTGAGTCAAGCGTAGGCTCGGCTGGGCCTTCAAAACTGACTGCGTGAGCTTGCCCTCAGGTCAGGTCACTGGGAAGGTCACCAGGTGAACTGAGGTAGTAATAAATACTTTTCTAGTTAATGCAACTATGAACTTAGCTGGAATGCGATGCTAATTTACTTTACAGGAAAGGGCTGAGATTATTATTTATAATCACTGAGAAGTATCAAAATCGCCCAAAAGTTAATGTATATCTTATCACGGGATTATATTACTTGAACATATGCTACGATAACGAACTGAACTTAGGAATTCGTGTTTCTATAATTTCTTAGGCGAAGCAAAGTAAAAACGTGAATTTGATAAGAAAAGGAATGTATTTTAATAGGTCTACTGGAGAGTATTAATTAGGTCAAGATGTAATCTTCAATATTCGTGATTACGAAAACACACGAAGATAAACAAAATAACTAGCTGAGTTCCAATAGACTCAGACTGGAATGAACACTATAGTTTAATCTCAAAAAGTGGGAACTGACGGATTAACAGATATCGATCGGTAGATCGTACTTAGAAATTAAATTGGCGCAAATGACAAAGTTTAGCTCATTGATATTTAACGCAATATCAGATTCGCTTCTGAACGAGTTAACTGGGCGAGGAGAAAAAAATTTACAGGCACAATTAGTACATGGATGTAGGCGACGAAGTCCTACTCATTGATACTCAAAACGAATAGTACCAGACTCGGGTCTGAACGGGTTAACAGCTGCGAGATGAATAAAATACACAGATACAATTAGTGTATGGAGGATGAAAGTGAGACGAAACACGGAGGGATGAATTCCTAAACACGGTATTCGAAATATCACAACATCAAGTTTTACAAGAACATAAAAGCACGTCCATAAGATATATTTCATATGCGATTACTGAATTGGAGATTTAAGGAATTACACAGAGCACTCGTTGGAAAATTGGGCGTAGGTTCTAGGTAAAAAGTGATTATTTAAATGGATTGATCACGGAATATACTAAGACTTCAACTCACCAATAATAAATCAACATACACGTAGTCAGTGAATCTGCGAGCGTGGGGGGCCTGAATATATGTTAATACACTAATATGTAACGTATGCGTAGGTTATGAATTAAATAAAGTCTTGAACAAGGGTCAAGGAATTAAGGCAAGATTAACACAGAATAACATAGGTTCAGAGGGATGACACTTATTACACAAGTACGTGACCTAGGGCACAGATCACAATTAAATGAGGACACACACGGTTCACATATTTACCTAAACAATACCTCACAACAATAACCAACAGAGAAAGACACAGAAACACTTAAGTATTTGGAAGGGCAGGGGGACGAGAGTGCTGGTCTGGCCGGCGTAGAGGATAGTAGCCAATCTTGCACAGCTGGTTACCTCCTCGAGCAGGGGTTCTCAGTTTAGGCCTGGTTACGTACTTGGAACAGGGGTCCTAGGTCCAGGCCTGTTTTCGTAATTCGAGCAGGGGTCCTATGTCCAGGCCTACGTCCGTGGCGCGAGCAGGGTTCCTCGGTTCAGGGCGCCAGGCAACAGACAGGTGGCCCTCCAGCAATCCGGAAGGAGGGGGGTGCCGTCTGGGGGGGCACTCTTGAGGGGCAGGGGGACGAGGTGGGGCAAACCGTAGCAACACTGTCCCAACTAGCCCGTTCCTGGTGGTCAAGCCTAGTCAGTAGGTGAGGTGGTGCTTACTTTCCTCAGGTTTTTCTGAGGTCCTATGCAAATATTTTCTTGCTTCAGGTGTCAATGAACTCGGAAAAAGGGTATTGAGGAAAGAGGAAAGATGGTTGTTGTGGGATACATATACATTCTAGCCTGGGAACTCAGGTATTATCATATGGGCCTGGTTCCAAGGTAATATTACAATATTGAATGGGGCAGCTGGAAGGTCCAGGGCTGCTGTGAAAAATAGAAAAATACTTAGAGCTTATAATGGAGCAACTGTCTTGCAGGTCTTCTAATTATCCTAGGACATACACATAGAGGATTATAGTTGTATCCTCGGGGGCTTGGAGTACTCAGGCGTTATCATGTCCATTTGTTCCTGAAATATTAGGGGTGCTGGTGAGTAGATTGCATAATGGAGTGTTCATCATATTCTAAATATGTCTTCATTGTCTCTCCTGGGGTTTTGAGTTTACCTGAGTGGTTATGCTGGCCACTCGGTGTATCGTTGGTTTGGGGCCTGTCATCTCACCACCTTCGTTATTAAAAAAGTCGCGACCTCGCGATTTAATTAGGTAGGTCTTGGATGTCGGTGATGTGGTGAGGATTGGGGCGTAGCCTAGGATGAGGAACCATGCCGCAGAGGGGACATCCGTAGGTTGGGTGGGGTCCAGTGTGACTTTGATTTGCCAGTCTTCGGTGGATTCCTTGGCGAGCTGTAGCAGGGTATTTGCGGTGGTGATGGGGACTGGTGTATAGCCTTGTAGGGAAACCACCCTCATTATTTACATAGTGGCCTCTTGGGTTTGTGGAGGAGTTGAGGGTTGTGTTGCTGTGGCTGCAAGAGTACTGGTAGGAAGTCTGGTCCTGGTGGAGTTTGAAGGTGTAGTGACGGCCTTGTCGTTTGTGTGTTGGTGGTTGGGCCTAGTCGCACTAACTTTGGGTGGCTGGGTTGGTCGGGTGGATTTCTTGTAGGTGGGGGCCCATCGTTGAGGTGGTGTCACACGCCGGCCAGATCTCGTACATACTGAGGATTTAGAGGGTGTTAGGACAGGTTGATGTACACAAGGCTGAGGGGAGGGGGAAGAAGCTGAGCTGTGAGAGAGAGGAGGCCGATTTAGTTTTTGTGGGGTTGGTCTGATCAAAGGAGAGGATTGAGGGCTAGTGTTGAGGTGGGGTGAAGTAGTTTTTAGTTTGGAGGCATAAGTTGGTTTAGTTATGACAGGGATAAGAGGGGTAGGTAAAGTATTTTGAGGAGATACGACAGGAGGAGGGTAAGGAGTAGCCTGGGGTCGAGAAGTTGAAGGCAGATTGATAGTGACAGGAGTGGTTGGTTGAGTACCTGATGATTGAGAGAATGAAGGTAGGGTTATAGAAGGTGATGGCTGGGCAGTTGAGGAGTGGGAAGGTGCAGTGGGAGCAGGGATAGTGGTCTTAGTAGAGAGTACTGGAGGGGCAGAGACAGTGCGGGTGGGAATAGGGGGTGCAGGTGTAGGAACTGGAGTATGTTGTAAGGGGCTAGTGGTGGGTGGGTTAGGCCTATGTAATTTGGTTAGCTCAGGAGGATGTTTTGACGAGAGGGAGAAGAAGGAGGAAGCAGCTCAGGAAGGGTGGACTCTGTGGATTCTAAGTTGGGATTATTGTCATTGGGTAACCTGTCATGTTGATCCGGATTAGCGAGCATTACATCATTGTCATTGATCGGTTGAAATCTACGTACATGCCTGTTACGAAACGTGCATGGTTCCCAAAAATAATTAATGGTAATTTGATAGCAGTTGGGCACAGATAAGATTTCAAAGGGGCCTTTGAATCTCGGTTTCATTTTGGAGGGGACTGGCAGATGTGCAATCATGACGAGGTCGCCAATGTGATGTGGACTAGCTCTGGGGGTCTCATCAGGTTGAAGGTCTTGCAGATATTTTATTTTACGAAGTCTGTTCTTAAGGGGACCAGACGCTTTTACCCTAGAACGTGTCAGTGGATTTCGTCTGTATTTCATAAGATTTGGAACACGTATAGGGGACCTAACAACTAAGAAATTTCCAAAGTTTTAATTCTCTAGGAAAATAATTTTTGAGTTAGGTGAGAATTAGTGTGTAAATTTTGACTTTGGGGTAAAATCAAAGGCTTCGTTAAATGTTGTTGCTTGATTGTTTCAATGCATTGGGGGTACTAACAATAGGTGTAGTTACAATCTACCAGCTTACTTTTTCCAATTTGTATCTAATCATGGAATTAGGTCATTTTGAAATTAGGTACAAATTAGGTGAAAATGTCTCGGGTTGCTGTGTCAAAGTGGTTAAGAACAAAACAAAATGGCTTTGGTATGTTGTAGAGAATTTAATTCCCTTTCCAATGACACCAGCATCATTGTTGTAGCATGTTTGGTTGCGTCAGAGTAACGCTGACAAGTGAACTTTCTTATGTGAGGTACTAAGGCACGAGAGCTGTTGCAAGCCAGCCGGCCAGCCGCACCCTACCTCTCTCGCGGCTTGGACCACACTGCTCTTTCTCCTCCACCACCACCACACCCTTCGTTGTTACCAGGGCTGAGTATCAGACACTGCTAGGAAAAATATCTAAGAACGTCATATTTTCACCAAAAATTCATGGTTTTCGTATTTTTTTTTTGCAGATCCGAAACCCATAATGCATTTTCTACGCGTCTGCGCGACCCTCGACCCGCGAAAGTTTGAAACTAGCCCAGAAATAATATGCTTCCAGACGGAATATTGCCTCAAGATTTTCACTGATGGTAGAGGGATAGGTGATGATGCCATATATCGGGTTGCGCAATATTGCCGTTTTGGACACTTTTCCGAGTACAAAGCGTCTGGTCCCCAAGGTGTAGTAGATTTTGGTCGAAATTAGAGAATGGTTCATAATATGGTGCAGCCAGATGATGTAATGAGAGGAGAAGGGGGGTTACTCCCATAACTCGTTCGTGGGGAGTAATTCCATCTTCTCTTGGGCAGATGTTGATGCCCCATTGCACAATCCTTACTTGGCTGGACCAGTCTTTAGAGTCCATTTGTTGCAGCCTGGTTCTGATCTGATTTGCAATGGTTCTATGACTCCTTTCGCAGATGGAGTTCCCCTGGGGCCAGTAAGGAGAAGAGTGACTGATTTTGAAGCCACACATCAGTGATAGTTGTGACCACACATAGCTGGTAAATTCTGGGGCGTTATCAGAGTGAATGGCTTCTGACAATCCGAAGTAGGGGAACACATGTTGGATTAGGGCTTCTGCCACTGCCAAAGCGGAGTGTTCTTGGCTGGGCATGCTAATACATATTTGGAGTAGGTGTCTACGAAGGTGATGATGTATTTGTGTCCATGGCTGTTTTCGAGAGGTCCCATGACGTCGACTGCAAGGAGTTGCCATAGTTTGGATGCAACTAATTTTCCTGTGGGGCCAGGTGTCCTGGTTCTGTCTTTTCCTAGGGCACACGCTCTGCAGGCTTCGGTTATCTTTTTGGCGGTTAGGTAGGGAGATGGTGTCCAGTACACTTGTTGAAAAGTGACGATGAGGCGATTTTGAGCTAAATGGATGCCATTATCCATGTGTATTGATTGCATAGTTGGAAATACGTTTTGGGGGGTGATCACAATTTTTCCTTCTAGAGTGAATAAGTTATCCCCACATCTGGATAGTTGGTTAAACAGTTTTCTAGGGATCCAGTCGGGTTTTTGTTGTCGTTGATAGTTGCTTAATAATTCTTGTTGGCTTTCTTCTACTTGTCCTAGATGGTGAATGGCATGGATGGTGTGAGGGGGGTCTTTTTCCTCTTCGGCATGTTGATGTTGCAGGGGGAGGCAAGAGAGAGCATCAGTATTTGTATGCAATTTCCCTGGTCGATAGACTATATCTATGTCGAACTCTTCCAGGGATTCTCTCCAACGAACAGATAAGGCATTCTTGGTGTCCGATTTTCTTAGCCATTGCAATGCATGATGATCAGTTATGACTGTTACTTTTACTCCGGCTAGGTACGCTTTAAAATGTTGTAAGGCCCAAATTATGCCTAAGCATTCTCTC
Source organism: Paralithodes platypus (assembly GCA_032716605.1). Taxonomy (NCBI): domain Eukaryota; kingdom Metazoa; phylum Arthropoda; class Malacostraca; order Decapoda; family Lithodidae; genus Paralithodes; species Paralithodes platypus. The sequence goes on along the minus strand of CM064578.1, from coordinate 33,042,126 downwards.
TTGGTGGCTGGGTAATTGACTTCTGCAGGGTTCAAGGAGCGGCTTGCACAAACAATTATGTGCTCTTTCCCATCACAGGTTTGGCCTAAAACTGCGCCTATTCCGAATTGGGATACGTCAGTGTAGAGTCTGAAAGGCTAGGTATAGTCAGGGAAGGATACAACAGGGGAGCAAATAATTTGGTTTTGAGAGTCTGAAAAGCTTGCAGTCTAGCTTCTGTCCATCGAAAAGCTTCTTTTTTCTTGGTTAGGTCGTGCAGAGGTTTAGCAATGGTTGCAAAGTTCTTTACGAATCTTCTATAGTAAGAGGCCAGGCCGAGGAAAGCACGTACGCCTTTTACATTAGTGGGGGGGGGGGGGATTTTACTGATGGCTTCTAATTTGGCTGGATCTGGAGCGATACCATCTTCTGACACTACGTGACCCAAAAAGTTGACTTGTTTTTGGGCCAGGGTGCATTTGGAGGGTTTAAGTTTCAGGTTGGCCTCTCTAATCCTCTGGAATACTTGTTTGAGGCGTTGGAGGTGTTCTGCCCAGGTAGTGCCGAACACAATGATGTCATCGAGGTACGCCAAACATGTTTCCCAGGTTAAACCTTGTAACACTGACTCCATTAATCTGGAAAAGGTAGCTGGTCCGTTGCAGAGCCCAAACAGAAGTACAGTGAACTCATATAGTTTTCCTTGGCTAGTGGAGAATGCTGTCTTTTGTTGATGTTCGGGTCGGACAGGTACTTGCCAATAACCAGCTTGCAGGTCTAGGGTGGTGAACCATTTGGCTCCTAGTAGAGAGTCGAGAGAGTCGTCGATCCTATGAAGGGGAGTGGCGTCTTTAATGGTGACGTCGTTTAGCTGGCGATAGTCGACACAGAATCTGGTGGATCCGTCTTTCTTTCTGACGAGCACCACCGGTGAAGACCAAGGGCTATGGGAGGGTTTAACTATTCCTGTTGTGAGCATGTCTTGGACTTATTTTTCTTCTTCGAGTCTTTGGATGGGTTTTTTCCTCCTGATAGGTTGCTTGATGGGGTGGCCCAAGGTCTGAATGGGGTGATGTAAGACTTGGGTGTTACCCATATCTTGGTTGGAATTGGCGAAAATATCTTGTAAGGAAAAAAGGAGGTTTTTGAGGTCTGACTGCTGGTGGTGGGTTAGAGTAGTGGGTATGTCAGGGAGAGGGTTGGAAAAGGGTGGGGAAGGGTCAACAGGTGGGGTTAGTTCCTCGGAGTACATTTCTAGTTCTCCAATTTCTAAACCTCTGGGTAGTTTGATAGGTTGTTCGGATATGTTAGCAATTGTAATGCAATTTATGTGTTGAGGTAGCAAAGTGGGAGCGGTTAGGCAGGCCCCATTGAAAGGGCTTCGGAGGTAGGGGGTCAAAAGGGCAGGCCCTTGGAATCTGGACGCCAAGGGGACCCATTGTTCATGATGAGGAGGAATGGTGGTTGATTTAGAGATTATGGCAGGAGAAAGGATCAGGGTAGGGCAGGAATGAGGTTCAGGATGGGTTGTGGGTTGGGGAGGGTCATTTAAGCAATGGTTAGGTGGGGAGGGGCATTTGGGGAATGGGGAGGATTCAGAGTTAGGGCAGGATTCAATGTGATTGGCTAGGGATTCAGATGCCGTGACATCATAGGTAGGGTTGTTGGGAAGGGATTTAGGTTGTTTGACGTTAGGGGGGGTTGGGGTTTGTTGTTGCTTTTTTCTTTCTTTTTTGGACTGATAGTCGTACGACAAAGTCCTGCGCCAACAATCTATGGAGGCGTGAAGGGCTGCTAGTAAATCTAGCCCTAGGTAGCCGTCATATTTGGCTTCACTGGGGTACACCACAAATGAATGTTGCACCCGTTGATGGGGAAGGGGGGGTTGGACGTGCAATGGACGAGTTTGACCCAGGTTGGGCATAACCTGTTCGTTGGCACTGATTAAGATTATGTGGGAGGGCACAATGTCTCCGAAACTTTTGCTATGCTTCTGGAAAAAGGGAAGGAAAAGACAGGAACGGGAAGCCCCCGTATCAATTAAGAGCCGCACTTTCACCCCATTCAGAGTGAGTTTGTGGTACACCGGAAGTCCTCCTTGTGGTGTATTGTCATGAGCCCCCGCCATGGTCGCGACGATTTGTGTGGGGGGGCCAGCTAAAAATCCAGGTTTTCTGTTTGGATTGGCTCCGGCTGATGCGTTGAAATCTCTTGGTCGTCTTCCATGTCTTCTTCCTCTATGCCCGCCATGCTATTTTCCGTGATAGCGGACACTGGTCGTGGCTTGACCCACAGTATTTGGGCCCACCAACTTGGAGCTCGGTTCCTTTTCCTTGTGAGTTCCCCAAAGGACCTCTTGATGGACCAAAGCAAGCATGTAGAGTTGCAAGACTTCCAGTCAGCAGGGCGTATTCGTGCCCATTCTTAGGGTCTGGAGACTGTAGGGCCTCTGTTAATGAGAGGGCTAGGAGTAGGGTGAGTAGTGACTTTGCTAAACACCGCGGCTATCTTGTTGGTGGTAGGTTGACTTGGTTCTTGTGGGTTATGCATTGCCATGATCCTCTTAATGGTGAGCAGGTCTGCATCATAGTTAGTAGGGTCTATGATGGAGAAATGTCTGGCCACAGGGTCAGGGAGGATCCTGACTAGAGCTTTGAACACTAGTTTTCTTCTTTGTGCGTTTGTTTCGTCATGGAAAGCGTTCATTGCCAGCTGTTGTAGCATGTCGATGGTCCCATCTAAATCGCCAGTATAGGTGACTGCATGACTCTTTTTGTCTGCAATCATCTGACCTAATATGGGGCTAACAGCTGATCTGACGTAAACTTCAAATGGGGTCCATGTCAAACCTGGCATATTATCACGCACGTATTCTGATACCTTTGATGCATACTTTCCTAGTTTAATTACAATGGTGTGTATCTTGGAAGCGTCATCTTCCCTAAACATCATGTCTATGATAGGTTTGACTATTTCCAGGTAAGTATAAATGTCATGCTCCTCGGTTTTAAAGACCGGGATTTTGAACCCGAGTGCTGTTGCCATGATGAGAGTAGGATATTGTCAATTGAATACCGGATTTTTTTTTTGAAATTGCTAGAATATCCGTACTGGTATGCCGTATCAAGACACCGCTGGCTACCAGTGTTGTGCCGGGTTCTGATCGATTAGTTCCCTTGATACAGTCCGTAAAACAATCCAGTTCTGGTTTGATGGACTTAAATATACTTGACAGGAACGTACCGAGTAGGTTCTATATACAGCAGAATGGTATTCAAAGGGTCAATATAATACTCAATAACAACACAAGGAAGAACACATATAAAGGTTTTATTGAATACACATGAGAATAGGTGAAAAATAAGGATCATAAGGGAAGATCCAACAATAGTAACAAGTATATATATATTGTCCTTACTTCGGAACAATGTTACTGATACCAGAATAACTCAATAGTGAGAGTCTAGTATTGAATCAAATCATGTGGAAAACATACATAGAGGCATAATGTACATGAATACATTTTAACCTTCACTGCAATAATAAATGAGAGTCAAAATATCTTCCGTATTCACAAGAGACTTCAACGCTCTAGATAATGATCCTAGAGTCACAATGTGGAAAGTTGAGGTTATAAAGATAATGTCACAGGAGACTACTGTAGGTGAGTCACGCGTAGGCTCGGCTGGGCCTTCAAAACTGACCGCGTGAGCTTGCCCTCAGGTCAGGTCACTGGGAAGGTCACCAGGTGAACTGAGGTAGTAATAAATAATTTGTCTAGTTAATGCAACTATGAACTTAGCTGGAATGCGATGTTAATTTACTTTACAGGAAAGGTCTGAGATTATTATTTATAATCACTGAGAAGTATCAAAATCGCCCAAAAGTGAAAGTATATCGTATCACAGGATTATATTACTTGAACATATGCTACGATAATGAACCGAACTTAGGAATTCATGTTTCTATAATTTCTTAGGCGAAGCAAAGTAATAACGTGAATTTGATAAGAAAAGGAATGGATTTTAATAGGTCTACTGGAGAGTATTAATTAGGTCAAGATGTAATCTTCAATATTCGCGATTAAGACAACACACAAAGATAAACAAAATAACTAGCTGAGTTCCAATAGACTCAGACTGGAATGAACACTATTGTTTAATCTCAAAAAGTGGGAACTGACGGATTAACAGATATCGATCGGTAGATCGTACTTAGTAATTAAATTGGCGCTAATGACGAAGTTTAGCTCATTGATATTTAACGCAATACCAGATTCGCTTCTGAACGAGTTAACAGGGCGAGGAGAATAAAATGTACAGGCACAATTAGTACATGGACGTAGGCGACGAAGTCCTACTCATTGATACTCAAAACGAATAGTATTAGACTCGGTTCTGAACGGGTTAACAGCTGCAAGGTGAATAAAATACACAGGTACAATTAGTGTATGAAGGATGAAAGTGAAACGAAGCACGGAGCGAAGAATTCCTAAACACGGTATTCGAAATATCACAACATCAAGTTTTACAAGAACATAAAAACATAAGATATATTTCATATGCGATTACTGAATTGGAGATTTAAGGAATTACACGGAGCACTCGTTGGAAAATTGGGCATAGGTTCTAGGTAAAAAGTGATTATTTAAATGGATTGATCACGGAATATACTAAGACTTCAACTCACCAATAATAAATCAACATACACGTAGTCAGTAAATCTGCGAGCGTGGGGGGCCTGAATATATGTTAATACACTAATATGTAATGTATGCGTAAGTTATGAATTAAATAAAGTTTTGAACAAGGGTCAAGGAATTAAGGCAAGATTAACACAGAATAACACAGGTTCAGAGGGATGACACTTATTACGCAAGTACGTGATCTAGGGCACAGATCACAATTAAATCAGGACACACACGGTTAACATATTTACCTAAACAATACTTCACAACAAAAAGCAACAGAGAAAGGCACAGAAACACTTAAGTATTTGGAAGGGCAGGGGGACGGGAGTGCTGGTCTGGCCGGCGGAGAGGATAGTAGCCAATCTTGCACAGCTGGTTACCTCCTCGAGCAGCAGTTTTCGGTTTAGGCCTGGTTACGTAATTCTAGCAGGGGTCCTAGGTCCACGCCTACGTCCGTGGCTTGAGCAGGGGTCCTCGGTTCAGGGCGCCAGGCAACAGACAGGTGACCCTCCAGCAATCCGGAAGGAGGGGGGTGCCGTCCGAGGGGGCACTCTCGAGGGGCAGGGGGACGAGGTGGGGCAAACCGTAGCAACACTGTCCCAACTAGCCCGTTCCTGGTGGTCAAGCTTAGTCAGTAGGTGAGGTGGTGCTTACTTTCCTCAGGTTTTTCTGAGGTCCTATGCAAATATTTTCTTGCTTCAGGTGTCAATGAACTCAGAGGAAAAGGGGTATTGAGGAAAAAGGAAAGATGGTTGTTGTGAGGTACATATACATTCTAGCCTGGGAACTCAGGTATTATCATATGGGCCTGGTTCCAAGGTAATATTACAATATTTAATGGGGCAGCTGGAGTCCAGGGTTGCTGTGAAAAATAGAAAACACTTAGAGCTTATAATGGAGCAACTGTCTTGCAGGTCTTCTAATTATCCTAGGACATACACATAGAAGATTGTAGTTGTATCCTCGGGGGCTTGGAGTAGTCAGGCGTTATTAGGTCCATTTGTTCCTGAAATATTCAGGGTGCTGGTGAGTAGATTGCATAAGGGAGTGTTCATCATATTCTAAATCTGGCGGAACAATACAGGGAGCGTCACTGTTGGTGGAGGCTACGTAAAAGGAGGGTTCTAATTGGCTGTCCCAGGGCGGTTGTGGTTGGCTGTAGAATACGGCTTGTGACTGGCTGAGAGAGTACTCCGTTCTCTTAGATGGCTGTGGGCGTGAAAGAGAACTGGGGAATGGACGGATGGGCATGGTCAACTCAGGAAGATTCCTGTGGACTCGGAGGGAGGACTCTGGTAGATGTCTTCGTTGTCTATCCTGGGGTTTTGAGGTTGCCTGAGTGGTTATGCTGGCCACTCGGCGTATCGTTGATTTGGGGCCCGTCATCTCATATATATATATATATATATATATAGATATATATACTGTATATATATATATATACAGGGTGTCCCAGGAGGAAAGGGCATAACTTTGGGAAATGATAGAACAAAATATTCTAAGCCTAAAATGTTCTATAACAAAAAGTCCAAATCTCGACCGGTATAGAGATATTGCATCTTGAAAATGGCATTTTCTTCAGTATTTCCCCATAAGGCTGGCCTAGCTGTCCTAGTGCCTACCACACCTCCATCTTTCTGCCATTATTTTACCATGTTATTTTAAAGATACTATAATTCTGTAAGTTGCAAAATGATTAGACATATTAGCTCACTTTAGAGTAATTGGAAACTATTTGACATGGAAGAGTCCATTACAGTGATGCGGGGGAGGACACTATATAAAACCTTCAATATCTTTTTAACGGTTGAAATTTGGACTTTTTGTTATAGAATATTTTATGCTTAGAATACCTTGTTCTATCAATTCCCAAAGTTATGCCCTTTCCTCCTGGGACACCCCTGTATAGATATATATATATTTTGTGTATTATTCCTTTTCCCCAGGGTGTCTAGCGGATCAGCCAAGGTCCCGAGCAAGGCCAAGGCCCATAATCGAGTATTTATATTTTTATTTTATTTTTATTTTTTTATTTATTTTAGTATTTGATTTAGTAGTTTTTATTTATTTTATTTTATTTACTTCATTTTATTTTTATTTTTATTTTGTTTATTTTATATATATATGTACCGTATATATATATACCGGTATATATATATATATATATATATATATATTTGTTTTTTTCTTGTCCCCTTCCCTGTTGTGTTGTTCCTGTTCCCCAGGGTGTCTGGCCAAACAGCCCCAAGCTATAAATATATTCTGATAATGCCAAACTATGACTACGTCATGGTGTTCCCCAATTTGAATTACAAAATGCGGAACTATACCGTCTTGAATCCATTATACTCATGTCATCTGGAATCGGACAATGCCAAACTATGACTACGTCATGGTGTTCAAGTGTTCAAAATCATCAAAGGCATCGACAATATGAACTGTAGTAAGTACTTCACTATCGACCAATTTAATTACACGCGGGGAAACGGTTGTAAAATTATTGGTAAATCTTTTAACTCACACGAATCTAAGAATTTCTTCTTCAATCGAGTTGTCAACTTGTGGAATGGGCTTCCCTGAGACGTTATAGACTGCAGCACCGTTGATTCATTTAAACTCCGCCTAGACAAATATCTCGCATCAAACCCGCGACTGACTGCGTTTGTAAATGAATAACTTTATTTTATCCTCCCCTCAGTTACTAACCCATATGTCCCCTACTAACTTCCTAGTCCTACCAAGGACATTAGTTCCAGGGCAGTAGTTCCCTTTCCAATGTTCCCTTACCTATTCTAAACCACTGTTTGGACACTTGATCCTCAGTGTTTTGGAGGACAAGCAGCCTAGAAGGGTCACTAGACCTGTTGTTGCTTGATTTCTTTTGTACTCCTTTGTACTAACTATGCCAACGTCATATGGATCCAGTGATGGCGAACTTTATATGTGTCATGATCGGATAATGCAAAACTATGACTACGTCATATGGATCCAGTGATGGCGAACTTTATACGTGTCATGATCGGATAATGCACAACTATGACTACGTCATGGTGAACTACACCAACGTCATATGGATCCAGTGATGGTGAACTTACGCCATGCCAACTATCAACGTCAAATACATTTTTCCTATATTTCCTTTTCTTGGTTTCAGCATCATAATAATAGCCAACCCCTGCCTGCCGCCATACGCCATACGCCAACCCCTGCCTGCCGCCATATGCCAGCCGCCAGCCTGCCGCCAGCAGCCAGCCTGCCATCAGCCATGTCGAAGGACAGAGACCCCAAGAAACGCCGTTTGCTGGACGGCGAGCTGGAGGATGTGGTCAACGAGGTGCTGGACCAGTCGATGGAGAGCGAGAGTGAGTCGGACGAGTGGATGACCGAGGACGATGAAGATTGGGCTTCACCTCCAGCCAAGCGACTCCGGCCACTCCATGCCCACGCCTCAACCGATCCACCACCAGCCGAACCAGCCCCAGCAACAGCGGATCCACCACTACCACCACCACCACCATCCATCCCATCCCATCTACATCTACATCTAGACCAGTCCCTAACATCACTGATTACCTGACACCATCACCCAACTTCCCCCAACTTCACAATTCACCTCTTCCATCCACTTCGCGTGGCGGTGTCTCATCCTTGCTTCTAGCAGGATCATCTGCCATTGCTACGCTACTTGCAGTGGGCACTTTAGATACCCCGCCTTCGCATGTCTTGGGAACGGTTTGCACCCCCGCAGTGTCCCCCTTTAGTGACACACCCATGACCCCCCTCGGCATTTGTTCTGCCTGAGCTTCGAGACGCAATGCGTGCTGAGGTTGCGGAAGCCGCAATGCGTGCTCAGGTTGTTGCTGAGTTGCCACGCACAGCGTTGAATCCTCCAGCAGCAATCGAAGAGGAGCTTCTTCCCCATAGGCTTCCTCTTCATCACCATTCACTAACTGGTAGTTGCACCAGGTTCATCAGCTTCTCCACACCTTTCACCAACTGGTACAGCTGCACCAGGTTCACTAGCTTCTCCACACCTTTCACCAGCAGGTGCAGTTGCACCAGGTTCACCGGCTCTTGCATCATCTGATGCAGAAGCTCCCCCCACTCCCCCCTTCGACCTACCACGTCGGCCACGCTGGAGGCCAGGGCCCCGTAGGGGGGCAGGTGGTAGGCCCAGGGGCCGCAGAGGTGTTCCTCTCGGTGGTCGTGGTCATGGTCGTGGCCGTGCTCCTCTACGTGATCCTGCCCCCGACCGTGATGCCGGTTGGACCAACGACCGTTTCCACCCCCAGGTTGGCCCGTTCACAGGGACCCCTGGCATGCAGGTTCCACTGCCGGTGACTCTTCTCCAGTTCTTCAAGCTTTTCTTCCTGCTGAAATTCCTGGTAGAGGAGACAAATGCCTACGCCAAGTTCGTTGACGGAGCAGCCGCTGTTTGGAACTTGTTTGGTGAGGAGGACTTGTCCAAATTCCTTGGCCTGTACTTCCTCATGGGCATTTTAAAGCTTCCTTCTCTGAGTCACTACTGGTGTGACGCATGTACACATGTGAGCATGCTGTACAGAACGCCTAGTCATGCCCCACTCTCGCTAGGATCGTCAGGGCAGGAACTTTGGCTGTAGTCTATGTAGAGTTTCCTAACTTAGTTCGTGTGAGCCGTTGTACTATAAGTATTATGAATATGTATTTTGTTTTCATCTGAGTCAACGAGTTCTATTTTATATCATTAGTTATAAGTATTGTGTGTAAAACTTATTTGTAATGATGGGAAGAGAAACAGCCACAGTTAGGTGTCAGTGGGTACGCCAGGCAGGAGGTAGGCCTAACTCACTAGCACTCCTCCCTCCCTCAGTGCTAGGGGGAGCCTTTGTGTATCCCAGAGGAGAGAGAGAAATTACGTAATGGTTGTCAGTGGGCGGTCCTTAGTAGGTCACGTTGGGCTCATTAGAGGACCGGGTATAAAAGGGAAGTCTAGCCATTTTTTCATCAGAACTCATTAGGCAGAGCGACTTCTCATTTCCCTTGCTAACTATTTATATTCTTCTGACTGATGGGAACTTTCTCTACTACCTTACATTCTTATTTCCTCTTTTCCCTGCCCTGTTTAACTTCCATGGTCACGTTGGTGCAGAGCTAGTCAGCCAACGTATTATCGCTTGAGTTCTCACGAGATACTTGCCAATTAGATAGCCTATTTTGGAAGGGTTGACTTAGAATAGGATTGATTTATGTTTGTTGCACTTGTATATGCATTTCCCTGTGTGTTATTATTATTATTCCTGTTTTCTGCTGGTCTAGATAATTCTAGACTGGGGTAAGGCTTTTCTGTGTTACGAGTTGTTGTTTGATGCAGTGGTTAAGCGATAAACCTGCATACTCGTTTCGGTTCAGTGAAGCCTAGGTTGTCTTCGCGGCTGACTGTGTTGAGTTTATAGTTTACAGTGCGTGAGGGCAAGAGCCTAACCACCCTGTATTTTATTAACAGTTTGTTTTTACTTTGTCAAGGAGCCGGGAGAAAACCAGATACAAGGGATCTGGATTTCTCAAAGTGCACTTGTTAGTTTTAACGTAATACTTTAAACAGTCGTGAGGACTTCGCTAGGCTACAAGCCGTTTTTGCTCAGTCACTGCTACCTTTTGCCCACAGTACCCCAGCTAGACTTTACTCGATTAGTAGATACAGAATTGTATTGAAGCTTTCCTTATGTATGATATTGTTTATGCACTATTGATTTCATGTGTTGCAAGCTTGGCTACTTTAGTGATTAGTGGCCCACGAGCACAATCCGAGTAGGCTATTGCCATTGCCTTTGCGGAGTACTTCCTTTTAATGTTTGCCATTTACTATTGCATATTCTTTTAATTATTCTTATGCCAATTTAAGCTTTTAATCGTATTTAATTGCCAGTGTTTTTGCTTATTGAATTACTGTTCAAAATCCGATACATACTTCTTACGAGCATCCGAGAAGCATCTAACTTTTTTCAGAAGATTCCTTGCTCGATGCTTAAGGACTATTAATTAACGTAACGTAATAGTGCCGATCCGAAGTAGAGGGTGGTGGACTTCTTAAGTTCATAGTCAAGGGTGGATTACTTCGGCTTCGGCCAACACTATTCTTTTGTGTTGTTGTTTTTACTTCATTGTTTGATTGTTGACCAGACTAGATAATTCCTGTCCCTTTATTAGTCTGTTGTTGAACACTACTCAGGAAGGCTCGTCCCCTGTCCGTGATGTCTTTTGCGCCCATAGAGGGACCGGTAGGGTAAGTTGGGCGGGTTGCCAGCATAAGGTGGAAGTTTTGCGTGATACTGGAGCTTCACAGACACTTTTGAAGAATTTCACGGGGCGACCAATTAATGCGGCACGGGTGGTTGTTTGTTCAGGGTAATGCGACCAGGTCATACCCGTTGGTCCGTGTGGAGCTGGAAGTTGATGGTGTGATTAGGACTTAGATGTTGGGATCGTTGAGAATTGCCAGTGGAGGGCGTCGACCTTCTTCTCGGCAACGACTTTGCGGTACCTACTTTAGACGTTCCACCCTTAGTCGTTGCCGAGGCCGGCCGACGTGAGTAGGGAGGAACAAGAGTGGGGAGTGAGTTGTCAACACCAACAGATGGCATGTGTGGAACCGTTCCCAAGCATTTAAGGTATCACAGCCTATTTCCCAGGGCACAGAACAGCGGAGGAAGGGAATTAAGGAAAAGCGGAAGGCTGGGAAAGTTTGAAGAGTTTAGAACCAGTGGCTCTCCCAAAGACCCAATAGCAGGACCTTTGACCGAGTCTGTTGTAACTCCAGTGCCTAACACAGTTGATAAAGTAGTGGAGGAGGCAGAGACTCAGAGACAGCAACCGTTTGCCAGCGAGAAAACCGGATGTCTAAGTTGGATGTTGGGGGAGGGCATGAGTTGTTGACCAAGCAGTTAGACATGTTGGCTCTCACAGACATTCGAAAGTTGCAATTAGAGGATCCAGAGGTTTTGCAGTGTACCAATGGGGCTGTGGAGTTAGAAGAAGATAGGGATGCAAAGGCAGGGGATTTTTTTTTCTTTAATGTAATTAATTTTATACCACCGATATCAAGATCCTAAAAGGAACTGGGAGGGCGGATCAGGTACAGTTGACCAGCTGGTCGTGCCAGAGGGCTGCAGGGAAAGTTTGCTTAGGTTGGCTCATGATTCTCCATTATCAGGACATTTGGGTGCCAAGAAAACGGTGGCGGCCTTAAGGAAATTGTTTTGGTGGCCGGGGATGAAGTCTCATGTGCAGTCATGGATAAACTCATGTGATATTTGTCAATGTGTCGGGAAACCGAACCAAGTTATTCCTAAGGCTCCGTTACACCCTATTCCTGTGATTGGGCCACCCTTTAGTAAAATTATTGTTGACATGGTTGGTCCACTCCCTCCCACTAAGGCTGGAAATAATTTTTTGTTAACCATAATGGATGTTGCCACTAGATACCCCGATGCATACCCTATGAAAAATGGAATGGCTAAGACGGTAGTCAGTAACTTGTTGTGGTACTTCTCAAGGTACGGGTACCCGGAGGAGATTCAGTCTGATCTATCTATCTATCTATTGCCTGACGCCGTGATCCCCGAAGGGGTGGCCACGAACGAACCGCCCCCATGCACCTCTGTCCCCAGTCAGTCGACGCCCCTCCCCCCAACCAGCACCGCCTTCGTTCATGTAGTTCCTCACTCCATCCTTCCACCTCATATTCGGTCTACCTCTCCCCCTCTGTCCCTCCACCTCGCTCTCGTACACCCTCTTAGTCATTCTCTCGCTTTCCATACGTTCCATATGGCCGACCATCTCATTGTTCCTTTTCAACACTTTCCAGCACATCTACCTCCACACCACCACCTCCTTCTTACTTCCTCATTAGTCTGTCTATCCCTCCATGTAACTCCGCACGCACTCCTTAAGTAATTCATTTCCACTGCTCTCACTCTTGGTCTGAGTCTCTCAACCAACGTCCATGCTTCGCTTCCGTAAGTCAGTGTCGGATTACCACACTGTCATGCAAGGACTTCTTCACTTCCATACTGACCACCTATTTCTTGTTAACTGCTTAGCGTTCCTACAACCCTCTTCCCCTGTTGTACCCTCTCCCGCACCTCTTCATCCATAGTCCCATCTTTACTCAACACACTGCCCAGATACTTAAAAGAGTTGACGATCTCCATAGCCTGACCGTTCAGCTTCACCTCACACTCTGTGACTTCACCCCTTTCGAAGACCATAACCTTGCTCTTCCCGTATTTACCTTCAATTCCGTTTTTCGAACACTGTTCCAAACTCATTTACCAGACCCTGCAACTCCCATTCATTATCACTCATCAGAACTGTATCATCCGCAAACAGCAGTATAGGTAGCTTCCACTCAATTCCCTCCCTTTTCAGCGATACACCAACATCCACTGCTCTTGATAGTATTTCTTTCATAACTCCATCCAGTCTGATCAGGGATCTAATTTCACCTCCAACATGTTCAAGCAAACAATGCAACAGCATGGGATACGAGCAGTAGTATCGTCAGCGTATCACCCTGAGAGTCGAGGGGTGCTTGAGCGGTGGCATGCTACACTTAAAAGCATGCTCAGATGTTATTGTGCTGACAACGGTATGGATTGGGATCTTGGATTGCCTTATGTGCTGTTTGCTGCTCGGGAGGTACCTGGTGAGAGCCTGGGATTTAGTCCAAACGAGCTGATTTTTGGACACCGTGTCAGGGGCCCCCTTAACATGCTGAAAGAAATTTGGGAGGGGACTGTGCAGCCTTGTCCATTATTAAAGTATGTGCTTGAAAGCCGTGAGCGCATGCTTAAGAGTCTGGAGATGGCAGGTAGAAATTTGACAGAATCACAAGCTTTGATGAAGGACAGGTATGATCGCAAAGTGAGGCTCCGGAAGTTCACTGTAGGACAAGAGGTATTAATTTTGTTGCCTTTGGTTGGTAACCCCCTCTCTGCGAAGTACACTGGACCTTATAAAATTGTAGAAAAATTTCAGACTTAGATTACCTTGTTGCCACTCCAGACAGGAGGAAAAAGAACCAGTTATGTCACGTGAACCTTATTAAAGAGTATGTGTGGCGCCCCTCTGAGCCTCTCACTGTCCCTGTGTTGGCTTGTTGCGGCCGTGGTGGAGAAGGAGAGGGGGACAGTCAAGCTTCGGAGGAGGATAGCTGGGATCAACATGTTTCAGCGGATCAGTGGGCGGGGAACTCGAGCCTAAGGGCTGACGAGGCTATAGCTCATTTGCCTGAGCCGCAGTTTGATGCTATCCGTCAGTTGTTCGGTTCATACCCCACTGTATTTGCTGAACACCCAGGCCTCACTACTCAGGCTATGCATGATGTTGACGTGGGGGACCATATACCCTTTAAGTCAATCCCGTACCGTGTGCCCCCCGTAAAACTACCAGCTCTGAGGGATCAGTTGGAGTATATGCTCGGTAGAGGGTTGATAGAGAAAGGCACAGTTAAGTGGACTTCCCCCGTAACACTGCAGCCTAAGCCAGATGGCAAGGTACGCTTTTGTATTGATTTCCGTAGGTTAAACGGTCTGACTCCAACTAACCCCTATCCTCTTCCTCGGGTTGATGATAGTGTTGACAAAATTGGTAATGCTCGTTTTTTGTCTAAAGTAGATTTAGTAAAAGGTTACTGGCAAGTACCTTTGTCCGAGCGTGCTAAAGAGGTATGTGGTTTTGTTGTGGACGGGAGTACCTACCGGTGCAATGTTATGCCTTACGGACTTAAGAATGCACCAGCAACGTTTCAGAACCTGATGAATGAAATTGTAAAGGACATTCCAAATTGCACCGTATATTTGAACGATGTAATCATTTATGATGACGACTTTGAGAGCCATTGTGAGCACCTTGAGACCTTGTTCCGGAAACTTAGTGAAGCAGGTCTGGTAGTAAATTTGGCAAAGTGTGACTTCGTAATAGCCACTGTGCAGTACCTTGGGTTTGTAGTGGGAAGGGGACAGGTGTGCCCTTCTCAGAACAAGGTACAGGCTATCAATAAATTTCCGCACCCAACAACCAAGAAACAGATTATGAGATTCTTGGGTATGATGGGCTACTACAGACGCTTCATAAAAGGTTACTCAACGGTGTTGGCACCTCTCACAGATTTGTTATCTAAAGACAAAAAGTGTTTGTGGGCACCTGAGTGTGAAAAGGCTTTCACTTTGGTGAAACATTTGCTATATACTCACCCGATACTCAGGGCCCCAGACTTTAACAGGCCTTTTCAGCTGGCAACAGATGCTAGTGGTGTAGAGGCTGGTGCCGTCTTGCTACAGACAGACAATGAAGGTGTGGAACACCCAGTAAGTTTCTTTTCTAAGAAGTTCAATGCTGCACAAAAGAACTATTCTACAATAGAAAAGGAATTACTGGCGATTGTGCTGTCGCTCAGGCACTTCGAGGTGTATGTTCCAGCCTATGGCCCAGTCCGTGGTTAGCTACACTGATCATCACCCTTTGAGATTCCTGAATCAATTTCACAATCGCAATATGAGACTGACCAGGTGGTCTTTGATGTTGCAGGAGTATAACCTGGATATCCGTCATATTGCTGGATGTGACAATGTGATCGCGGATTGTTTATCAAGGGTGGATGATCAGTCGTAGGCTATCACAGGTGTGTGGGTTTGAGTGGAGGAAAATAGGCTGCCCTTATAGTGCAGCCGGGAAAAACATATTAAAATATAAAAATCATATAAAAACTCTTTCTTTTGATATAGGTAATCGTATAAGTTTGTCATAGCCTATAGAGTTTGAGTAGTCCACGAACTATCAAACGGCTGAGCTGCTGTAAGCTCGCTCTGGGAGCATGATATAGTGTCTTTTTGCTATTGTTGGGAGGAGTTATAAAATGTGATTTTTTTTTAATAACAAGATGTGTTTGGTGATAAACTCAGCTTTGTTTTAGTGCCATGCGGTCGCTGGGTGTGGGGGGCTTGATGGGGTTCTGTGTTTGTCAGATTTTAGCTCAGGGTTGAGCGAGTAAAATCTTGGGGGAGGTGTGACGCATGTCCACGTGTGAGCATGCTGTACAGAACGCCTAGTCATGCCCCACTCTCGCTAGGATCGTCAGGGCAGGAACTTTGGCTTTAGTCTATGTAGAGTTTCCTAACTTAGTTCGTGTGAGCCGTTGTACTATAAGTATTATGAATATGTATTTTGTTTTCATCTGAGTCAACGAGTTCTATTTTATATCATTAGTTATAAGTATTGTGTGTAAAACTTATTTGTAATGATGGGAAGAGAAACAGCAACAGTTAGGTGTCAGTGGGTATGCCAGGCAGGAGGTAGGCCTAACTCACTAGCACTCCTCCCTCCCTCAGTGCTAGGGGGAGCCTTTGTGTATCCCAGAGGAGAGAGAGAAATTACGTAATGGTTGTCAGTGGGCGGTCCTTAGTAGTTCACGTTGGGCTCACTAGAGGGCCGGGTATAAAAGGGAAGTCTAGCCATTTTTTCATCAGAACTCATTAGGCAGAGCGACTTCTCATTTCCCTTGCTAACTATTTATATTCTTCTGACTGATGGGAACTTTCTCTACTACCTTACATTCTTATTTCCTCTTTTCCCTGCCCTGTTTAACTTCCATGGTCCCGTTGGTGCAGAGCTAGTCAGCCAACGTATTATCGCTTGAGTTCTCACGAGATACTTTCCTATTAGATAGCCTATTTTGGAATGGTTGACTTAGAATAGGATTGATTTATGTTTGTTGCACTTGTATATGCATTTCCCTGTGTGTTATTATTATTATTCCTGTTTTCTGCTGGTCTAGGTAATGCTAGACTGGGGTAAGGCTTTTCTGTGTTACGAGTTGTTGTTTGATGCAGTGGTTAAGCGATAAACCTGCATACTCGTTTCGGTTCAGTGAAGCCTAGGTTGTCTTCGCGGCTGACTGTGTTGAGTTTATAGTTTACAGTGCGTGAGGGCAAGAGCCTAACCACCCTGTATTTTATTAACAGTTTGTTTTTACTTTGTCAAGGAGCCGGGAGAAAACCAAATACAAGGGATCTGGATTTCTCAAAGTGCACTTGTTATTTTTAACGTAATACTTTAAACAGTCGTGAGGACTTCGCTAGGCTACAAGCCGTTTTTGCTCAGTCACTGCTACCTTTTGCCCACAGTACCCCAGCTAGACTTTACTCGATTAGTAGATACAGAATAGTATTGAAGCTTTCCTTATGTATGATATTGTTTATGCACTATTGATTTCATGTGTTGCAAGCTTGGCTACTTTAGTGATTAGTGGCCCACGAGCACAATCCGAGTAGGCTATTGCCGTTGCATTTGCGGAGTACTTACTTTTAATGTTTGCCATTTACTATTGCATATTCTTTTAATTATTCTTATGCCAATTTAAGCCTGTAATAGTATTTAATTGCCAGTGTTTTTGCTTATTGAATTACTGTTCAAAATCCGATACGTACTTCTTACGAGCATCCGAGAAGCATCTAACTTTTTTCAGAAGATTGCTTGCTCGATGCTTAAGGACTATTAATTAACGTAAAGTAATAGTGCCGATCCGAAGTAGAGGGTGGTGGACTTCTTAAGTTCTTAGTCAAGGGTGGATTACTTCGGCTTCGGCCAACACTATTCTTTTGTGTTGTTGTTTTTACTTCATTGTTTGATTGTTTGACCAGACTAGATAATTCCTGTCTCTTTATTAGTCTGTTGTTGAACACTAGTACCGAGTTCTTGTATACCCCGTTATAGCAGATTGAACTCTGGAGGGTATTGGTGTTTTTTGTTCGGCTGGCAGTACTCAGGGGTTGGGATCGTGTGTTTCCGTTGTGGCAGCGAGCCATATTCGAGTCCTGATTGAGAGCCCTTGTGTACCCGAGTGCCAGTTCGTAACACTGGCGTTCAACTCCCCATCACGACTACCCAGTATTTCGGGGCGCGATGAGTAGGAAGAAGTTTCTAGCCTTGTTGAAGTATTTCCATGCTTTCAACAACAAGGCTGTCAGCAGGCAGAACACGGACAGGCTTGTGAAGGTTCGGACGGTGATGGAATACCTACTTGAAGGCTTCAAGCTAGCGTACATCCCCGAAGAAAAGCTGTCCCTTGACGAAGGCAGCCTTGGATGGAAGGGTCGCCTTTCATTCAAGACTTACAACCCAATGAAGCCGACAAAGTATGGTATCAAGCAGTACATCCTGGCAGAGGCGTTGACTGGCTATGTGTGGGACTTTCGAGTCTTCACCAGTCCGGGTTGATCTCCCCGGGAGACGGTGGAGGGTCTCACGGAGTCCTTCAGAGGCCAGGGGTACAAGCTGTACATGGACAACTTCTACAACTCATTTGACATGTGCGAGCAAATGCTCACACACAACATCTATGTGTGTGGCACCCTGCGCCTTGCACGAGGAGCTCCTAAGCGGTTGTGCGACCTTGCTAAAGCAAACGAGCTTGAACACGATGCGATAGTAGCAATGAACAACAGCTTAACCATGGTCCTACTTTGGCGAGACAAGCGCGTCGTCGGCATGATGTCCACCTTCCACCAACAGGACACCATCCCAAAGCTTGTCAATTTCAAAGAGAAGGACCAACAGGGCAGGTGGCGTCGTGGACAGAAGCAGGTCTTCAAACCTGTTTGTGTTGAAGACTACAACATCCACATGGGTGGGGTGGATCACTTCGACCAGATGGTCCAGTACTACCCCATCCAGCGAAGGACGGTCAAGTGGACAAAGAAGATCACCTTCTACTTCATCCAAATGGCCCTCTTCAACGCCCATGTCCTGTTCAAAAAGTGCTACCCAAGGACGAAAATAACCTTGCTCGACTTCCAGGAGCATGTCTGTTTGTCCTTGCTGCACTTCGACCCTGCAGAGTGGCCTATGTCGGGGAGGCCAATCCACCGAGCACAAGATTTGCCCGCCTGACCAGCATGAGCCACAGAGGCATGCACGCAGGCAACAGAAATCCAGTGGATCATCTGGGCCGTCCGGCGACGACCATCCAGACTCCCCAGCCCCTGCTGCTCCTGGCACTCCACCCTCTCCTGTTGTTGCTGCTCATGGTGGAGGCATTGAGAGGGCACCACGTCTCGATGTCCCCTCCCCACCACCAGTACCAGATGATGCTGCTGCCCCGGGGGAAAACTATGGCCTGGTTGAACCCCCCCGTGGTACTAGCACCTGATGCAGCTGCTGCTGGTGATGATGGGGAAGCAGTTCTTGAAGCTGCCAACCAACTGCCACCAGTACTGGAAGCAGCACGAGCGGTGCGAGTCCGGAGACCTCGACCTGGAGTGGTCCCAAGGCCCCGTCCTATTGTTATTGTTCTGTCCAGTTGAACAAGGTCTGGACCATACTCGGGAGAGGATTCCGGCCAAGAAGCGACTCCGTTGCTATTACTGCAAAGTAATGAAAGGCGTTCGCAAGGATACAAGCTTCCGCTGCACGACTTACACGGTTGCCTTCTGCATTGCCATCAACAACTGCTTCAACCTTTTCCATAGCCACAATGCAGGTGTCCTATAGCCAGGAGCTATATGCAATCATTCATTCATTGATTGATTGATTGATTGATTCATTCATTCATTTATTCATTCATTTCTCTTCTCCATTTCTCTTCTTCATTCACCAGGCTTCATTCACCCACCTTCGTTCACCCACCGACATTCACCTACTGCCATTCACCCACCTTCATTCACCCACCGACATTCACCCACCTTCATCATCAAAGTGGATATAGGCCTCCTGGGTAAACCACTCTAAAAAAATAACGAGTCAAGTGCAGTACCTCTTTGGACGGCTTGGAAATCTGCGCATATATCTCTGGTTTGACACCTTGTATATATATATATATATATATATATATATATATACTGTATATATTTATTTATATATTTATGACACCTTATACTGTATATATATATATATATATATATATATATATATATATATATATATATATAAACAGTATATATATATATTTATATTTATATATTATATTATTTGCGTGTACAATAGAACTATTTCTGAATTTATTACTTGAAGATAACCTGGCTTTCTTGTTTTGTTTTTTCAGTGTCAACCCAGGAGCCATTTCCCTTCTCGTTGGAAAGGGTTGTGGCCTTACCAGGTAAGTAATATTGACAACCTTCATGACTGACATGTGTTCTATGAACATTATACAATTAATGGCAAGGAAAATTATATAAAGTGTTGTATATTGTGGCAAAGATGTACAACTGTATAAACATTCACATATATTTACATAACAATAACAATGCATGGAAACAATTGCGCATAGCTCACGAACCAATTATGCTATATTATTTTGGGTTTCACCATTAGAAAGAGCATAATTTTCCAATTACGATGATATAAAGTTATATACGTTATCCGAGCAAATAAAGCAACGCCGAGGTGGGGAACAGCTCGGAACCGGCTAGTATCGGCGGAACGGAGACGGGTGAAGCGTAAATATTTGCATTTTGGCTCTTCATTTCAAATATTCATAGAGCCAAAAAAGTATTTGTTGTAGGAACTTCTAGTTTTTTGTATTCTCTTCAGCATTATCTGTCGTATTTATGCAGCCTAAATTGAAAACCATAGACCTCGTAACAACGAAATAATTTGGACATGTTTTAAACCATATCATGCAAAGTCATACTTTTTGTTTTCGGTCACTGCTTGAGAACTATTCAAGATAGACAATTTCTGTTTTCAGATTTGGAATAATTTTGCATGAAAAACTATTATTTGAGCAAATAAACATATATGGTCATCACCCACAATTTCGAGATAAGACGGTGTGAAGACAATTGCCCGGGAAATAATTTTATTCCGTAGTTTACACTTTCAAATTTAGATTGATTTACATTTTTTTTTCTTATCATATAGTATAATTATGCCTCTTTCCATTCACATATGATACATCACAATAAACAACATTCTGGTAGATGGAAATACAGAAATACACAAGGTTTCGAAAATGCGCCCGGCCTGAATATTTCAGGCAAAACCAAAATTGTCTTACCATTTCGATATTTAGAACATAGCCGGATGCGAGAGTGCTAAGTCAAAGGTAAAAGGTTAAGGTCACAGTATATGACCATTATTTGCAATCAATATGCTTTTATACGAATTACACCATATTCATAATGCTAGTTAATATGAACGTTGCTGTTAAACTAGCTAAATCTTGGATAAGAAATTCTAAGGTCGAAGGTCAGGGTCAAAGGTCAAGGTTAAAGTTCGAATTATGATTTTTACTAGTATTTCCTATTTAAGGTAAGATTCTCATTAGGCATATCATGCATATTCGGAATGCCTAGACCAAGGTCATACAAGTATGAACATAATTTCATCTGATAGGTCAAGGTCACAGGTCAACATCAAATATAAGGTCAATTAGCTAATTTCTTTACTATTCATGTAAACTTCACAAAATTCTTTGAAACAGTTAAAATGTAAATGTTTCAGATATCATGAAGGTCAAGGTCAACTATTCCTTTAATACCTCTGAAACTAACTGATAATTGTTAATGAAATTTGACACTTATTTTATTTTCTAGGGTTACATCAAAGCAAACAAAAATATAATCCTACATAAAGGTCAAGGTCATAAGTTAACCTTCATCATAAAAAATATTCAATTTTCGATAAGCTGACGACTGTTAGTTACAGTTTCCTTCATATCATATAATTCAGTCATATATATATATATATATATATATATATATATATATATATATAGATATATATATATATATATATATATATCAAAGAACAAAAGAATAATATTCTTTAAACTCTTCCTAGGCTGTTTAACTCTTTGTGTACCGGTGACGTCTTTTTAATTGTAGTCTAGCTATAATTAGACGATTTTGTGGAGCGTATAAAGGATCTGTGGTGGAAAAAAGGGTAATTAAGATAGTTGAAAGCCTGCTAATGGAGGCCCTTCATAAACTAAATAAAATCGTCTTAATATCCAGTATGAAATTAAACTAACAGAACTGTAATGAACGGGTTACGTATCGCCACCAAATTTTGCTGGCAAATTCGGTTGGTCAATGCAACGATTGTCCAAATGTTGTGTTTTTGTCATTCAAAGGTCAAGGTGAATGGTGAACGTCACAGACTATGGTCACTATTTCTTTCTTATTATACTGTATATTCTAAATTTGAATTACACCATATTCGAAATGCTACATAACAATGTTACGCTGACCTTATTATAGATAAATATTCCAATGGTTAATATTCAATGCGATCATAAATGTGATGATATACTGTATGTACTATATACTCCCAGGAGGACATGACACAACAGTCAGGACGAGTGGCTATGGTTTAATCCAGTGCACACAAGTATCCTCTCTCACGCTGTGGTATAGTGGATTAAAGTATGGGCACTTGTTCTGACTGTCGGTGGTTCAATTCCGGCTGTGAGTATGAAAACATTTAGTATATATATGTGTGAGGTTCTTTACTCCGATGACACAGTGTTGAGGTGGAATCTTCAATCTCTGTGATGAATAATGTTTGTAGAAGACTGCCACCACTAATAGTTTATAGACATATTAGGAGTCTGGAATTAATCAACCCATGCGATCAGCCTTTCCTTTATATTTTGTTGTATAAGTATGCAGGAACACAGTCAGGAATCAAATCAGGTGTGAAATGATGAAGTGGTGAGAATGGTGAAAGGGGTGTGTGAGAGCGTGGTGAGTGGACCTCCGCCCTCGACTCGTGTCTGTCGAGTTCTATACTGTGATCGCCGTCATGCCTAGGTTCAACCGCACCTCGCCTTCCGAGAATGCATAACCAATGATGAAAGCGTGAATAATCCTGAATGACGAGTGAATAATAATACCTGACGAGTGAATAATCGTGCATAACTCCATTCCAGGGGTCTCTGGTGTTTAGGTTAGCAAGTCGTTAATATAGAAATGAAATGATTAATCAGCATGTTTACCTTAGCTATTGATCTGGTCACCTGTGGTCTTGCCTCTGGACCACAGGGAACAGCTCCTTGTACAGGCATATACAAAAATCGTGTCACAAGTATGCATTGAGTTATGAGTTGTCTAAATATGCAGTGAAAGGATCTTATAACACTACGAGAGTTTTGCTCCCACTGCAAAACAAAAACTGCAAATGGAGCACTAAAATTATAATAAAAAGTGAAATAAGTGAAAGAGAAAAAAAATAAAAATAAATGCTTAAGTCTAATGAAAGATTATAAAGGCTGAGGTTTTGTAGATTTTCTATAATAAAATAGATGAGATGTGATGAAAATGGTACATACATACAGACATATATACATATAAAATTGTAAAAGTAAGAGTAATTATTCTATTAAAACAAATCAATAATATAAATAAGTACATAGTCCTATATAATACAACACTAAGTAATTGAAAATTTAGAAAGTACCAAATATATAAAGTTCAATCTTCAGATTAGGAAACTTTCTACATTAACAAATCAATGTTTATAGTATGTATTTTCTAGGATAGTGCAATGTCATTCTTTTCTAAAATATAGACTATATTTCTTAAGTCTGATTGTGTCAAATATATAGACTATATTTCCTAAGTCTGATTGTGCTAAATATATAGACTATATTTTCTAAGTCTGATTGTGCTAAATATATAGACTATATTTTCTAAGTCTGATTCTGCCAAAATTACATTTTCTTGTGCATATGTAACTAGTTTTCCAAATTTATCATGTTAGTGCTTTAACGAAATGTTCAAGTTCACTATACGTGATGCTACGGCGAGAGTTTGAGCAATAACATAAGATAATGGTGATAATGAAAAGAATCATGAGTAGACCAATGGGAGGGTATACATAGTAAGGCTTGACAAAGTGAGTGAAAGACAGAGAGTCCAAGGATGAGTTAATTAGATTTAAAGTGTTAATGGTATGTGAAACAACCTTAGGAAACGAAAAACTTCCAGAAATGTTAACTGAGGGAGGAATTTTAGCAAAAAGACGACTGTCAATAGAAATTGAACTCAGGTGAAATGTGGAAGGGTAAATAGTGAGGAAAGGACAGACAATCATGCATGAATCCTTTATGTAAATCAAACCTACTGCGTTTCTGTGGAAAGGTGAGCGATCGGGACAAGTCACAAGGAGAGTAGTTGCTTTCACAAAATAAAGAAAATTAGTAGGTATCCAAAATGTGTGCATGGAAGACATTTTTCTGAGGAGCGGGAGTGAATTGACAATAATCTAGCATATGTTCATTTTTCTTAATATCACGACTACAATCATCATAATTCAGGGGGAGTAATTGGATTAATTGAGCAGGACAGGTAGTAATGACGTCTAAGATAGTGTGACAATGTTTCTCAAAGACCGAAGTGTCTACTAAAACCAGATATTCATCAGGGTATTTACCTGTAGAAAATAACAAATTGTCTGAAGGGAAATTAATCTCAAGAAGTTCGCCTTGGATAATGGTGGGGAGAAGGATAATTTCTTGTCTAAGCCCATCATATCAGATGCAAATGGAATTAAAATAAAAAAATCACCAGTATTAATGTGTACCTCAAGAAATGGATAGTATAAATCTAAATTATCCTTTCCAAAGAGGGGGTTCAATCCGTACTCATGTTCAGCTGTTTTGACTAAAGTGTAGAAATCGTTCATGGAAAGTAAATCTGACGTTACTCAGATTACTGGGGGATGTAATGAGAGTAAGAAAACAAAATTGTATGTACTACTAAAACTAGAGTATATAAATAAATTGTTAATTATTTGAAGTTAAATTCTAGAAGCTCTGATTGGTCAATAGTGATAGAGAGACTGAACTGTGGACGAGCTGGCATGATCTACCGCTCCATCAATCGTGATAATCAGAGTTATTTACATGTAGAACGTATCTACCTTAATATCTAGATTGTCTAACCACCACTGGGCTACAAAATCACCCTTCAAAGATGACACGGCAGCAATGGCGCGTGACCGAAGGTCATATCTGTCATTAGGGGGGTTTTCTGTTCGTTTTTCTTTTTCTTTATCTTTTTCGGTTTCATTAGTGTTTCCTCGAAATTCGTGTTTTCGTATCCGGGTAGAGTACGCAACGAATTTTCTTCAAATGAATCATGTGCTCGTTTCTCATTACCTACATCTAAATGTTTAATTGTTGTTCTATTTCCTTCAACTGTCAAAACTCTGTAGGGACCATCAAGGGGGTTGCAATTTATCTTTAGCGTAAAAACTCGCAGACAAACAATATCTCCAATATTGATATTCGAATTAGATTTATTTTTATTAGCTATGGTGGTCATTTCTTCCTTAGAGTGAGTGAGATTATTTCGAAGATTCTTGTAAATAGTACGAAAATTATTCAAATGATATAACAAATAATCATCCGAATTATACACAGGAGTATTGGCTTTCTGTAAATTAGTAAAAGGTAGTTTCTTATCTCTGCCAAAAAACAATGAAAATGTGCGGAATCAGCAATGGAAGTATTAATAGATGAATTAAGTGTGGCTTCTGCGTAATGAATAAAGTTATCCCAAGTACCGGTATCGCGTTCGTGTAATAAACAGCGTAGGGCACTAACGTTAAGGACTGATTATCACGTTCAAACTCAAGCCATTACTGTGTGGTGACATTGCGGGGCAAATTGTCTCGTGATTAATATTATATTATCTACAAACGTCTTCTATCTCAGAATTACAAACTTCTGTAGCATTATCACTAATTATAGTGTTTGGGCCAGTCAAGTTTACAAATTTATAATCTCGCTAAGAGTGACATGGGACAACGTAGATTTCGCCTTCTTTACAGCTTGCCCCCCCAAAACTGAAAGAATCACATATCTGGAAAAGTGACTCAACTATACACCAGTACATATTGTATTAGGCAGTATTTGTGAGGGGTAACTTGACCGTCAGATAATTCAAACTACATCAAAGGGGTAATTAGGTATCGGATAGAAGTACCGATCTTAGACAGAGGCACGTTTAACTTGTGGTTTCAACTTTCGCGCAAGTAATAAACCATTCATCACGCATGCTGAGTGAACCCCTAAATAACGTTTCATTGTACGCCAGTTAAAATTACCTTTGAGCTTTGACGAGATCAGGCCTCTATCGTATCTACCCGGTGTGTCCAACTACCCCCCCTCCCCCCAATTTGTGACCATGAAATAAAGTGCTAGCGTCGCATCTTATGCAGTGAAGACTTCGGGAATCACTAATTGGCAACACCTCTCTAGTTAGGTGCCATTGACCTGCCAGATAACTGCCCCCCCTGCGTTTCTCTCTTGTACCACAACAATTATCGTGTCTTTCGCGTCTTGTAAATTCAAAGCATACTTATTTCAGTTTAGTGCACTCGACCCGTAACGCAGTATCACATGATTATTCTATACTACAGAATTACCATTTTACTTCCAAAACGTGCAACGGATACTCTGCTCCGCAGCAATACCATCAGGGTATTAAGACACTCGCCATTGGCCTGAAACTCGAAGCTACTGGATTACGAGATAAGGCCATCAGCATTTGCCCAACATTGTGTGTACCTTCCACCCCCCGTACATTAATTGAGGACTCTATAGAAGACAAGATTAATTTCCCATCGAGCCACGCAGTCTGCCAGAGCAAAACTTTATCACTCGAACAAACTTAAATAAGGGTTTGTGATCTGTCCATACAGTCACATTATAGCCATAAATTATTTCTTTGTACGTCCTTGCAAGAGCCCATATTAGATGCCCCCCCACCCCAGCGCCTTCTAAGATCAGACTTACACAAGAATCTATTTCTGCCGGTTGAGAACGGTTCCTACGTATGAGAACGGCTTGAGTAGCCTAACGGGAGTAATTCATTCCTTTCATCATACCTGCCCCATTTTCTTTCTGGGAGTAGCACCGAATCCGGAGCTACGAAGTGTCAGTGTTAATAACACAGTTTCTATTAAAATCACGGAAATAGACAAGTGTGGGTCTCGTGGTTAAGCCTATTCTTTAATGTATTAAAACTTTGCTCTTGTTCATACACTCCAATTAAATTCCACACACTGTCTTTAACAGTTCTGTAAAGGAGCGTATTTACGCCCATGATTGCCATAATTTCTAATCGCACACCTCACCTATACCTAACCACTGACTACCAAGGAATTGTCCGCCAATGTTTTACCTGTTACGGTTTGGGGTGTTTTTTTTTGGGACAATTTGTGATAGCGTTCGTGAACCCACCATTCTGGGTTTTGTTAGTACAGGTCCTAAAAATGTTAGTTCTTTTTTCCAAAAGTGACATTTACTAAGTCTTAATCTTTAAACCAGCCGCTCATTAAGCCTAGATAAAACTTCCCTCAGTGCCTTCAACATGCGTCCGATATATTTTTAGAAAAATTCTATGATATCGGTCTATAATTATCCACAAAAAATTGTTATCACCTGTAATAATCCTGCCAATATATTAGACATTGAAA
>CM064578.1:32731109-33014896 GCA_032716605.1 Paralithodes platypus | reverse complement strand
GAATAGTTTGCTTTCTCATTTAGGTATCCGATATGTAGTACTTTACATTTATCCGCATTGAAACTCATTTGCCAAATTTGGGCCCAACATGACAATTTATCTAGATTGTGTTGCATATCGTCAACTTGTTCTTTTGAGAGTACGCTATTTGCAATTTTTGTATCGTCAGCAAATTTTGAGATTGTACAGGTGAGACCCTCATCTATGTCGTTGATGTAAATTAGAAAGAGAATTGGTCCTAGTACCGATCCCTGGGGTACCCCGCTACTTACATTGGTCCATTTTGATGCCTTACCGTTTATGACTACTCTTTGCTTTCTGTCGCTGAGCCAATTTTCTATCCATTTCAACACACCGTCTTGTATTCCATGCGCTTTTAGTTTTAGCAGTAAACGTTTGTGGGGAACTTTGTCAAAGGCCTTTTGAAAATCAAGGTATATAATATCTACAGCTTTACTCTCATCGTAGAGGTTGAGGATATCGTGGGAAGAAGTCTAAGAGGTTTGTTAAACAGGAACGTTTTTTACGAAAGCCGTGTTGAGTATCTTTAAGTATGTTATTTTCCTCTAAGTGATTTACGAGTCTGTCTCGTATGACCGTTTCTAGCATTTTACATACAACTGAGGTTAAGCTAATTGGACGATAGTTACTGGGTAGGGATTTGCTGCCTTTTTTGAATATCGGTGTTACGTTGGCTAGCTTCCACTGATCGGGCATAGTTCCAGACTGCAAGGATTTATTGAATAGTAATGTCAGTGGTTTAGAGAGCTCATCCTTAGCTTCCTTTAGAACTCTAGGCGAGATTGTATCAGGTCCAGGCGTTTTATTTACCTTGAGTTTATCTAAACAATTCAATACTTCTCTCTCTGTAACGGTGATATTGCTTAGAACATCTGAATTATCAATCTGAATCGGCGATGGTGTAGGGATATCACTGAGGTCTTCTGTTGTAAAAACTGATGCAAAGAAGGTATTGAGGGCATTACTCATTTGTTCTTCGTCTTTGGTGTATTCTCCATTTTCATCGACTAACGGTCCAACAGTTGAAGTAACAACTTTTTTCTTTCTGATATAACTATAGAATTCTTTCGGGTTTGTTTTACTTTGATTCGCAATATGCAACTCTAAGGTCTTTTTACTTTGCTTAATTAACTTTTTGGCTTTGCGTCGTAGCTCTACAAATTTCAGCCGTTCTTCGTCATTTTGTGAGGATTTTAATCTATCATTAGCACATTTTTTAGCAAGCAGGCAGTTTGAAATATCTTTATTCCACCATTTGGGCTTATTATTATGGCCTGGACGCCGAGTTTTTGATGGTATGCAGTCTTGCACTGCTTTTAGGTAAGTGGCTTCGAATAACTTCCAAGATGTATTTATGTCGTTATTGTGAATTAAAAAGCTCCAGTCAGTTTCTTTAAACATAGCTCTAAGTTTATGGAAGTTTGCTTTCTTGAAATTAGGGACTTTTTCGATGCTACTATTTGGTTCGTTACTAGTAAACTTTAAAGTGAAAGTTATCGTACGATGGTCGCTGTTACTGAATTCATCACCAACATTCAAATTCTCTATTAATTCTTCTTTTGTTGCAAGTACAATGTCAAGAACGTTATTACCACGGGTCGGCGTTCCAACAAATTGATAAAGCGAACTCTCTTGCAAGTTCGTATACAAGTCATGTCCGGAGTGTGAAGTAAGAGTATCGCCCCACTTGGTCACAGGTAAATTAAAGTCACCAAAAATTACGGTATCTTGTGAGTTACTTACATCTGCAATTTGTTCGTAAATTTCTCGGTCAGTTTGCACTGATTGAGCTGGAGGTCTGTATATTAATGCAAGTATTATTTTGGTACCTTTATTATTCTTTATTAGCACAAAAGATGCGTCGACGTTCACAATTTGAGGTTTTGACAAGAGGGTAGGGTTAAGACTTTCTTTGATATAAAGTAAAACGCCCCCTCCATTTCGATTTATTCGGCTTTTCTCAAACATTACATAACCGGGAAGTGAATACTCTGCTAAAAAGTCTCTATCTTCTGTATTGAGCCAAGATTCTGTTATGCCAATCACATCATAATTTTCTGTAAACACTAGCTCCTCTAAATCTGAAAATTTATTGCGTATGCTACGAGCGTTTGCATAGAAAACCTTTAAATTTGTTATTTTAGAACTCACGGAACGCTCTTTAATAATATTTTTGTTTCTTGTCGGATCTTCATTTATGTTCATGGCTGTCCTCGGTCCTCGCTGTCTTCGGTCCTTATCGCTGGTGGTCCTCGGTTGCCTCTGTTTTTTTTCTTGGCGTTGGATGATTTATGTCACTGCTGCTTCTTCTCGGATGGCGTTTTTTGATCCATGGCTGCGGACTGCTTCGTGTAGGAGACGACCCATGCGTGCTGAACCCACAGGGTTTAGATGAGTGCCATCCTTGCGGAACAGAGTAGGCTGGTTGTAGAAGTTGTCCCAGAGGTTGATGAATTCAACTTCTTCCCTCAGACACAAATGTTTTATTCGGCTATTTGTGCTGAAAGCCTTGTCGTAGAATTTGTCAGGTGCGTCGATCTTGGGGAGAATGCCTGAGATGATGATATTCCTTGACTTGTTTTTGTAGTGCTGGATCATCTTGCGATATTTCTCCATCAACTCTTCGGATCTGGTGCGCATGACGTCATTTGAACCAGCATGGATGACAAAAAGGGTATTTTCATTTGCATCCTTTGTGGTATCTTCGAAGGCTTCCACAATGTCGTCCAGTCCAGCTCCTGGGATGCAAAATCTTTTTCGTCGATTTGGGACTCTGTCGCAGAACTCTTCGACCTGTCCTCGTAGGATGGAATCCCCCACGAGCCTGGTCTCTTCTGGTTCGTCTTCCATCTCTACCAATATCTCAAATCTGTTGGACATTGTGACTGGTAGATGAGACCTTTTCTGCGTTGGCCGTGCACCATTCCTCACTGGTGTAAATCCGGAAACCTGTGGTGGCGGGACTCTATGTACAGGTCGGGGAGAGGAGTGGTTAGAACGGGGGCGAGGGGTTGGTACTGTTCGTGCTAGCAGGCTTCTTGCACGAGGAGTGGGGGAGAGACTAAGGTGAACAGGGCGGCTGTCCTGGTTTGATGTCGGCTCAGGTTCATCAGAAGCATCTGCTGCAGTGTCTACTGCAGGTGTTGGATTGTTGGCAGATGACGTTGGGGCGGTGGTGGATGCTGGAGTTGAAACAATTTGAGTTAGTGATACTCCAACGTTGAGTGTTACAAACTCTTGGAGTGATTCCAGCTTCCTGGTGAGGGCGTTGATCTTGTTGAGGGCTTCATCCAATTTTGCTGTCAAATCCCCTCGTTGCTGGCAGAGTCGGCAGACTTGTGGATCGGCAGGAGCAAACATGGAAGCACCAAACCTACCGGCGCAGTTCGTACAGGCACGAGGCATGGTGACGATCACTTTCTTCAGTTCACTTCACTCACTTAAAAACACTTAACTCACTTTAAAAACACTAAACTCACTTTAAAAAACACTTCACTCCCTTCAGGTCGCTTCACTTACTTAAATAGGCCTTACTTAAGGTCTCAAGGTGCTCACAATGGCTCTCAAAGTCGTCATCATAAATTATTACATCGTCCAAATATACGGTGCAATTAGGAATGTCCTTTACAATTTCATTCATCAGGTTCTGAAACGTTGCTGGTGCATTCTTAAGTCCGTAAGGCATAACATTGCACCGGTAGGTACTCCCGTCCACAACAAAACCACATACCTCTTTAGCACGCTCGGACAAAGGTACATGCCAGTAACCTTTTACTAAATCTACTTTAGACAAAAAACGAGCATTACCAATTTTGTCAACACTATCATCAACCCGAGGAAGAGGATATGGGTTAGTTGGAGTCAAACCGTTTAACCTACGGAAATCAATACAAAAGCGTACCTTGCCATCTGGCTTAGGCTGCAGTGTTACGGGGGAAGTCCACTTAACTGTGCCTTTCTCTATCAACCCTCTACCGAGCATATACTCCAACTCATCCCTCAGAGCTGGTAGTTTTATGGGGGGCACACGGTACGGGATTGACTTAAAGGGTATATGGTCCCCCACGTCAACATCATGCATAGCCTGAGTAGTGAGGCCTGGGTGTTCAGCAAATACAGTGGGGTATGAACCGAACAACTGACGGATAGCATCAAACTGCGGCTCAGGCAAATGAGCTATAGCCTCGTCAGCCCTTAGGCTCGAGTTCCCCGCCCACTGATCCGCTGAAACATGTTGATCCCAGCTATCCTCCTCCGAAGCTTGACTGTCCCCCTCTCCTTCTCCACCACGGCAGCAACAAGCCAACACAGGGACAGTGAGAGGCTCAGAGGGGCGCCTCACATACTCTTTAATAAGGTTCACGTGACATAACTGGTTCTTTTTCCTCCTGTCTGGAGTGGCAACAAGGTAATCTAAGTCTGAAATTTTTTCTACAATTTTATAAGGTCCAGTGTACTTCGCAGAGAGGGGGTTACCAACCAAAGGCAACAAAATTAATACCTCTTGTCCTACAGTGAACTTCCCGAGCCTCACTTTGCGATCATACCTGTCCTTCATCAAAGCTTCTGATTCTGTCAAATTTCTACCTGCCATCTCCAGACTCTTAAGCATGCGCTCACGGCTTTCAAGCACATACTTTAATAATGGACAAGGCTGCACAGTCCCCTCCCAAATGTCTTTCAGCATGTTAAGGGGGCCCCTGACACGGTGTCCAAAAATCAGCTCGTTTGGACTAAATCCCAGGCTCTCACCAGGTACCTCCCGAGCAGCAAACAGCACATAAGGCAATCCAAGATCCCAATCCATACCGTTGTCAGCACAATAACACCTGAGCATGCTTTTAAGTGTAGCATGCCACCGCTCAAGCACCCCTTGACTCTCAGGGTGATACGCTGACGATACTACTGCTCGTATCCCATGCTGTTGCATTGTTTGCTTGAACATGTTGGAGGTGAAATTAGATCCCTGATCAGACTGAATCTCTTCCGGGTACCCGTACCTTGAGAAGTACCACAACAAGTTACTGACTACCGTCTTAGCCATTCCATTTTTCATAGGGTATGCATCGGGGTATCTAGTGGCAACATCCATTATGGTTAACAAAAATGTATTTCCAGCCTTAGTGGGAGGGAGTGGACCAACCATGTCAACAATAATTTTACTAAAGGGTGGCCCAATCACAGGAATAGGGTGTAACGGAGCCTTAGGAATAACTTGGTTCGGTTTCCCGACACGTTGACAAATATCACATGAGTTTATCCATGACTGCACGTGAGACTTCATCCCCGGCCACCAAAACAATTTCCCCAAAGCCGCCACCGTTTTCTTGGCACCCAAATGTCCTGATAATGGAGAATCATGAGCCAACCTAAGCAAACTTTCCCTGCAGCCCTCTGGCACGACCAGCTGGTCAACTGTACCTGATCCGCCCTCCCAGTTCCTTTTAGGATCTTGATATCGGTGGTATAAAATTCCATTAAAGAAAAAATAATCCCCTGCCTTTGCATCCCTATCTTCTTCTAACTCCACAGCCCCATTGGTACACTGCAAAACCTCTGGATCCTCTAATTGCAACTTTCGAATGTCATTGGGAGCCAACATGTCTAACTGCTTGGTCATCAACTCATGCCCTCCCCCAACATCCAACTTAGACATCCGGTTTGCTCGCTGCAGGTAACGGTGCTGTCTCTGAGTCTCTGCCTCCTCCACTACTTTATCAACTGTGTTAGGCACTGGAGTTACAACAGACTCGGTCAAAGGTCCTGCTATTGGGTCTTTTGGGAGAGCCACTGGTTCTAAACTCTTCAAACTTTTCCCAGCCTTCCGCTTCTCCTTAATTCCCTTCCTCCGCTGTTCTGTGGCCTGGGAAATAGGCTGTGATACCTTAAATGCTTGGGAACGAGTTACCACACATGTCATCTGTTGGCGTTGACAACTCACTACCCACTCTTGTTCCTCCCTACTCACGTCGGCCGGCCTCTCGGCAACGACTAAGGGTGGAACTTCTAAAGTAGGCACCGCAAAGTCGTTGCCGAGAAGAAGGTCGACGCCCTCCACTGGCAATTTCTCAACGATCCCAACATCTAAGTCCTTAATCACACCATCAACTTCCAGCTCCACACGAACCAACGGGTATGACCTGGTCGCATTAATACCCTGAACAACAACCACCCGTGCCGCATTAATTTGTCGCCCCGTGAAATTCTTCAAAAGTGTCTGTGAAGCTCCAGTATCACGCAAAACTTCCACCTTATGCTGGCAACCCGCCCAACTTACCCTACCGGTCGCTCTATGGGCGCAAAAGACATCACGGACAGGGGACGAGCCTTCCTGAGTCTTATACATAGCCTGTGACCCTGCCGCTGGCAAACTACCCTGGGTAAATCCAGACGACATTTCAGCCACACCTATGCTGCGCACCAAAGACACGGCTGCAGTTGGCGGCTTACTAGGACAAGATTTTGCATAATGCCCTTTCTTTCTACAATGAAAACATTCCACTTTCCCTATCGGTCTCTTCTGATAAGGGGCGGAGTTCTGACCCTTCTGTAATGGGACGGCTGTAGTCTTTGGTTCAGTCCTGGTATCTTGGCTTTTAAACTGAGGTTTATATCTATAGTGATTGTCCTGAGCTCGAGGGTTTGGAGTATCGCGCCCCTTGGGAACTGCATCAACACGCTTTACAGATTCACATCCCCTGATTAGCGACAACATGAGGTCAGCCATCTCAGCTGCCTCTTGAAGAGTTCTTGGGTTCTTTTCTTTAATAGTTAAAGTCATTTCTGCACCAGTACACTTATAAAACTGCTCGAGCAGAAACAGCTCACTCAACTGTTCTGCCGTCTCAGCTTTCTCAGAACGTGTCCAGTTTTTAAGTGCATCTTTTAAGTCCCGGGCATGTTCAAGAAAGGTCGCCTCCCTAGTCTTTGTAACACCCCGAAACTTCAATCGATATGTTTCTGGTTGCAACTCGTAGGACAGCTCTCTTCAATTCTGGGTAGTCAATGCAAGACTCTAAAGGCAGTGCATCATAAGCCTTCAGACCCTTACCCGTAAGTCTTGAGGAGACTAGAGCTGCCCACTTCTCTTCAGGCCAATTATGCTCCCTACACTTCTTCTCAAAACGATTACAAAATTCTGTGACTTCAGTTTCACTAAATACCGGCACCAATTTGACTAAGTGGGCTAAGGACTGTTCTCTTACTTGGCCCTCACGGCCCATCCGAGTCCCTGTCGACTCTGCACGAGTCTTATCTAAATCTAATTTAGCACAATATTTCTGAGTCGTACCTAAGCTCAGCCTCATGCCTCCTGGTCTCATCCTCCTGCCTCCTAACCTCAATCTCATGCCTCCTCGTCTGATCCTCCTGCCTCCTGGTCTCATCCTCCTGCTTCCTAGCCTCAATCTCCTGCTTCCTAGCCTCAATCTTAGCAAGCTCAAGTCTAAATACCATATCTGGAGACAGGCAGGAAGAGGGAGCTGCCACTACTGAAGGAGGGGGGGGCAAAAACTGGGGAACCACCACGTGCACCACCCGAGGGCACTCCAATCTGCCAATTCTCATCCCTCTGTGGGAGAGTGCTAACCTCCGGTAACTGAGTGGACGGCACTGTGGGAGTCGAGTGAGAGAGGATCTGGGGAGGAACCCCCCAAACGCCCTCTCCTCCGAAACCCCATGTCGCCCACGCAACACCCAGGAAATCAGCTCCCCTTGGACATCCCTGCTACATTGGAAATGCCCAAAACCTTGGCTATCAGGTGCAAGCCACAAACATCCACCCCAGTCAGCCTCTCCTCCGTCACGTGGTACCGCTTACTCACAAAAACTCTAGCATCCTCCTCACTGGTTACTAACGGCACACCTTCAAATGACATCTCTCGCTCATCGTCAGTGCTAATGCACGACATACTGAAGTCCACAAAAAAATTCTCGAGACAAAAGTGTTAAACTTCCTATGCAAGCACTAATTACTAAATTAACTGGAGTCTCTTAAATGCTTTACTAATTGCCATACAAAAAAATATATTCTTCAATATGCACGCTAAAATACAAACAAACAAATGTTGTACAACTCTGCAAAAATTTATACTGTTCACAAAATCCTAAGCAAAGTCGCCATTTGTTACGAACTGGCACTCGGGTACACAAGGGCTCTCAATCAGGACTCTAATACGGCTCGCTGCCACAACGGAAACACACGATCCCAACCCCTGAGTACTGCCAGCCGAACAAAAAACACCAATATCCTCCAAAGTTCAATCTGCTATAACGGGGTATACAAGAACTCGGTACTAGTGTTCAACAACAGACTAATAAAGAGACAGGAATTATCTAGTCTGGTCAACAATCAAACAATGAAGTAAGAAACAACAACACAAAAGAATAGTGTTGGCCGAAGCCGAAGTAATCCACCCTTGACTATGAACTTAAGAAGTCCACCACCCTCTACTTCGGATCGGCACTATTACGTTACATTAATTAATAGTCCTTAAGCATCGAGCAAGGAATCTTCTGAAAAAAGTTAGATGCTTCTCGGATGCTCGTAAGAAGTACGTATCGGATTTTGAACAGTAATTCAATAAGCAAAAACACTGGCAATTAAATACTATTAAAAGCTTAAATTGGCATAAGAATAATTAAAAGAATATGCAATAGTAAATGGCAAACATTAAAAGGAAGTACTCTGCAAATGCAACGGCAATAGCCTACTCGGATTGTGCTCGTGGGCCACTAATCACTAAAGTAGCCAAGCTTGCAACACATGAAATCAATAGTGCATAAACAATATCATACATAAGGAAAGCTTCAATACTATTCTGTATCTACTAATCGAGTAAAGTCTAGCTGGGGTACTGTGGGCAAAAGGTAGCAGTGACTGAGCAAAAACGGCTCGTAGCCTAGCGAAGTCCTCACGACTGTTTAAAGTATTACGTTAAAACTAACAAGTGCACTTTGAGAAATCCAGATCCCTTGTATCTGGTTTTCTCCCGGCTCCTTGACAAAGTAAAAACAAACTGTTAATAAAATACAGGGTGGTTAGGCTCTTGCCCTCACGCACTGTAAATTATAAACTCAACACAGTCAGCCGCGAAAACAACCTAGGCTTCACTGAACCGAAATGAGTATGCAGGTTTATCGCTTAACCACTGCATCAAACAACAACTCGTAACACAGAGAAGCCTTACCCCTGTCTAGCATTACCTAGACCAGCAGAAAACAAGAATAATAATAATAACACACAGGGAAATGCATATACAAGTGCAACAAACATAAATCAATCCTATTCTAAGTCAACCCTTCCAAAATAGGCTATCTAATAGGCAAGTATCTCCTGAGAACTCAAGCGATAATACGTTGGCTGACTAGCTCTGCACCAACGGGACAATGGAAGTTAAACAGGGCAGGGAAAAGAGGAAATAAGAATGTAAGGTAGTAGAGAAAGTTCCCATCAGTCAGAAGAATATAAATAGTTAGCAAGGGAAATGAGAAGTCGCTCTGCCTAATGAGTTCTGATGAAAAAATGGCTAGACTTCCCTTTTATACCCGGCCCTCTAGTGAGCCCAACGTGAACTACTAAGGACCGCCCACTGACAACCATTACGTAATTTCTCTCTCTCCTCTGGGATACACAAAGGCTCCCCCTAGCACTGAGGGAGGGAGGAGTGCTAGTGAGTTAAGCCTACCTCCTGCCTGGCGTACCCACTGACACCTAACTGTGGCTGTTTCTCTTCCCATCATTACAAATAAGTTTTACACACAATACTTATAACTAATGATATAAAATAGAACTCATTGACTCAGATGAAAACAAAATACATATTCATAATACTTATAGTACAACGGCTCACACGAACTAAGTTAGGAAACTCTACATAGACTACAGCCAAAGTTCCTGCCCTGACGATCCTAGCGAGAGTGGGGCATGACTAGGCGTTCTGTACAGCATGCTCACACGTGGACATGCGTCACAATATATATATATATATATATATATATATATATATATATTTATATATTTATATATTTCTTTATTTGTGTGTACAATAGAATTATTTCTGAATTTATTACTTGAAGATAACATGGCTTTCTTGTTTTGTTTTTTCAGTGTCAACCCAGGAGCCATTTCTCTTCTTGTTGGAAAGGGTTGTGGGCCTACCAGGTAAGTAAAATTGACAACCTTCATGACTGACATGTGTTCTATGAACATTATACAATTATTGGCAAGGAAAATTATATAAAAGTGTTGTATATTGTGGTAAAGATATACAACTGTATAAACATTCTCATATATTTACATAACAATAACAATGCATGGAAACAATTGCGCATAGCTCGCGAACCAATTACGCTATATTATTTTGGTTTTCACCATTAGAAAGATCATACTTTTCCGATTACGGTGATATAAACAATTATATACATATACGAGCAAATAAAGCAACGCCGATGTGGGGAACAGCTCGGAACCCGGCTAGCGTCGACGGAACGGAGACGAGTGAAGCGTAAATATTCGCATTTTGGCTCTTCATTTCAAATATTCATAGATAAAAAAGTATTTGTCGTAAGAACTTCTAGTTTTTTGTTATTCTCTTCAACATTATCTGCCGTATTAATACAGCCCAAATTGAGAACCATAGACATCGTATCAACGAAATAATTCGAAAATGTTATAAACCATATCATGCAAAGTCATACTTGTTTTGTTTTCGGTCACTGCTTGAGAACTATTGAAGATAGACAATTTCTGTTTTCAGATTTGGAAAGAGCAGAAAAAATACGATTATTTGAGCAAATAAAAATATATGGTTATCACTCACAATTTCAAGATAGGACGGTGTGAAGACAATTGCCCGGGAAAAACTTTTATTCCGGAGTCGTTTACACTTTCATATTGCGAATTGTTTTTACATTTTTTTTTTTTTATAATGTAGTGCAGTTATTCCTCTTTCCATTGACATATGATACATTACAATAAACAGCATTCTGGTGGATGAAAATACAGAAAAACTCAAGGCTTCGAAAACTCGCCCGGCCTGAATATTTCAGGGCAAATTAGAGAGGGTCTCACCGTTTTCAATTAAAATAAGTTACCAGAGGCGAGAGGGTTAATTATTTGCCAGATATTTACATTTATCATTGAATCAGTTCGAGGCTTCATAATGTAAGAACATTTATGACTACGACTGTAGTCACGAGTAAATATTCTGTGACATCAACCAGATTACGTCAACTCCATCACGAAGCGTTTATACCAAGTTGATTAAAATCGTCTGACAGTAGCTATAATGAAATATATAAATCGTTGTGGGTTTGAATATTGTTTTAGCAATACCTCTGGAAACGAAGGGGCGAATGTAAACAGGTTGGTGACGGAGTATTTATGCTCGTGACTGTACCTCCAAGACCAAGTTCACATATTTAAGGTATGACTCACAAGTGGTTCGGTGCTTCACATGACTCACAGGTGGTTCACTGCTTCACTTAGAATCATAAACTTGAATGACTGGATATTAATGTCTGGTGGAGAATCACTCTGGTGACAGATGCTGGAATCACATACGTGTTATAAATTAAGCTAATAACTGTATATCTTCAATAATTATTTTCAGAATCATGCATTTAACATTTTCACAAACACTTTATTCACCTCTTGTAAAGTTGGCACTGTCGAGAACTGTCCGGAAGTACTATTAATCTGATGATAACACACGCCGGCCGGGTAGTACACCTAGACGACGTACACAGACTAACAACACACACAACAGAGCCACTCTGATATCATTAAAGACGTCTTGCGCCGCACTATTAGAAACAATTTATTAGGGAAAATAGGGACCTATAGACTCGCCATATTTTTCTCATTATAGTCCGCATGGAGGAGTTTAGTTATCGACAACTTTAAAAACCCGATTACACCGAAAAATAGCACCCAAATAATCAGTCCCGACCGCAAACAAAGCATTCCGTCCAATGCATTCTTCGACTTGACCTCCTTCTTCTTCTTGTTTTGAATGATGCGGATGGCGCGATTTACCCAGTAAAATTATGTCGAGAGCGTTACTTGCAAAAACGAAATACTGGCAACCTGTTCTTGCCCCCATACAGGTCAACATATATGAGGATGACAATAAGTCAATGGGTGGTGAGGGGGGGCAGCGCCCCCCTCAACTCATCGTGTATCCGATTTACCCTACAATTCCCTTACCTACTGTAAAATCGTGATTCACCCACTAAATGGCGCCATTTGACCGCGTATCTTCAGATTAATGAATATTGGGTAAGTTAATGCAAATCCTCCAGTCACACCATGAAAAACAACAATAAAACACTATATTCCTTGAAAAAATATAAAGAAAACTTGGTAAATAAGGCAGCTCTAGCTGTCTTGAATGCTACCAGACGGGTACGACCTACTTACGTAGAGGAGGTAGTAGACACTGGGAGAGCTCTAAGGAGCACTGATTATTGTAGTAGCGATAGAATACCGAGAGAGATGCAACATTGCGGTGAAGAGAGGGAGAGTTTGCAAAGAGTTGGTGAGTGGGCGGGAATTAATGATACGAAAAGGTTTCCTTTCTACTTTGTCTAGAAATACAGTGTGAGGGGATCCTCCCCACACATGTGAACAATACTCAATACAAGGACGCACTGTGCCCCTGTACGGAGCAAGAAGCTGTGCAGGGGTAAAGAACCCCTTGAAGCAGTTAAGCACACCCAGCTTCTGGGAGGCTGCCTTGGCAAGACTGGTAAATAACACATTCCTGGGGGTCGTGCCAATCGGAACGCCCAACCTATCTAGTCTAAAACTATTCTAAAACATCTCAGATAATACAAATGAGCAAAAGACTCACTATCTCAGACCAAATAATGAAGAATGCGGAGAGGTCGGAACCACACGTCCGTCGGCAACGAGCCCCGGAGTGAGAAAGTAGCTTGGCGCATCAGCGTCTACGAGCGAACCCATGCTATCAACATCCACACGGTGGGAAGCAAAGCAGATTAGTAGTTCTAATCTTTTTATTTTTATTATTTTTTATTTTCGTTTTTTCGTAGTGAGCATCCACATCATAAAGACAATTCCGTAAGTGATTATGAGCGTACGCTTACGATGTTTGGTCTCTTGCACTCCGGGCGGGTGATTTGAACAGCTGACTCTGGGGTTCAAAGAGTGCCATTACTGTTTATGTCATATCGTCAATGATTCCGGGGCCACTAAAAAATATTGGGTTTTGGAAGCATTAAAGGTACCAAGGTTTTCTCTGCCGGAAATAGTTAGATCAGAAGATAAGTGTTCTATGACTTCATTACGTTTGTCTTTGAGGGATTGCTGGCTGGGGCATTCTGGAAAACTAATTGAATAGTGTAAGGTAGAGTCGTCTGTGTATGAATCAATGGGACTGGAGGTCAGTTGAGAAGATCATTTATGAAAATTAGAAAGAGAATAGGAGATAGGACAGAGCCCTGAGGAACACTGGAGTTGATAGGATGAGGAAGTGAGTGATGGTCATCCACAACTGCAGCTATGGAATGGCCGGAAAGGAAATTAGAGACAAAGGCACAGATGGAGGGATAGAAACCGAAGGAGGGTAGTTTAGAAATTAAAGATTTGTGCCAGACTCTATTGAAGGCCTTCGATATAGATCTAGTGCAATAGAAAAAGTATCATTGAAGTCCCGGAAGGAGGATGACCAAGAGTTAGTAAGATATGAAAGAAGATCACCAGTAGAGCGACCCTTAAGGAAGCCATACTGGCGATCTGAGAGCAGATTATGAGAAGAGAAAATAATGCTTAATACATTTGGAAGCAAGA
Organism: Paralithodes platypus; assembly: GCA_032716605.1. Taxonomy (NCBI): domain Eukaryota; kingdom Metazoa; phylum Arthropoda; class Malacostraca; order Decapoda; family Lithodidae; genus Paralithodes; species Paralithodes platypus. The sequence goes on along the minus strand of CM064578.1, from coordinate 33,001,062 downwards.
ATAGTTTCAAAAACTTTAGAGATACAAGAGACAAGAGCAATTGGACGATAGTTGGAGGGTTGAGAGCGGTCACCCTTCTTTGGGACAGGTTTAATAAGAGCAAACATCCAACATGAAGGGAAGACGTTAGAAGAGAGACAGAGATGGAAGAGTTTGCCTAGGCAGGGAGTCAGCACGGAAGCACAGTTTTTTAGTACAACAGGAGGAACGCCGTCCAGACCGTACGCCTTCTTAGTATTAAGCCCAGAGAGGGTAGAAAGTACATCTTTAGAAGAAATTAGAATATTAGGCATAAGTAGGAGAGAGGGTGATGGAGAGGGAGGAATAGCACCAGAATCATCCAAGGTGGAGCAAACAGTTCAGCTTTGTCAGAGGAAGAAGTGATGGTTGGGCCATCAGAGTGGAAAAGGGGAGGGAAAGACGAGGAAGAAAAATTGTTGGAGAGGTTTTTGGCTAGATGCCAGAAAGCTTGGGAAGAGCAAAAGTTTGATAGTTCACTGCATTTATTATTGATGAAAGAGAGCTTGGCAAGTCGAAGAACAGATTTGGCTTGATTCTGGGCAGAAACATAGGAAGAATGAGATTCTTTAATTTTAGGGCGTCGGTACCGTTTGAATGCTTCCTCCTTGTTGCGGACAGCAGTAGAACAAGCGTGAGTAGACTAAGATTTGTTTTGCATTAGACTGAGAGAAAGAAAATGGAATGTACGCTTCCATGCCCGAGAGGATTACCTCGGTAATGCGTTCAGCATTCTCCTCGGGTCCTCGGCCACGAAAGCAGAAGTCATTTCATGGGAAATCAAAGAAGTACTGCCGAAGCACCTCCCAGTCGGCAGCGCCAAAGTGCCACAAGCGCCGCCGGCTGGGAGGATCGGGTGGCCATACTGGAGAGATAGGACAGGTAACGCAGACAATTTTATGGTCGGAGGACCCCAAAGGATAGATAAGATTGACAGTATATGAAGAAGGGTTAGAAGTCAGAAATAAGTCATGAATGTTGGGCCGATCTCCGAAGCGATCCGGGATACGGGTTGGTTGCTGGACCAGGTGCTCTAGGTCATTTAGGATAGAAAAGACGAAGGCTTGTTCACCAGGTTGGTCAGTAGTAAAAGAGGAGAACCATTGGCGGTGGTGAACTATGAAATCTCCTAAGACGGAGACTTCCGAGAAGGGAGAGATGGATAGAATGTGTTCCACTTTAGAGTTTAGATATTCAAAGAATTTGGGAAAGTCGGTAGAGTTAGGGGAAAGATGGAGAGCACAGAAATATTTAGAATGAGAATGACAGGATAGTTTGAGTCATAAAGTTGAGAATTCAAAGGAGTCGAAATTGGGAACACGAGAGCAAGTGAGTTTGTTGTGCACGTATGCACAACATCCGCCTTTGGGTTTGAAACTAGGATAGATAAAGTAGGAGGATACAGAGAAGGGGCTGCTTGCAGTTGCCTCAGACACCTGGTTATCAGTGAGGAAAAGAAGATCAGGTTTGGAGGAGGAGATGTGGTGTTCAATAGAGTGAAAATTAGAGGAAAGGCCACGAATATTGCAAAAGTTGATAGTAAGAGTGACAGGCCGTGGTCCAGAGCATCAGAGGGGTCGTCAGGGGAAGGTCGGGCGGGTGTGGCGAGGCTTGGCGCATTTTCTTCATTATGTTATGTTGTTTTTTTGTTTTTTTGTTTTTTGCTTTTTTTGTGGAAGGAGGAAGTGTGATATGCATGTTAAGTGTAGTGAAGTAGATAGGAGGAGGAGGTGTTTGTGAGAGCTGGCTGGACTACTCTCAGTGTAAGTGAGGCACAAAGGGAATAAGTAAGAGAGGCCAAGCAAATGAAACAGGAGTTCCAGCGATTCCTTATCAAATGCCTGCAGCCTCTCCTGGGTATAGCCTTGTTCGATTGGTACCTACAATCTACCCTCATTCCCCCTATTAGTCGCCTTGTATGACACGACAAGCATTAGGATGCATGGGGCATATTCATTTTTTCCTCCACCATAATATGAAGGCCCCATACCCCCGGGGGTGGAGGGAGGGGGGGGGGGGCTGTTTTTTGTTGTTGATACAACACTAGTGAGTGATGATGAGTGGGAGTTGCAGTGTTAGGTGAATATGTTTGGTACTGTGTTAGAGAATCGGAAGCTTATCCGAGTGTCAATGTATTAAAGATTAAACTTATATTTTTGTTTAGAAGAATACAGATCCAGGGATTTAAATTAGGTTTAATGGCCAGATGATGGTAATTTAAGTACTTGGGCAGTGTGTTGAGTAAAGATGGGAGTTTGGAACATGTAGTGCGAGTGAGGGTGCAACAGGGGCGGAAGGTTGTAGGTATGTTGAAAGCAGTGACTTGGAATATAAGGTGAGCATGGAAGTAAATAAGTCACTGCATGATAGTGTTATGATTCTGACATTGCCGTATCAGAGTTAAGCATGGGCGTTGTATGAGGCATAAAACAAGAGTGAGAGAGATGGAATTGAGGTACACTCGGATACCGTAGTCTCTAGCCCACACATATGAACTCTTGGACCCCCTATGTGTTTTTTTATGCAATTATAATTATCTGGGTTGATTTTTGGATATAACTTTCTTTTCAATTAATAATATATATAGTTTTGTAGTTGATTTATAGAAAACTATATGCATAAGTTGGTTTCCAGAGATGTACTTCCGTAATTATAAATAGGTGAAGTCCACGAATATTTATGAGTGGGCTAGAGACTATGACATCCGAGTGTACTTAGAAGTGCGTGTGGGGTCACATGGAGAGACAGAAACACAAATTATGAAGTACAGAAGCGATGTAGTGTGCGTGTGTGGAACAGAATAACAACTAACGGTAAAGAACTACATACCCAAAACCGTAAGGTGACAAACATGGACATCTCAGAAATTATCAAAACAACTTTTGATTATTTTGTTTTTATTCATGACTCGTACATATGACATACAAAACGTTTATTAAGAATATTAGTATAATATATTCAATGTATAACCATCTGTTAAAAATAATATGTTGAAAAACAATGTATTAGGTACAATAAAATAAATAACAATATTAATCTTGGATATTATATTTAGTGCCAGTACATACAGATAATGCATTATAGCTCGGAACACACAACTACAGAGTATTGACTCGGGTGGGACGTCACTAATTTATCATTACTCCAAAGTTCCTATTTCTGCTTCCTCCATGTTCCTATTTTTGCTTCCTCCATGTTCACATTTCTGCTTCTTCCTTGTTCCTACTTCTGCTTCCTCCATGTTCCTATTTCTGCTTCCTCCATGTTCATATTTCTGCTTACCCCATGTTCCTATTTATGCTTCCTCCACGTTCCTATTTCTGCTTCCTCCATGTTCCTATTTCTGCTTCCTCCATGTTCCTATTTTTGCTTCCTCTACGTTCCTATTTCTGCTTCCTCCATGTTCCTATTTATGCTTCTTCCACGTTCCTATTTCTGCTTCCTCCACGTTTCTATTTCTGCTTCCTCCATGTTCCTATTTTTGCTTCCTCCACGTTCCTATTTCTGCTTACCCCATGTTCCTATTTCTGCTTCCTCCATGTTCCTATTTCTGCTTCCTCCATGTTCCTATTTCTGCTTCCTGCATGTTCCTATTTCTGCTTCCTCCATGTTCTTATTTCTGCTTCCTTCATGTTCCTATTTCTGCTTCCTCCATGTTCCCATTTCTGCTTCCTTCATGTTCCTATTTCTGCTTCCTCCATGTTCCTATTTCTCCTTCCTCCATGTTCCCATTTCTGCTTCCTCCATGTTCCTATTTCTGCTTCCTCGATATTCCTATTTCTGTTTCCTCCATGTTCCTATTTCTGCTTCCTCCATGTTCCTATTTCTGCTTCCTCCATGTTCCTAGTTCTGCTTCCTCCATGTCCCTATTTCTGCTTCCTCCATGTCCCTATTTCTGCTTCCTCCATGTCCCTATTTTTGCTTCCTCCATGTCCCTATTTCTGCTTCCTCCACGTTCCTATTTCTGCTTCCTCCATGTTCCCATTTTTGCTTACCCCATACCCATTTATGAGTCCTACATGTCCCTATTTCTGCTTCCTCCATGTTCCTATTTCTGGTTACCCCATATTCCTATTTCTGCTTTCTCCATGTTCCTATTTCTGGTTTACCCCTTGTGTACCGGCGACGTCTGTTGTATTTTATTTGAATGATTGTATGCAGCTTAGGAAGGATCCGTGGTAGTTAAAAGGGTTGATTGAGATAGTTCACAGCCTTATAGTTTCTAGAGAACCTTCTTGAGTTGAATACAAGCGTATAATAGCTGCCAGAATATATTGAAAAAGATGTCGCCGGTACAGAAGGGGTTAACACATATCCCCATTTCTGCTTCCTCCATGTTCTGCTAGGTATATAGAGGCATTGGCTGTGAGGAGCTTGCAAGGGACTGGAGCTTTCGAAAAGGGGCTCCAGTCCTGACGCTATTCTTAACTTTCAGTGTGCTGGCTTAATAATCCAGAATGGTTGATAGCCTCTCAAGTCCTATTTTAACTATTTTAACTATAAGAGCTTGAGCCGAACGCAATAGCAACCACACCACATATATTTGTTTCATTCAAATTTGTGATTTTATATTTCATTAACCCCTTCTGTACCGGTGATGTACTTTTCATTATATTCTGGCAACTATTGGACGGTTTTGTTCAGCTTAGGAAGGACTTCTACCCACTGAAAGGCTGTAGACTATCTCAATTAATCATTTTTGCTACCATATATCCTTCGTAAGATTCATAAAATCGTCTAAATGTAGCTCAAATCGCATTAAAAAGACGTCGCCGGTACAGAAGGGGTTAAGGTAGGCTCTCTAGGAATCATAAAATTAAGGTTTGTCTGTTTTTATTTGTTTGTTTATTTTTGTTTTATCTATTTAGTATTATTTTGTTCATGAAGGGTGTGGGGGAGGAAGGGGGGGGGGAGGGAGACTTAAAATACATGGAGAGATACATAACCAAATATTAACCCTCTGAAGCTCTAACGCGTTTTAGCAGTTTTATTTTGGCTATCATTAAACGATTTTGTGCAGCTTAGGAAGGATCTGGGGGGGGTGTAAAGGGTAAATACCATCTCAATCAACCCTCTGACTTCCATACATCCTTCCAAATCTGAATACAATCGTCTAATAATAGCCAGCAAACAAAAACAGAAGTGCGTCATCGATCCTCAGAGGGTTAAAAGTCTCCCATTACGTCTTACGGGTGTATAATTCCTATTCTATTATTATCAAACAATCATTTTCAGTGATGACGTAATGTATTTATAACACTATTTGGTGCAACGTCTTGGGGGTTATTATGGTATTTTGTTTAATTATTATTGAGGTTTTTATTTGTTTTAGCCATTTTCGAACAGTGTGTTTTTAGTTTACCCGCTAGACTTGGAAAAACGCCTCTCCAAACTAAAATAACGTCCCCCAGACCCCCTTCAAGCTAAATGTGTACATTTTTCGGTAGAAAAATTTCCCAGCCAAAGGCCGGTTTCTCCCAAATTGCGGGCTCGCTTACGCTCGCCCAGGAAAAGTCATCTTATTGGGTTGAAGCATCATATAATCGCCAAACTAATGCGATGAAACGTCTTAAAATCTCCAAGCTAATGGAGTAAAACTGGGAGGCTCCAAATAGGTCCGCCCTGCACCTAATAGGGTTAAGGGTGTAATTCCTACTCAAAACATTTTCAGTGATGACGTAATGTATTTAACAGCAACAATCATGTTGAATTATTGTTTCTTTCCTGTCCAAGTATCTTTCATGCATGTTTTGCAAATTTACCACTTTGCGAGTTTCAGGCTATAAGGAAGTTGGAGCCGTAAACATCGATATTAAACAGAAATGCAATAATAATGTAGGTTTCTAAATGATAAAAAGTATGTTGAATTAGGTTTTATGTATTTATAGATGTACTACAACCGTATTTTAGCTGGTAATTCTGCTAAATATCGTCGTCTGCAGCTCCAACTTCCTTATAGAACGAAACTCGCGAGTGGTCAAGTTGGCTGTAGTTAGTTGGAAGGGTAACAAAGACTCCCAAGGTTCTCGAGCAGTAACACCACCAGACCCACGACATAGCCGCAGCAGAGCATCACAAACATTCCCTGCAAGGTGATGGTTTTAAGGGGGGTCACCGGCTTTTCTCTCTCTTTTTTTCTCTATTACTCTTTCTTGTATCCATTTGGCCCTATTCACCCTACTGTTTTAAGACTTTTATCCCCATCCAGGTGTCGATTTCTTCCTGACGAGCGATAGCGAGCCAGCATTGTATGGAGAAAACTGGCTTCGCCAGAGACATTTTTCTATCGACAAATTTAAAAATTTAGCCTGCTGTCAAAAAATATTTAAAAAAAATATGATGGCTAGCTACTGCTCGCCAGGAAAAAATCAACACCTGGATGGGGATAAACGTCTTTAAACAGTAGGCTGAATGGGGCCGAATGGATAGAAGCCAAAGAGAGAGGGAGAGAAAGAGAAAAAAAGCGAGGTGGGCTCCCTTTAAGGGGGGATTGGCGTATATATTTGCACATTAATCCCTTCTGTACCGGCGACGTTTTTTTTCCTATTTCTGGCCATATTAGACGATTATATATAGCTTTAAAACGGCCTCCAGCAATTAACAGGCTTCGAACTATCTCACGTAACACTTTTTATCATACAGATCCTTCTTAAACTGCACACAATCGTCCAAATATAGCTAGAATAAACATAAAAGTACATCACCGGTACAGAAGGGGTTAATATAATGTTATAATTGTTTTTTCTAAGCTTAAGCAAAAGATCCCCAAGACCCTCCTTCAAGATAAATTTGTACATTTTTCGATAGCAAAATGTCCCGGCCAAAGGCCGGTTCTTCCACAATAACAGGCTCGCTATCGCTCGTCAGGAAAACATCGACAACTTAATGACACGAAAAGTCATAATATTGACAAAAACATGGGAGAAAAGTTCTTAAAATAGCCAAACTAAAGGACCGAACGTCATACATTCTGAACACTAATTAGACTAAACATGAGGAAGAAGGAGGACCAGAAAACGACCCGTCTCCCCTTAATCTATAATTAGCAAAGGTACTTAGAGAAGCCTTAAATTATATATTACATATGGATGAGTATTCTTCTTTAGCTTGATGGAGGCCTGGGGAGGAAATTATTATAATAATAGACATTAATATTTAAACAAACAAAGAAATAACATCTAGCCCCTTAAGGGGTTGGTGCTTGGTTTTTGGTCTATACATTTATTTATTTATTTATTTTTGAGTTTCCTCGCTAGACCTCCATCAAACTTAGAAAAACACAACTTTCAAGATAAATTTGTAATTTTTCTACCGAAAAATTTACAAATTTATATCGAAGAGGGGTCTTGGGGGTATTTTGGTAAAGCTTGATGGGGGTCTAGGAAGCAAACTAAATATTTCCCCTTAAATACCTCTAGAACTAGCGGAAAAGAAGCAAACTAAATATCTCCCCTTACATACCTCTAGATCTAGCGGGAAAAGTAGCTAAATTGGCAACACTACGGTACTGTGAATTTCTCTACCGATACTTACCCAAAGATTAGTGAGCGATAGAACGGTTTGCACTGTTATAATTTTGGAAAGGTTTTTACATTTGGATGAATTAGGCGATACATCATAGAACCACCTTCTACTCAGTCCTGACTCTGCTCCCACTGAACCTCTGGAAAAGAAAACGAACAAATATATAAAGCCGGTATCACACGAGAGCTTTTATAGTCAAAATTCGATGATCAAAATTTGTCTGGCAACATTTCTGGATTAATTTGCACTGGTATCGGAAACTAGAGTAATGATAGATGAATTTGGGTAACATACAAATATTAAATGTTGACCTCATAAGCTGCTAGACCAGTGTTGAGTATAAATGTTGATTGTCACTACTACTGCCATCATCACTACAACTGCCACAATCATCACGACTACTGTCATCATCACCATTACTATGATCATCACTACTACTCTCACCATCATCACTACTACTGTAACCATTGTGACTACCATCTTAATAACTACTATCATCATTGATACTATAACTATCAACCATCATTACTACTATAATCACCACCATCTTACAATCGTCATTACTACTGTTAACATCATCACTACTACTATAACCATCATCATTACTACTGTCACAAGTATTACCATCATGTATCCTAATGTCACCATCATCATTACTACTGCCATCATCACAATTACTATGATCTTCATCATCACAACTATTGTCATCATCACTACAACTTTCACCATCATAACTACTACTCACCATCATCACTAATACTCACACCATAGTCACTACCATCATCACTACTGTCATTATTATCACTACAACTATCATCATTACTGGTCACCATCATCACTACTATTATGACCATCATCACTACTACTAGTACTGTCACCATCATATCTACTACTGTCACCATCATATCTACTACTGTCATCATCATCACTACTGTCATCATCATCAATACAACTACAACCATCATCACTACTATTATCACCATAATCACTACTATCACCATCAATCCCACTATTACTACCATCAATTCTAATGCCAACTAAACTAACTTAACCTAGCAAATACGGAGCGAGATGATTTCGCCCCCAGAACGAATGCGTTCATAGTGTGAGAGCCCCTTTGGGGCTCACACACTAAGACCCCCATCATTACGGGGGGGGGGGGGGAGGGGGGTATGGAAGGAGGGGAGTCCGGGAAGGGGAGGGGGGGGGGGCCTCCGGGGAGGGGGTAGGGGGCTTGGTAAAACCATGTTTTGGACCTAAAATCATAACTATTGCATAAATTCAAAAAATCTTTTTTGGCTGACGTTCGCATTCACGCAACAAATGTTCATGTTTTTTAAATTTGGTGAAAATCCGTCCAACGGTCTAGGAGGAGTTCCGAGACAGACGGACAACGACGACGACGACGACAGACATTAATTTTGTGTGGTACCCACTATACCGGGGGGGGGGGGGGGGGATACCAAACTCTGCTGACGCAGAGTTGATAATTATTATTATTATTATTATTATTATAATAACAATTCAACCTCAATTTACCTTGGAAGACCCCAGTAACAACATGCATGCTAGATATTTTATAGTGGCCATCGTTTTTTTTGGACACAATTTGTGTACCTCAATTATCAAACAGCGAGGCTTGATTATAGTTTTGGTCATGCAGAATGAACAGTCGGCCTAATAAGTCATGTCTAGGCATCAAGTATATTCCGATCAATAATTGTTATCAGGAATGTTTAAAACTTAATTTATTCGTTTCGAGTGAGATATAAAAGCATGTTCCTACACTTACCCACCATATTCAACAACTGACAGACATTAATACAACACAGAGCGAGCCAAACGTAATGACAGCTGATACATAACTTAATAGTGCCACTGTACTGTATATCAAAACACAAAAAAATATACCGTGTAATAAATTTCCCTGAATTAACCGTCTTGGTGGTGTAATGGTTAAGGTGTCTACAAATCTGTATGTGATAACCCATTTTCGAATCCCGGTGGATCACATATATGCTTTCATTAATTTCATTGGAGGTATTTGGTGGTGTAAAATTATTAATAAAGTAGACGTGCCGTTTTGCCCAAAATCAAAACGGCATACCCAACTCTGCGATGGGTTACCATCATCATTACTAATACCATCATTAATCACAATCAACATAATCACTACTACTGCCATCATCACTACAACTGCCATCATCACTACAACTGCCACAATCATCACGAGTACTGTCATCATCACCATTACTATGATCATCATCACTACTACAATTACAATTATCACTACTACTCTCACCATCATCACTGTCCATTGTCACTATTATCTTAATCACTACTATCATCATTGATACTACAACTATCAACCATCATTACTAATGTCATCACCACCATCTTACAATCATCATTACTACTGTTAACATCATCACTACTATAACCATCATTATTACTACTGTCACAAATATTACCATAATTTATTCTACTGTCACCATCATCACTACTACTGCCATCATCACCATTACTATGAACTTCATCACCACAACTATCGTCATCATCACTACAAATTTTACCATCCTCACTACTATTCACCATCATCACTAATACTCACACCATCGTCACTACCATCATCACTACTGTCATTATTATCACTACAACTATCATCATTACTTGTCACCATCATCACTACTATTATGACCATCATTACTACTACTGCCACCATCATAATTATCTACTACTGTCATCATCATCACTTCATCATTCGATGAATGGCACTCAGCTTAAGAATGTAAACAGAGAAACCGATCTGGGAGTAACAATATCGAGTAACCTAAAACCGAGTCAACAATGTTCAGAAGTTGTTAAGAAGGTAAACAAAATAATTGGCTTATAGGCAGGTCATTTGAGCATAAATCCAAAGAAGTTATCCTAACCCTTTACAATTCCTTAGTCCGCCCTCTTCTGGAATACTGCGTTCAATCCTGGTGCCCTTATTACCAAAAAGATATAAACAAGCTAAAACGAGTTCAACGTAGAGTTACCAAAATTATACCTAGCCTAAAGAACAAACCATACGAAGAGCGTCTTAAGAGAATTAAATCTATTTCCTTTAACCCAGCGCAGATTAAGAGGTGACTTAATTCAAGTGTTCAAAATCATCAAAGGCATCGACAATATGAACTGTAGTAAGTACTTCACTATCGACCAAGCTAATTACACGCGGGGAAACGGTTGCAAAATTATTGGTAAATCTTTTAACTCACACGAATCTAAGAATTTCTTCTTCAATCGAGAATCGGGGGGGGGGGCAAAACCATATTTTGAACCTAAAATCATAACTATTGCATAAATTCAAAAAATATTTTTTGACTGACGTTTGCATTCACGCAACAAATGTTCGTGTGAAATTTGGTGAAAATCCGTCCAACGGTCTAGGAGGAGTTCCGAGACAGACGGACGACGACGACGACGACGACAGACATTTTTGTCGTGTGGTACCCACTATACGGGGGGGGGGGGGGGGGACGATACCAAACTCTGATAAAAACAAAAAATAGATTATATGATTGGAATTAATGTGTGCGTTTTGTACTGAAAATAGTTGAAACGTAAATGAATGTGCTATCACAAGTCACTTGAATTATTGACTTAGCATAAATACTGTATATGTTAAGGGGGGTCACCGGCTTTTTTTTTATCTCTCTCTCCTTTTCTCTCTTTCCCTGGCTTGTATCCATTCGGCCCCATTCAACCAACTGTTTAAGACGTTTATCCCCATCCAGGTGTTTTTTTTTTGTTCCTGGCGAGCGATAGCGAGCCAGCATTGTAAGGAGAAATCCGGCTTCGCCGGAGACATTTTTCTATCGAAAAATTTACAAATTTAGCTTGCTGTCAAAAAAAAAAATATAATGCTGGCAAGCGGTAAAATATTGACACCTGGATGAGGGTAACCGTCTTAAAACAGTAGGCTGAATGGGGCCAAATGGATACAAGCCAAAGAGAGAGGGAGAGAACGATTACAAAAGCAGGTGACCCCCTTAACAAATGTAATTGTGTTTCGGTATTTTTTTGCGTCGAGACTTTTTGTATTTAGTTAATGCTTTGTTTGCTGTGTTCGGTATGCATTTCAGTTAACCCTTTGAGTACCAGCGACGTGTCTTATATTTTATTCTAGCTATTCCTAGACGATATTTTGCAGCTTAAGAAGGTCCTGTGGTCGTAAAAAAGGGTTAAGTGAGATCGCTCGAAGCCTTTTAATTACTGGAGGCACTTTTTGAAATGAATAAAATCGTCTAATAGTAGCCAGATGATGTTAAAAGGACGCCTCGGTAATGAAGGGGTTAAGGGGGTAGTGTTTGTTTTGCTGGACTCCTTTCTCCCTCGTGTTTAGCCCCATTACTTTTGAGATTTTAAAACGGTTGGTCCATTGTTTTGGCGAATTTAACACCTTTCCAATCATTCGTTGTCAATTTTAAGACTTTTCGTGTAATTTAGGCGTCGAACTTGTCCTGGCGAGCGATAGCGAGCCTGCAATTTAAAGAGGAACCGGCCTTCGGCCGGGAAATTTTTCTGCCGAAAAATGTACAAATTTATCTTGCAGGGGGGTCTAGGGAGTGTTTTTCTAAGCTTGATGGAGGTCTAGGGAGGAAACTAAAAGAAATATATGAATAAATTAGTTAATAGACCAAACAAACGGCCAGCCTTGTTGAGTTTCATATATGTTATTACTTACATTTTGTTCATCCCAGGAAGAAGCGGGCTGTTCTTTTGAGCCAACATCGCCAGGATCGATACCTTTTGCTGGGTGCGGGCGAGATAGAAGTCACAGGAACCTACCAGTGAAGAACATGTGTAATTGGAGAACATGAGCGAACATCTAAAACTATCAAATCTAATGGGGTTAGGATGAGGGAGAAGGCGATCCAGAAAAAAAACAACCATTCAATTCTTTTTCTTGGTGAGCGATAGCAAACCTGATTTTGTATAAAACAAAAATTAAAATTTAGCTTGAAGGGGGGTCTCGGTAGGCATTTTCTTAGTTTGAATAAAGTCTGGGAAGGCGTTTTCGTTAGCTTAGGATAGGGGATAAACTACAATATATTACTCGAAAAGGGTATATACAAAACATAATACTCAACAATGTTTACACAAAAGATCTTAACCCGGGAACGGCGAGAACACTCTTAAGAGGTTTTGGTGGGCAAGGGCGAGGACCCTCTTAACCTCTCGCGTTCTTGACGCAATTTTGAGCCTATTAGGGATACTTTAAAGCCTTTATCACCATCAGGGGTATTTAGAAACCTTTAGTTTAGTTACTTTAACCTCTGCAGTTGTCTTTGAGTTAGCTGTGGGCAGAAAACTAATTTTGGAGAGTTAATTATAAGAGTGAGAGAACTTTATTTCTTATTGCTAATCTGGCAACCTCTGCGTCATATGGTCGTGAGAGGGTTAAGAGGTAAGGCCTAAACAAAAACTTTTAAAAGGTCCCAGTAGCACTTAAAACAAATGAAATGGTTATTAAGTGAGATAATTCCCCTCCATACCTCCTATCACTACTCCACATCTGTCAAAATCCCCTCCTTCCCCCCTTTCCCCCCCCTTTCCCCCTCCCTTCAATTACCACCTATTTTCCCTGTTATTCCCTTATTCATTGCTATATTTTTGTGTAAACATCTCCAAACCGATCCTAGGCTGTGGTCTTGTGTGTGGCTATGCGTGGGAAAGAGAGATAGAGAGAGAAACAGGCCTCAGTCACTCTCCAGGCTTCGAGAGAGGAGGGTGTGGGCCTCCCCTGTCTCTCACCTCATGAAAAAACTCTCGGCAATAATTCGCGATTTTCAGCATCCAAACAATATTCCCACTTGTTTTATTGTTGCTACATGTTACTATCTTCATATTAAACATAAAATAGGCGCATATGAATAAGTAAAAACGATATTTATCGTAAAATGACGATTATAGGCAGGAATGGAGCTTAACATTGCCGCCCAGAAGTGTGGTGTTCACTATAACCCTGTGCGCGCTCGCCGGGTTAATAATCCAGAAGAGGTCGGAACATATTTTGTGTGTGTGTGTGTGTATGTATGTGTGTGTGTATTCACTTGCTTGTTCGTCTAGGGGAATCCACGCAATGCAAGCTAAGCTCATTATTATCGCGCCTCCTTAACTGGGAATGTATTGCGTGAAATGCATGTTAAGTGTGTATGTATCGTTGGAATGGCTGTGGATGTGTGTGTAGTCTGTATTTTTTAGCCAATTGGCAACATCTGGAAACGAAGGCTTAGGGTTAATCTGTACGGTATCCTTCTCACTACGGTACCAGACTCACCCGAAGGCTTAGGTTGACCTATACGATACCCATCTCACCTTGTAACCGATCACCAACCCCAGATGGGACGTCACAACTTCGTCCACTTATACCAGGTTCCTATTTATACTGCTAGGTAAACAGAGGCTACACCGTTAAGAGACTTGCCCAAATGTTTCTTCCCCGCCCAGGTCTCGAACCCGGGACCTTCTGGTTGTGAGCCAGACGCGCTATCAGTTACGCCACGGGGAGGTGTATGTGTGTGAGTGTGTGTGAAAAGGCCAGAACACCTCTCACCTTTGGAACTGAAGTCGGCTGCAATGATCGGTGCGAAGTTTGACTCTACGTTATAAATGACGTGTGTTCGAGCCCTTACGACGGTATCGGTGGTGTGGGCCATGTTGGGAAACGTAATGTAAACAACGCGCTTGGTCGTGTTCATTAGTTCCGCAATTTCACGATATACACCAAACTTGGCAACCTGAAAATGGAAAAGCAAGATTATATATACAGTATACTGTATATATATATATATATATATATATATATTTTTTTTTTTCTATGTGATTGAGGGAGGCAAAAGGCAGAATTGCCTATAGCGAGTGCCTCCCCCATAGTTGACAGAGTGACAGGGCCAAAATCAAGGGACGATCGAGCCAAAATGCCTGGGCACACGGAGTTTGAAGCAATTTAAGTCATAGGAAGAGGGAAAGACTGATTCTGGGAGAGAGTTCCAGAGCTCAGCTGTTGAGTAGAAGAAAGTTTGAGAGTAACGTTTCACTCTCTCTCTCTATATATATATATATATATATATCATTACATCCAAAAATGTCCTTAACATCTAACCACATACACAAAAAAGTGTAGGGTTAATAAATAATGAATGATTGCAACTGCCGGGAATCGAAACCGGGACCCACAAACAGGACGACAGTGCTCTACCACTTGGCTGCCAAGAAGGTTATAAGTTTATCCAACACTCTTCGTATATATACCTTGTCGATATATAGGAACATGTACTGAGTGTTAGACTAAACCCAACCTCACTATGATAGCCGAATGGAAGTACTGAAACACGTGGATATATCATTATGAAAGCAATGTCAATTAACACGACATTATTATTATATACTGTATATATACATATATATATATATAATATATATATATATATATATATATATATATATATATATATATATATATATATATATATATATATAAACAGTATATATATATATATATACTTATTTATTAATGTTCCATTCTTCCTTACTGATATAGGCTTATTGTGAGTATATTCAGTTGCTCAACAGGATACAGTCAGAAAGTCCTATTTAACCCGGGAAAGATGCCAGGACTCTTAAGAGGTTTTATTGGGGGAAGGTGCCGGGACTTTTAAAAGCTTAGGCATAAATAATGTCTTTCAAAACACCCCACTGGCACTCAAAACAAAGCAATATATGATTAGGTGACATAATTCCCCTCCATATCTTCTATCACTCCTCCACATGCATCCAGCTGCCCCCCCCCCCCCCCCCCCCGGCACGGTGCTGTGTCGACTCCTCAAAGCTGCATTACCACTGTCTTGAAGACTCCTAATCTCTCTCTCTCTCTCTCTCTCTCTCTCTCTCTCTCTCTCTCTCTCTCTCTCTCTCTCTCTCTCTCTCTCTCTCTCTCTCTCTCTCTCTCTCTCTCTCTCTCTCTCTCATTAGATGCTTATGCTTCTCACTCACGAGGTACTGCAGCTCTCATAGCATATTTGGAATATGGAAATATTCACACAAATATATTGTATTGGGAACACCCTGATTCTTGTATAGCATGTGGTAGGCTTTGTGGTAGTGCACTAAAACTAAAACAGCACAATATTAACCCCAATTATAGCTTCCCATTAACACATTAGGATTTGAATTTCGTATCTTTTAAGAAAACCAGCTCATTAACAATATCACTTCACCATACCTCCCCTATAATGTTGGTGATATATAGATAAACATATACAAAGATATAAACCGACTTTTGAAAGCGACTTTTTAAAAATTATATTCTAGCTATATTCTGACGATTTGTGCAGTTGGATAAATATCTGTGGTGTTAAAAGGGGTTAACTAAGATTGTTCGAAGCCTTTTAAATGCTGCATACAATCGTGTAATAGTAGCCAGAATAAAGTTAAAAGGACGGCACTTGTATTGAATGGGTTAAACAATACAAAATGTCCTGTTCTTTCCTCTCACTAAAACATTACGCTTTCCATAATGCATTTGGGTCTGAGTACATTATTAGATTGATATCCAAAATTTTAAAATGGATATTAATCGTGATCGTGTATCCAACCTTTAACTGTGTTGGTGGTGTAATGGTTTAGATGCTTATGTTCTGGGTGTGGTGTCCCAAGTTCGAATCCCGGGAGGACCATATGTTTTCATTAGTTTATTCAAGTGCATTGGGGTTTGTAATTGATGATTAATGTTAAGAACGGGATGTTACTTAACTCTTTCAAGCTCCAATACGCATTTCTGTTTTGTTTCTGGCTACTATTAGACGATTGTATTCAGATTAGTAACGGTATATAGAAGTCAAAGGGTTGATTGAGACAGTATTTACCCTTGTAATACCCACAGATCCTTCCTAAGTTGCATAAAATCGTCTAATGATAGCCCAAATAAACTGCTAAAACGCGTCAGAGCTTCAAGGGGTCAATACTTACTTTAATGGCATTTGCAATGCTAGCATTTCCAGTAAGAACCAATTTGACGTTACTATCAACAACGTCCTTCAAGTTTCCGTAAGGATGGTCAATAAATCGGACGGCGAGCATGGACATGAGGTTACCAACATAGCTCTGGATTATCACCAACATCATCAACATCCAAACTCCCAGCACCACACGTTCCCACCACCACCAATCTGCAGTCTTGGTAACATCTGTCAAAATATACGTAAACAATTAGTGTAATCATGTATTATCCCTTTGAGGAATATGGCGCGTTTTGGCAGTTTATTCTGGCTGTCATTAGACGATTCTATACAGTTAAGGAAGGCTCTAGGAATCAAAAGGTTAAACACTATCTCAAGTGACACTCTAGCTCCCACAGGTTCTACTTTAGCTGAATTAAGTCGTCTAATAAAAGCAAGGATAAACTGTCAAATCGCGTCCTAATCCTCAAGGGGTTTAAATCACCGTCCAGGTAAACAGGTACTATAGTTCCCATCAGGGTGGCCATAATATATACCTGGGTCGTCAATATATAATTATGTTGTCCTATGTGTATGATATAATGTACAGTCGTGCTAATAAGTCATGTCCCAGCTGTCATTACGTTTGGCTCGCTCTGTGCTGTATTATTGTCTGTCAGATGTTGAATAGGGTGGGTAAGTGTAGAAACATGTTTGAATATTTCACTTGATATGAAGAAATGAAGCTTAGATATTGCTGATGCCAGTTATTGATCAAAAAATACTTGGTGCCGACACATCACTTATTAGCGCGACTGTACCTGGGACGTGAATAGCATGTACACTCGGATACCATAGTCTCTAGCTCACTCGTACGAAATCGGGGAACACATATGTTTTTCTTTATGCAATTATAACTATATGGATTGATTGATTTATATAATTTTCTTTTCAATAAATAGTATGTATAGTTTTGTAGTTGATTTATAGACAAATATATTGATAAATTGGTTTATAGAGATATACTTCCATAGTTAGAAATAGGTGTATTCCACAAATATTTTAAGTGGGCTAGAGACTATGGTATCCGAGTGTACTAAACAGAAATACATCGAGGTTATAGATAAAGGTATGAAGTTTAATTACCTTCTTGCAAAAAAACCCGAACACAGTTGAAGACATTGGTTTCCCTCCTGTCTTTACTGTGGTTGTGTTGTGGAAGGAGGGAAGGCAGGATCATCATAACAGTGATCACCCCCAGCAGCGCCGTCAGTACTGCCACCCAGACCAGTGGTGACAGAGGCAGCAGGAAGCCCCAAGGGTCAACCTCAGGACGGGGTTTCAAACGAAAGACGAGTTCATTCTCTTTAAGGTACTTTCACACATTCACGATGTTGGTCCCGATGTACCCCGATTTGAATATCAGGACACAACGTGGTGCAATCCCCAACGTGTGTCGGGGTCATCGGGGTGCGGCGTGTTACCCACGGTGCAGGACGTGGCAAATCGGTGTTGGCCACCAAAGTTTTGGATTTGTTCAAAAATTTTGCACGATGGACTTTTGGCCTGGTACCATTGGGTACATCGTGTTGTTGACGTTTGGACGGCGTGTTGAGCAACGGGTTTCATCGGTATACACGTGTTGGCATCTGGGTGCATCGGGAACATTAACGGGTTGTTTTTAATCACCCCCCCCCCAAAAAAAAATATATAATGTTTTGGTCATGCTGCCTAAGCCAAACTGCAGGTGAATCCATGCAATAGTTGTGGAGATATCGGCGTTTGAATGCAAATTATTGGCGCCGCGGCGAAATTACCCCGTCTTACCCTATCTATTTTTTATCGGTAAAAATGGGGAGGGAAAGTACGGGCGGGCGGACTGAACAGTAACCTTCACCTACGGTGATTTTTTTTTTTTGAAATCTTATATAACAACCGTTCCTCTTGCCGTTCATAATAAAATGAAATAAACAAAAACATTATTATGGGTGAAAACCAACTGAGAGCGTATATTTTAGTGCGGCTGGGATTCTAAAAAAAGGGATAAACTATTGTTATAGATTTATTTCTATAAAGTCCAATATTGATGATAGCATATTCTAAACACCGCCATCATGTTCAGCGGAAAAAATAGCTGTGATTTAGTATGAAAAAAAAAATAACGATTAAAAAACGATATACCGATACCGGTATATCTCATATAGTTTTTAATATAACAGTGCGTTTAATCTCCACAGGCAAGGGTCTAAACATAGCTACAATAAAATATAAAAGACGTCGCCGGTACAGAAGGGGTTAATGCGGCCCTACAATATTGTACGGTGTCAATCATGGCTCGCCAGAGCAAATAAATTTGACACCCCTGGTGTACAGTGACGTGCAGGTACTATATCCGCACAAGATAGGTTAATATCAATACATTTTACCTTCCACAATTAGAGAAAATATGATTCACCACGAAGTGTAGCCTACCTGTGGAGATTAAATGCACTGTTATATTATAAACTATATGAGATATACCGGTACACCGATATATCCTTTTTTGTTATCGTTATTTGTATTTTCATGCTAAATCACAGCTATTTTTTTCCGCTGAACATGATGGCGGTGACTCCCCTGTACCCAGGTAACGTAGGGTGATAGCCAGGCGCATACCAGGTGGGACGGCTTTCCTCCAAAACATGTCGTGCTTCTCCACCAGTGGGCCAACACGTTCAAGCAGCTCTCCGAACATGGCTTTATCCACCCGCAAGAAATTTTTGTAGGAGGTGGTGTCTTCCACAGCCAACTCCTTCAGCAGGTTGTCATAGTGGCCGTACTGCCCTCGCCTCAACAGCCACTTCCGGGTCCAGACCTGCCTTCTCCGTATCCTGGGTGGCACCTGGGCATCCTGCACATCCTGCAAGGCTCTGTACAGGGCAACATCTAATCTTGCCTGATGTGCTGCGATATCTACCTGCAACTGCAGGCCCTCGAGTTCATCCATGGTGTAGGGTAGGGCGAGTGGTGCTGACGTGTGGCCGTGGCTTGGGAGGTGTGTAGAGTGAGGTACAGGTACCAGAACCGGCCCCTTTTATATCGAATTGTGTCTGTCACCCCGTCTGTCATTGTGGCGTCGTGTTCGCCGTGTCACACACGTAACACCATCGTAAGTCCATCCCCCCTCGTCGTCTTCCCCTCGTGCCACGTCGGGGTACGGTTTTGACCGGAATTTGGACCGTTAGGGCATTGACGCGGCGCCCTCGTGTTGCAACCGTGGTACCATCTGACCCGTCGTGGCTACGACGTATCACCGTCGAGGCTTCGTCGTCAAACGCGTACATCGTGTCACTGTCTCTGCCGATGTACCAATTTGTGTACCTCGGGATACATCGGGACCAACGTCGTGAATGTGTGAAAGTACCTTTAGTCATTAATATTGTATAAAGCCGGTATCACACGGGAGATTTTATAGTCAACATTCGAGGATCAACATTTTCCTGGCAACATTTTTGAAGTATTTTGCACTGGTATCGGAAACTAGACTGATGATAGATGAATTTAGGCAACGGAAAAATATTAAATGTTTACCTCATGAGATGCCAGACCAGTGTTAAGGATAAATGTTGAGTGAAAAAACACTTGTGTGATACCGGCTTAAGTATAGCTAAAATTATGGCTTATAGTTCAAATTATGTCTTTGTAAGTGATAAAATGACCAAAACAATGCTATTCCATGTTAATTTGCTTGTATTCCTTCTCATATTCAATCAAGGCTACAAACAAAACTGCTCCCGTTTGACACCAACCTCTGGACTACCTCGGGCAGCAATAATCATCTTTTCCACGACAGCAAAATATGAACTAAATGTTGCCACCGTACTGCGAGCTAAAACTAAAGTAAAAGGGCCGGGCGACATCTCAACTTTCTGGAATTGATATGGCCAGATATAAATGAATTAAAATATTAATAACATGCATATTATCAAATAATAATAATAATCCTAATCTATATATCAAAAGTGTATGGCTGACTAGACATTGCCTAAAAGGGCCAGGCGACATCTCAACTTTCTGGAATTGATATGGCCAGATATAAATGCATTAATAAAAAAAAAAAACATCCATTCGATCACCCTTCTAGATTAATTTGTACATTTTTCGGTAGAAAAATGTCCCGGCCAACGGCCGGTTCTTCCAACATTACAGGTTCACTATCGTTCGCCAGGGAAAAAATCGACACCTAAATAGCACGAAAGATCTAAATATTGACTGCCACATCCATTTGTTGATTTCATTAATTGAGTTTAGGAGTAAAGTCGGTCGGTGGAGGGAACATAATAATATTGACGAAGAATGATATTATAATGTTCTCTCCACTAACCAACTTTACTCCTAAACTCGATTAATGAAATTAACAAACACATGTGGCAGTCCGGGGATTCGAACATAGGATGCTCACACCGAAAATCAACATAATAACATGCATATTATCAAATCCTAATCCTAATCCTAATCTATATATCAAAAGTGTATGGCTGACTAGACATTGCCTAACATAATTCCAATAATAGCATGCTTCAGAATGACTATAGCCACGTAAAATTGTTGATCTATAATAGTTTTACTTTTTGTCAATGTAGAAGTTGGTTACACAATTAATCTATGTACAGTAAGTCTGCTTTAAATGAACCCCTGGTAGTTGTCAAATACACGGTTGCCATGCCGGGGGAGTGCTAAAGTGACTTTGGTGATCCCTGGTCTCTGGGTCGGTAAAACTCTCTCCACGGAAATCGTCATCACACATGAACCAGTTGACCTAGAGAGCTCTACTGAATGCCAGTCTAAAGATACAAGTAAGGGCTACATTTTGAGATTTAAGTAAATTCTCTAGCAGTTAAAATAACAAAAATAAGCCTATGTTTACATACAACGTTTTTTGGCCAAATCGCCCGGATAGGACTATCGTCATCTATTAATGCTGCCTGGGGAGGAAGGGTATTAAGTATTTATTACGTTATCTCCACCAACCAACTTTACTCCTAAATCCACTCACCTCGTTAACAATGAGGCCCATCATACCGCTCCAACTTCCATCCTTGTTTTGCCTTCCCCAAACCTTGTCCGGAGACCTCAAGTACGAGAACCTGCCAGACACAAGATTGACCAGTTCAGTACCGGTGCCGTCATTTCAACTCTATTCTGGCTGTGTTGGTGGTGTAATGGATTATATGCTTATGTTCTGGGTGTGCTGTCCCGAGTTTGAATTTCCGGGAGGATCATATGCTTTCATTAATATATTCAAGTGCATTGAGGTATTTAATAGAGGATTAATATTAAGAACGGGGTGTTCCTTAATATTAGACACGTTTGATTCAGCTTAAAATGGTCCTCCAGCAATTACCAGGCTTCGAAATATCTCATTTAACTCTTTTTACTACAACAGATCCTTCTTAAACTGCATAATATCGTCTAAAATTTAGCTAGAGTAAAATAGAGACGTCGCTGTTACAGAACGGGTTAATATATTTCCTCAAGTATAATACATATAGGATTTTACTGAAATATAATCATTACCAACGGATGTCTCTAAACTACCTATTTAGAAAATCCAGCAATTGTTTTAACTTTCAATAAAAGACATTTATATTTTACTTTACATGTATTAAGGAACACCCCGTTCTTAACATTAATCCTCCATTACAAACCCCAATGCTTTTGAATAAATTAATGAAAGCATATGGCCGTCCCGGGATTCGAACTCAGGACACCACAACCAGAACATAAGCATCTAAACCATTACACCACCAACACAAAAGGGGATAGTATGCAAGTTAATTCAATTGCGCCAGATAGCATATCCAACCGATATCAATCAGTTATTGTCCCTGTTCGGGCTCTGTCTCGAGTCGGCCACACCCAGAAAAAAAAAGTAAATAGAAAAATGGGCAATGGGCCTGAGTAAATAGAATAGAACAGAATAGAATAAACTATATATTATTTGAAATGTTTGTTCCTAAGCTCAAAGAAATATAATTTAAAATATATATACATATTCCATGATGAAAACATAACACCTATTGTGATCTCAACACCTTTTAGTGTAGGTTTGCGACACATTACATACATTAGGCTCGTATAATTATGTACCCAGTTCAACAGAGAATATTTGTTATATGTATGTTGTACCTAAATTATAAAGTACAATCGCGCTAATAAGTGGTCTCGACACCAAGTATATTTTGATCAATAATTGGTATCAGCAATATCTAAGCTTCATTTCTTCATATCGAGTGAAATATACAAACATTTTCCTACACTTACCTACCCTATTCAACATCTGACAGACATTAATACAGCACAGCGAAAGCCAAATGTAATGACAGCTGGGACATGACTTATTAGCGCGACCGTACATCACTTATATAAATAAAATAATGTATAAATCTTAACTCACATAATAGTTATCAATGTGATGTATGCAATGTTTTATAAGGCCGGGCAGTCCAATATTGACTGCAAATGTAAACTGGGTTCGTCTATTAGGCAAACACTCTCCAATAAATATTGTATATATTGTAAATAATGTGCCAAGAATAACCACTGTTGGCGGATACTTACTTTATTATTATTATTATTATTATTATTATTATTATTATTATTATTATTATTATTAGGTCAACATACTCTCGTACATTATATCTCTGAATGTAGTTACATACAGGACTTTAGACCTCCAGGTATGGGCTATATAGAATTGTGTAACTATTTCATAGAAAGTGGTGTGGCTTGAGGACATTCTGCCTATTTTCTATAGGACTATAAAGGGAGGGGGGGAGCGTGTTACTCTTCATATAGATTTATGTGTAGTTCTCTTCCTCTCTCTCCATCGGCCAATCAGCTTGCAGCCCCACCACCTGCCTCTCCACAATACCATAGCCACCAACAATAATATGACCTGTGGTACTGTCAAATGGTACAATTATAAGGCAGGCTATGGCTTCATAATTACGAAGAGCAACGAGGATGTCTTCTGCCACCACACCAACATTAGCAACAACAACAGCAAGAAGAAAGCCTCACTAAGAAATGGTGAAACAGTGACTTTTACCATCAAAACAGGGAGACAGGGACGCTACCAACATCACAGGCCCTGAAGGAGCTCCAGTCAAGGGCTCCTCTTTCTCCCCACGGAATGCTCCACCAGAGTCGACACCACCTACAACTACAGCAGATGGGGAAGCAGTACTGAGGGCCAAGATCTTTGCCTGTATTCAGTCAGCCATGGCCATTGCTGGCCCAGACAAACACCAACTCTGCCAGCTAATCCCCCGTCTGTTGTCACACAACAATCTACCCACCATCACCATACCTCAGAAGGCCTTCTCCGCGACCCCTGTAAACATCAAAAGGGCGTCAACAAAGAAGAAGCCCCCCAAGACACAAGATCGAGTTCCAGAACTACAGGAATCTCCAACTCTTCACATCCATGAACACCAAGAAGAGGACGAGACAGAAATGGAACCCGAGGAAGCCAGAGCATCAACACCAACTTCCCCCAACACCAAGCCAAAATCGCTCAGAAAGAGATCCCCAGGACCACTCCTTCCCTTCCCGACAAACCCGGAGACACCACCAAAAATCGCCAAGGAGAAGGAACCGGGAGAAGACACCATCGAGTTATCAGAATTAACACTGGGCAGCATTGGATTCATCTGTGACGTTTTTTAACAAGATCCCGACGTTATGAGAAAAACATATTCTCATCAAGACGACTTAGAACGGATTCTCACATATGAAGGAAAAAACAAACTGGAAGCAAGACTCAAAAGATCAGATATAGACATCCCTAAGTTAAAATCATTCTTGTCAGCACTTTAGTAACTTAAGTACAACAATAAAGCATGAATACAAAATTTACAAAAAATGACTAGACAAACAAAATAAAGTAATAAACATCCCTCAACAACAGCAAGGTGGACGGCCCACTAACTTTTCTCTTCCACTGTATTTCATCTTTCCTACTTTCTCTTCCCTCCACCCACTCTGAGGTGCCTCTCTTCCCCCCCCCCCCCTACCTTAAAAAAAAAAAAAAAAAAAAAAAAAAAATCTTGTCTCATCTGTCCTATATTCCCTCAATTTTAATGTTGCAAAGTCATTCGCCGGTCGGACGGCACTGGGCTCAGTTCTCGCAACCTATTTACTCTCTCTCGCTTGGGCACTCACAGGAATTCGGCTCCAGCCTCCCAGCCCTCGCCTTTTTGTTCCAGCAGGCACACCCCAGGCCTATCATCAGCTCTTCCTTACTAAGGCAGATACACCCTCAGTATCTGGCCGGCTGTCGTCGCATCGCAGGCTTGCATACCACTACAGCCAAGCGATTCAAGAGGACGACAGATAGTAGAGGGAGAGCAAAGATTTCCGGTTGAGATAAAGAAAGAGAGAGACTTCAGAACTAACCCGGTGGCCACCACTTATAAAAATTAATGTGTCCTTCTAGGACAAGACTAAAGGAAACAGAATTTAGACTCACCTGAATATATAAAGATGATGATGTGTTGTTAATTAGTTATCTTTGTTAGCAACGGCGCCATGCCGAAAGAGTTATTATATAGGATCTGATAGGAGAGATTAAAGATTAAAAGAGTAAAAGTAAAGAGGGAAGGGAAAGAATACTTTTGTTAATAAATGAGGCAACCAGTAAGTTAAAGAGGGAAACAGTTGTTTAGTTGCCTAATAGATTAGCTATTGCTAGGGAAGGACACTAGTCCATATGAATCATTCATTAAGTTGCGTAAAAAGGAAACCGTGAAGAAGGATACTAGTCCAATGTGAGTTGCGTTATTATTAAGTCTAAAAGAGCTATTCCGTGTATGCGTTTGAGGCACGGTTCATCTTTTGTTAGAACGATTATTGATTAAGGTGCAAAGTAACATAGCGTGTTTTTAATAGGGCTACTTGAGGGTAAATTCGGAAGGTGTCATTGAGATGAAGATTGTAAACCCATATGGTGGAGTAACTGGGTGACGGAACCCAATAGTGTCATTGAGATAAATAATGTAAACCTATATTGTGAAGTAACTGGGTGACGGAACCCAATAGTGTTATTGAGATAAAGATTGTAAACCTAGATTGTGAAGTAACTGGGTGACGGAACCCATATTATATGTGAGAGAGACCTTGTAATATAATTCGGTAATTTGTACGATTGTATGTCATTGTGGAGGTACTTGTGTAGTAACGACGGTTGTGTCAAAGGAGTAAATAGATTCTATATATTGAGGAGATAGATTATATGTGTTATAGCCTTGGTATTGAGGAGATAGATTATATGTGTTATAGCCTTGGTATTGAGGAGATAGATTATATGTGTTATAGCCTTGGTATTGAGGAGATAGATTATATGTGTTATAGCCTTGGTATTGAGGAGATAGATTATATGTGTTATAGCCTTGGTATTGAGGAGATAGATTATATGTGTTATAGCCTTGGTATTGAGGAGATAGATTATATGTGTTATAGCCTTGGTATTGAGGAGATAGATTATATGTGTTATAGCCTTGGTATTGAGGAGATAGATTATATGTGTTATAGCCTTGGTATTGAGGAGATAGATTATATGTGTTATAGCCTTGGTATTGAGGAGATAGATTATATGTGTTATAGCCTTGGTATTGAGGAGATAGATTATATGTGTTATAGCCTTGGTATTGAGGAGATAGATTATATGTGTTATAGCCTTGGTATTGAGGAGATAGATTATATGTGTTATAACCTTGGTATTGAGACAGGATACAGCAGGCTCAGTAAACGTGGGAAAACCTAAAGAGTAGAGGAAAGAATGTAACTTTTGATTTTAGTTAGGCAAAGAGCAAATGGTTCATTAGGCCCTGGTCTCAATAAAAGACACAGCAGGGTTTTGATTTAATTATTTAGGATTAATCACTAATAACGGGTCGTAGGATCGAAGCCGACTTGAGTCAATACCTGAATAGCAGGGATTCAGTTAGGGAGTAACGGGAACTTTAGGGGTCCAAAGTGCAACCTAGCATGAATCGACGTAATATTCAATCTGCGTCTTGAACTCATCTCGGCCCGAGCCAAGAACCTATTATTAGAGTAATTAGGAAGTCTGTTAAATAAAATATACGAACTTCTAAATGACTGTCGAATTATCCCCCGTAGTAGTAGCATAACAGATTTATAATTAAATACTACAATTATTATTATTATTATTATTATTATTATTATTATTATTATTATTATTTTTATTATTATTCAATTTTATTCAGTAAAATTGTTACCATTCTATAGTTATATATGTATAATATGTACATTTACCTTTCTTAAATTATATTTTAATTTCCTATTAATGCTAAATTAACTTTTATAATTATTGTATCGACCAATTAATGTCTTTGCCCTCTGGTGGGTACAAATAAACAATCAATCGATCAATAATTAATCATTATTGTTATTTATTATTATTATTATTATTATTATTATTATTATTATTATTATTATTTATTTATTTATTTATTTGTTTATTTATTTATTTATTATATTTTTTCCCTAACTTGAATTAAGTCTTTAGGAGGTGGCAAATTGTGCGAAGTCGCGCATCTTCTGCTTGGAAGAGTCTTGTACCTCATTATGTTCGCCTTACAACTTCCTTGTGATATTTCCTCTCATGTTAATTTTTAAATTACATTATTTTGCTGTGTAAAATAATGACTGTAATGTCTTAGCCATGTGTGGGTATAAATAAACAATCAATCAATCAATCAATCATTATTATTATTATTATTAGTAGTAGTAGTATTATTCATATCATTATCATTACTAATATTATTATTATTATTGTTTTATTATTATTATTATTATTATTATTATTATTATTATTATTATAGTGTCACCCCATGTGAAGGTCATTGCACGGTTAGTAGAAATTGTGTTAATCTTAAAATAATAATTACCAAGAATTATAATAAATTGTTGCCAAGTGGATATCAACATACGTGAAATTCATTGAACGAGCCAGCATTTCCATCAAGTTGTTTGTGGGTCCAACATAAGTGAGTCTCTGTCCGTCAGGCGCCTGGGAGTCAGCCACCATCACGGCCGTCTGACCCGGGAACTCGTCAGCCGTCACCAACAAGTGTGGCTGATGAGGAAAGCTGACCAAACAACATAGCGAGATTAAAGCTGGTATCACACGAGAGCTTTTATAGTCAACATTCGATGATCAACTTTTTTCTGGCAACATTTCTGGAATATTTTGCACTGGTATCGAAAACTAGACTGATGATGGATGAATATAGGTAGCCGAAATATCTTAAATCTTTAACTCATAAGCTGCCAGACCAGTGTTCAGGATAAATGTTGAGGGAAAATGCGCTCGTGTGATACCGGCTTAAAATGTAAAACTTGCCAACTAAACAAACCAAAACTGGGACAAAGACAATATAAAGTCAAATTAACTTATCAATAGATTAGATCGTTCAATATTCCACAGTATAATTATAAGAAATATAATGCATTTAATTAAACAAATAAATCAACTTAAATCAATATTAGTTGCATCCGTTCGGCCCCATTCAGCCTACTGGTTTATGACATTAATCCCCATCCAGGTGTCGATTTTTTCCTGGCGAGCGAAAGCGAGCCAGCATTTTATGGAGATATCATGCTTCGACGGAGACATTTTTTCTTTCGAAAAATGTACACATTTAGCCAGCTGTCTAACTCATTATAAAAAATATGGTGGCTCGCTATCGCTCGCCAGGTAGGCTATATATTGACCAGGAGGGGGATATATCTTAAAACAGTTGGCTGAATGGGGCCGAATGGATGTAACCCAGAGAGAGAGAAAACTGCAGGTGACCCTCCATAAGAGCCAGACACGCTGCCATTCACGAGCAAAGCAACTATTTTTGTTACATACATTAGTACACTGTAAATGGAAGGGTTTTTGTTACATACATTAGTACACTGTAAATGGAAGGGTTTTTGTTACATACATTAGTACACTGTAAATGGAAGGGTTTTTGTTACATACATTAGTACACTGTAAATGGAAGGGTTTTAGTTACATACATTAGTACAGTGTAAATGGAAGGGTTTTAGTTTTATTATATTAGTGATATTTGTATGTGGACAAAAATAAATAGTACAAATAATAAAGTCATTGATTGTATGTGTTTATTCATCTACAGTATATTTCACAAGTCAGTACACTCCGAAGGGCTACAATTTTCACTACCAGTAATTGTCAGAGAATTTGGAATTTATGCGATAATTCACAACAATACATCCTATGATTTGGAAAATATAGATACAATTACTAGCGTTGTTTAGACAGAAACCCATGGTGGCTCATCAACTATCTCTTAACTTAATATAACATATGCTGTGTGTGTGTGTGTGTATGTTTGTGGGAGTATGTGTGTTTGTGTGTGTGTGTGTGTTTGTGTGAGTATGTTTGTGTGAGTATGTGCGTGTGTGTGTGTAGGTTTGTGTGTTTTTTTTGTTTAATCAATATAGGTAGTTGTTGTTGTTGTTGTTGTTGTTGTTGTTGTTCCCCAAGCCGCCTGGTCGAACAGCCCCAAGGCCCCGAGCAAGGCCAAGGCCAAAACCGAGCGCCCCCACAGAACCCTCCCTGCCGACCACAATAAAGCCTGGGTGACCGAAGCCACTCCATGGCGGGGAGCTGAGGAGGGTGCGGAAACGCCCGGGAAACCAAAGACCCACCCAGGGCCCTGTGCCCCTCAGCAATTATGAAGAGAAAGTTGAGAGGCAAAGGAAAAAAAATGTGACGCTTTGGCTTCCAATCTTGGTAGATTGGGAGGCCAATCCACGGAAGAGATGCCGTCACTTGAGGTCTAGACAATATATAAGTAAAAGGAACAGTCAGACTAAGCTATGGGTTTGGCAGAGGTCGCTCAGTTCTCACTCTGATAGACCAGCCCATCACCACATGACTAGAACCCAATCCTCTCAGCATCAGCTAGGAAAGGCCCTAGAAAGCCGCCTTTGGCGGGGGGATAGCTCCCCTATTTCAACCCCTTTCGGGGTTGGGCATCCGCCCTTATAGGTAGTTGGAAACCATATATATTCTCACCTGTAGAATTTTTGTGGGAAGAGGGACATTGAATATAAAGTGAGTCCTTGGTTCACAGTCCAGGAGGCAACCCGCTGTGGAACATCACTTGGTGGGGTATATGGCAGCATGGAATACACTATGATTCTGTGAAGAGTAATACATTTGTTATTAATTTTACCACTACACCAAACACCTCCAATGAAATTAATGAAAGCATATATGTGATCCACCAGGATTCGAACCCGGGTTATCACACGCAATTTTTTAGACACCTTAACCATTACACCACCAAGACGGTTAAAGGCTTATGCACACGCCTACGACTTTTTATCCATTCTCGAATATATACTGGATATCTAATCATATTCATATTCCCACCGCACTATGGTAGCCTCATGTTTAAGTGAGAGGAAAGAATATTCATGGGGCACAGATCATTAAGAACGGTTAGCATAGTTTTGGTTTAATTATATGAGTTTGACTGTACCTCTAGTCCTATCCACTCGCATGCCTAGCTAGGGCTCTACATTACACTACTTAAGGGAAGATGGACCGTGTTTCTGGTCCCCCTTCTCCCTCGTATTTAGCCCAATTAGTTTTCAGATTGTATGACGTTCGGCCCATTAGTTTATCGATTTTAAGAACTTTTGCCCCATTTTTTGTCATAATAAAGACCTTTCGTGCTATTTAGGTGTCGATTTTGTATTCTTGGCGAACGATAGTGAGCCTGCAATTTTGGAAGAAGCGGCCTTCGGCCGGGACATTTTCTCCCGAAAAATGTACAAACTAAGCTACAAGGGGTATCTAATGGATGTTTTTTTCAAGCTTGATGGAGGTCTAGTGAAGGGGGGGGGGGGGGGAGATAACTGTTGCATACGTTGATCACATATTATATGCTTTCATTAATTTAATTGGAGGTGTTTGGTGTTGTGGTGAAATTAATAACAAATAAGTGAGGAAACTAATAACATAATAATAAGATACATAAATTATCAAATTAATAGGTTTGAACAGCGACCCTCCATGACGTCACTTGAAAACTCCCGTGATGAGGCCATATCACTCCTACCTTTATATATATCGACTATTTCCATTTGGGATGGAGATATCTTTGTTGCTTCCACTGCTTCCAAAACCTAATGTGTCCCTCTATCTATCCGTCACAATCTGCCATACAACTATCCTTAGGTATCACACAAGAGCTTTTATAGTCAACATTCGATAATCAACATTTTTCTGGCAACATTCCTGGACTATTTTGCACTGGTATCGGAAACTAGACTGATGATCGCTAAATTTAGGTCACCGAAATATTGTACATGGTGACCTCATAAGCTGCCAGACTAGTGTTGAGGATACATGTTGAGTGAAAAGGCGCTCGTGTGATACCGGCTTTAGTATTCAACAACACACAAATCAACCCTTCGTCCTCCCTCAATATTCTTGGGGTCAATTTTTCCTCTGACCTAGCTTGGAGAGAACATAATACCACTTTTGCAAAACACAACGTCTCCCAGAAGTTAGGTGTGCTCAACTGTATCAGTGGTTTCTTAAGGGGAGTTGGGCCAGTTTTTTGGACCACTTTCTCCCTCATGTGGTGAGTGGTACTTGAAAAGTAGACAGAATGGATAAAAAACACCATCTGAGGAAGAGCACTTTATTGACAACGTTTCGCAGATCGGTGACCTGATGAAGCTATCTGCGAAACGTTGTCAATAAAGTGCTCTTCCTCAGATGGTGTTTTTTATCCTTTCTCCCTCATGTTTAGCCCCATTAGTTTTCAGATGTTAATATGTTTGCCCCATTAGTTAGTCGATTTCAAGACATCGCCCCATTTCTTCGTCAATATTTAGACCTTTCGTGCTATTTAGGTGTCAATTTTTTCCCTGGCGAACGATAGTGAGCCTGTAATGTTGGAAGAACCGGCCATCGGCCGGGACATTTTTCTACCGAAAAATGTACAAATTAATCTAGAAGGGGGATCTAATGGATGCTTTTTTTAAATTTGATGGAGGTCTAGGGAGGAAACTAGAAAAATAATGAAACATGCAAAAATCGCCCAAAAAGTGAACCATCCCCTCTTAACCCCCTCACACTTCCTGTTCTGTGCAGGGATACTGTGCGTCCTTGTATCGTGTACTGTTCCCATGTGTGGGGAATTACCATCCATACCGAATTTCTCAAAAATCAAAAGCATTTCGTCTCCTCAACTCACCTCCTTCTACTAATTATCTAAAATCAGTTTCTAGATGTGTGTGAATGTGTGTTTTTGTCTGTGTTTGTTCGTTGTTTTATGTTTTTTTTTTTTGGTGTTTTCCCTGTTCTTGCTCTGTCTTGAGTCGGCCATCCCCAAGAAAATAGGAAAACAAATAATACAAATAAAATAAAATATAAAATTAAAATTAAAAAATAGGAAAAATGGGGATTGAGCCTGAGCATATAAATATAGAAAGATAGATAGATAGTTTTTACCCACCGCAATGTTGTGATTCTAACATTTCTTGAGTTTGGCTCTCTGTCACTCTTTCAGTTTTTTGGGAACACTGGTTACATGCCGCTTTGCCTTTTGTTTCCTTTTTGCACACACGAATAAGTTGGATTACAAATGAGTCACCTGTTCCGGAAATACTCACACTACAAAATACTGTACAGTCGCGCTAATAAGTGATGTCTCGGCACCAAGTATGTTTTGATCAATAATTGGTATCATCATTATCTAAGCTTAATTTCTTCATATCGAGTGAAATATAAAAATATGTTCCCACACATACCCACCCTATTCAACATCTGACAGACATTAATACAGCACAGAAGCCGAAGCCATTAAGCCAAACGTAATGACAGCTGGGACATCACTTACTAGCGCGACCGTACATGCTTAATATTTGTTGATTCGTCATCTATAACAGCCAGTAGAGAGTCAGTCCTGGAGAAGGTGTTGTGAATGTGGTGGAGGGTCTGGAGGCGGTACAAATTTATCTTGAAGGGGGGGTTTAGGGTTTTTTTCTAAGCTTGATGGAGGTCTATTGAAGAAATTAAGAAATAAAGGAATAATTGAATTAATAGACCCCCCAAAAAATCAATTCAAAAAAATAACCGGCCCATCTTAAGTGAACATACGTACTTGATGAGTGTTGAGTCTCCATTGATAACAGCCAGTAGAGAGTTAGTCCTGGAGAAAGTCTTGTGAATGTGGTGGAGGGTCTGGAGGCGGTAGAGAGGGAGGCGGGTGAAGGTGAGCAGCCTCGTTGTCTCGATCGTCAGGAGTTGATTCTTGAAGGAGGACTCAGCGAAGGTGAAGAGAAAAACAGGGTCATCGCTCAACACCACCACCGTCACATAGTGCAAACTCCCACGCAGCTGATGAGATTAGACCAAAATATATCTTATGTATCTCGTAAAATATCGTAATTAGACCAAAATATATCTTACGTATCACGTAAAATATCGTAATTACACCAAAATATATCTTATGTATCTCGTAAAATATCGTAATTACACCAAAATATATCTTATGTATCACGTACAATATCGTAATTAGACCAAAATATATCTTATGTATCTCGTAAAATATCGTAATTACACCAAAATATATCTTATGTATCTCGTAAAATATCGTAATTACACCAAAATATATCATATGTATCACGTAAAACATAATCGTATATGGTCAGTCAGTCAGTCAGTAGCCAGCCCTTACTCCCACAAAGGGTAGGGAGGATCAGCAAAAGACTCGAAAAATGAAAAAAATAGGTGACAGGAGAAGAACACATAACAGTTCGCCCACAAAAGCACACAAACATTCAGAAGCACCACATACTCATCATCAGCCGCCGAAATATCGTATATTGTATGTTTATTTATTGATATATTACTTACTGCAGAATGGCAGGGAGCACCAGGATGTATTGTTACTCCTGCGCATGCGTTAGTGACTGTGTGTTCGTTAACCCCTTCTCTACCACAACGTCTTTTTACCTTTAGTGTAGCTATATTTAGACGATTGTGTGCAGTTTAAGAAGGATCTGTGGTAGTACAAATGGTTAAGTGAGATAATATGGAGCCTGTTAGTTGTTGGAGGTCCTTTTTAAACGGAATAAAATCGTCTAATAGTACGCAGAATAACGAAATAAACTGGGTGTCCGTACAGAAGGGGTTAAATAGCTAAGGGGTAAACTCATAGGTACCGACATCATTTTCCAGTATATTAACCCTTTCAAGCTCCAATACGCGTTTCTATTATATTTCTGGCTACTATTAGACGATTTTATTCAGATTAGTAACGGTATATGGAAGTCAGAGTGTTGATTGAGATAGTATTTACCCTTTTAATGCACCACAGATCCTTCCTAAGCTGCATTTAATCGTCTAATAACAGCCAAAATAAACTACTGAAAACGCATCAGAGCTTCAGAGGGTTAAAGTACTATGTAACTTTTGTTGTCATGCCATTTCCAAACTGTAATTAGATAACCAGAAGGATTTGAGCAAACCGTTTTTCTGGACCAATCTCTCCCTCATGTTTAGCCCCATTAGTTTTCAGATGCTAAGATGTGTGCCCCATTAGTTAGTCGATTTAAAGGCCTTTCGGCCCATTTCTTCGTCAATATTTAGACCTTTCGTGCTATTTAGGTGTCGATTTTTTCCCTGGCGAACGATAGTGAGCCTGTAATGTTGGAAGAATCGGCCTTCGACCGGGACATTTTTCAACCGAAAGATGTACAAATTAATCTAGAAGGGGGATCTAATGGATGTTTTTTTTTTTAAAGTTGATGGAGGTCTAGGGAGGGAACTAGACAAACCGTTTTAGGGCCATTTGAACAGATTAAGTCCCAACACTATTGAAGGGACATCTGGTCTCGTTTCAAGGTGGGGGGGGGGGGGGGGGGGGTGATTATTGCAAGAGGTGATAGTAGGGAACTCAAATCACTCAAATCTCGGGTTAAATCCTAATTCACTATTAAGGGGAGGCAGACCGTTTTTTCTGGACCCCCTTCTCCCTAATGTTTAGCCCCACTTGTTTTGAGTTTATAAGACGTTCGGCCCATTACTTTGGCGATTTTAACACCTTTCACCCCATTTCGTTGTCAATGTTAAGACCTTTCGTGCCATTTAGGTGTCGATTTTTTCCTGGCGAGCGTTAGCGAGCCTGCAATTTTAAGAGGAACCGGCCTTCGGCCGGGACATTTTTCTACCGAAAAATTTACAAATTCGTCTTGAAGGGGGGGTCTAGGGGGTGTTTTTCTAAGCTTGATTTAGGTCTAGCGAGGAAACTAAACAAATATATGAATACATGAATTAATAGTCCAAACAAACGGTCAGTCTCCCCTTAACTTAGATAGTGCAAGGTAATGTACAGTTGTTGTTGTTGTTGTTGTTCCCCATGCTGCCTGGCCGAACAGCCCCAAGGCCCCGAGCAAGGCCAAGGCCATAACCGAGCGCCCCCACAGAACCCTACCCGCCGACCACAATAAAGCCTGGGTGACCGAAGGCACTCCATGGCGGGGAGCTGAGGAGGGTGCGGAAACGCCCGGGAAACAAAAGCCACACCCAGGGCCCTGTGTGTGTGTTTATGGGGTAAGCTAAACTTTGATCGAACTATTCACATTTGGAAAGGAATCTAGAGGAAACAGACTTGGATTGGAGTAATTTGATTAGCAGTGATCTAATGTTTTACAAGTAGTCCATAGATGTAGAAGAGGAAGCCCAGACATTATTGGGCCATGTTAAGAGACGTAGGATAAAAACTAATCATTCAGTGCAAGCAATTCACAGATCAAAATTATAATGATATGATTAGAGAAGAAAATATTATTCATTGGCTCTCAATTTTACACAAATATGTATTGAAACAAAACCTTTATCAACCTGGCGGTTTAATTCGTATATAATGCAGTAAAATCAGTGATATATATATATATATATATATATAATAAGGTCAGTCCCTACCTGAAGTGCTTTGTTCATCAGCTGGGATATACCAAGTTGGGTTGTATTAACATCTTGACTGTTGGTCACTCCAAACATCGCTACTCCCCAAGGCACTGATGAAAGAACACTATCCTGGGAAGAAGAATAACAAAATAATAAAACAATAATAAAACAATCATAAAACAATAATAAAACAATTATAAAACAATATTAAAACAATAATATAACAATAATAAAAACAATAATAAAACAACAATAATAAAACAATAATAAAACAATAATAAAACAATAGTATAACAATAATATAACAATAATAAAACAACAATAAAACAATAATAAACAATAATAAAATAACAATAAAACAATAATATAACAATAATAAAACAATAAAACAATCATAAAACAATAATAAAACAATAATAAAACAATATCAAAACAATAATAAAACAATAATAAAAACTAATAAAACAATAATAAAACAATAATAAAAACACATCCATAATTAATTTTGAAAGAATAGTATCCTGGGGGAAAAAATATAAAATCCCATTTATAATTAATTTTGAAAGAAGAGTAAGCAAAACAGTAAAAACACAAATTTATAATTCGTTTTTTCCCGAAAATATTTAATGCAGTG
Source organism: Paralithodes platypus (assembly GCA_032716605.1). NCBI lineage: Eukaryota > Metazoa > Arthropoda > Malacostraca > Decapoda > Lithodidae > Paralithodes > Paralithodes platypus. Next base: position 32,964,884 of record CM064578.1, on the reverse strand, counting down.
GGTGAATACAGGAAACAATTCGTAGATACATTTATATATTCTTAGTATACATAGAAATCTTGAGTTATAAATGATGAGCATTGCGTAGATCTGACCGGTATCCTTGGCACACCTTTTGTTTATGTAAAATTAAAAAAAAAAAAAATTGAATGAAATAGAAAATTAAAATAAACAAATAGGAAAAATGGGGATTGGGCCTGAGCATATAGATAGATATAGAAAGCAAATTGGAGGAGTTGGGAAAGCAATATACTTTGTTACTGTGAGGGTAAGGAGTGCCAAATACATTGTTAACCACTTGAAGATTATGACGTGTATTAGCAGTATATGTTGGCTACCATTAGACGTTTTTTCAGCTTAGGAAGGATTAATTGGGATCAAAGGGTACAAATGATCCCAATTAAGGGGAGGCTGGCCGTTTGTTTGTTCTATTAATTCATTTATTCATATATGTTTTTAGTTTCCTCCCTAGACCTCCATCAAGCTTAGAAAAACACCCCCTAGACCCCCCTTCAAGATAAACATTTTAAAATTTTCGGTAGACAAATGTCCCGTCCGAAGGCCGGTTTTTCTAAAAATTGCAGGCTTGCTATCGCTCACCAGGAATTAATCGACACTTAAATGGCACGAAAGGTCTTCAAATTGACAACAAAATGGGGCGAAAGGTGTTAAAATCGCCAAACTAATGGGCCGAACGTCTAATAATCTCAAAACTAGTGGGGCTAAACATTAGGGAGAAGGGGGTCCAGAAAAACGGTCTTCCTCCCCTTAAACCTCTGACGACCATAAAACGGTAGGATGAAGTAAATAAGTGAACACCAGCAATTCAATGCATATTACCAAACTATAAATAAATACTATTTTGCCTTGATATAACGTCTTTGATCTTTATTAATACTAATAATAATAATAATAATAATAATAATAATAATATTAACATTAATAATAATGATAATAATAATAATAATAATAATAATAATAATGCATACATTTGTTGTCCGATATTTTATAACAAAATAAGCAAATGACATTAACATTTCATATGCTTGGCATTAGTAATTTTCAAACTTGCTATTAACTGTCTTGATAGCGTAATGCATAAGTGCGCGGAATATCGATGTGAGTATCCTAGGTTCGACTCCTTGGAGTGCCACATGTATTTGCTGATATCATTAATTGAGTTTAGAGGTGAAGTTGGTTGGTGGAAAAAAACATAATAATATTGGGTACAGCTTGGCCACAAAATAAAGTTCATTGCACAGATAACTGAGGATTTTAACGCATTTTGACAATTTAGTCTTGCTATCATTAGACGATGTTATGCAACTTAGGAAGGACCTGAGGGCATCAAAAGGGTAAAAACTATCTCAATTAACCCTCTGACTTCCATATACCCTTCCCAATCTGATTAAACTCGTCTAGTTATAGCCAGCATAAATTGTCAAAAACGCGTCATAATCCTCAAGGGGTTAAGGCTGGAACTCTCTCCCTGAATCCATCTTTCCCTCATCCTATGATTTAAATTGCTTCAAACTCCGTTTGTCCAGACATTTTGGCTCGAACATTCCTTGATTTTGGCCCTGTCACTCTTTCAACTCTGGGAGAGGCACTCGTCACAGGCAGTTTTGACTGTTGCCTCCCTCATCCACATTGCAAACAAAAATAAATAAATAAATATTAACCCCTTGAAGCTCTGACGTGTTTTAGAAGTTTATTTTGGCTATCATTAGACGATTTTATGCAGCTTTGGAAGGATCTGTGGGTATTAAGAGGGTAAATACTATCTCAAACAACCCTTTGACTTCCGTATACCGTTACTAATCTGAATAAAATTGTGTATAGTAGCAAGAAAACAGAACAGAAACGCGCATTAGAGCTTGAAAAGAGACACGAACCTTAATCATCGAGGTGGCCCAGTACGCGTTGTCCACCACCAGGAAGACGGTGGAGAGGGGAGGCTGTTGTTCTGTGGTCACCAGGTTCGATATTGCCAGGAAGATATTGTCCGTTGTTTTGTTATGATCTGAAAGTGATATAGTCTATTTTTGTCCAGCTGAGAGTAAATTGTCATGTTTCTATCTCCGTTACTCACCTATAAGGTAGCATTTGTAGCGAAATATGATGTTAATTATGAAAACTTGGCATTAAGATGACACACAGCCATAGTAGTTTCATATTTGTCCATTAAGTATCGAGAAATCAGCTACTAAGGGATTCAATTTACCATCAGCTGGAAACAAATAGACTATAGGAACATGGCTCGAGGACAAGTCAACAAGTAGACCATTTAGGGGGGGATGGACGTATTTATTCGCTCATTTATTTATCTGTTTATTATTACTTTAGTTTCCTTCCTGGACTTCCATCAAACTATAAAAAAAAAAAATGGTTAGATCCCCCTTCTTGATATATTTGTACATTTTTCGGTACAAACATTTCCCGGTCGAAGGCCGGGTCTTCCAACATTACAGGCTCACTATCGTTCGCCAGGGAAAAAAGTCGACCTCTAAATACCACGAAAGGTCTAAATATTGACGAAGAAATAGGGCGAAAGGTCTTAAAATAGACTAACTAATGGGGCAAACATCTTAACATCTGAAAACTAATGGGACTAAACATGAGGAATAAAGTGGTCCAGAAAAGCGGCCCATCCCCCCTTAACTCCTTCAGACTCATATGACGCAGAAGTTACCAGATTAGCAATAAGAAATAGAGTTCTCTCACTCTTATAATTACCTCTCCAAAATTAGTTTTCTGCCCACAGCTAACTCAAAGACAACTGCAGAGGTTGAAGTAACTAAACTAAAGGTTTATAAATACCCCTGATGGTAACAAAGGCTTTAAAGTATCCCCAATAGGCTCAAAATCGCGTCATATGTCGGACCATTTCGATTGATGTTCAGATAAAATCACCTGTATATAAATAAATACATCTGTATATATATATTTATAGCTGATATGATCCGAATATCAATGTAAATGGATATATTAGCATACAGAGAATCGCCAGAGCTCACGAACGTTTGTCAGTAGCTGTACATTAAGGGGAGACTGGCCGTTTGTTTGGTCTATTAATTAATTTATTCATATATGTTTTTAGTTTCCTCCCTAGACCTCCATCAAACTTAGAAAAACACCCCCTAGACCCCCCTTCAAGAAAAGTTTGTACATTTTTTGGTAGAAAAATGTCCCAACCGAAGGCCGGTTCCTCTTAAAATTGCAGGCTCGCTATCGCTCGCCAGGAAATAATCGACACCTAAATGGCACGAAAGGTTTTCAAATTGACAACGAAATGGGGTGAAAGGTGTTAAAATCGCCAAACTAATGGACCGCACGTCTTATCATCTCCAAACTAGTGGGGCTAAACATTAGGGAGAAGGGGATCCAGAAAAGCGGTGTTCCTCCCCTTAACAATTACATATAATATCTTAGTGACAACACAGATAATGCGGGAGACGGAATGCACAGACACTATAGTCTATTCGCTGTAAGTAGGCGAGAAATCATGACCTCTACCCTCTGTAACTCAAAAAGGGCTAGAGCAAATGGGCTGTACATTTCCACATCTATTCCTTGACCGACTCTTCCCAAATGGTAGAACAATTAGCTCGATTACCCTAATCGCTTTTGAGTTACTGAGGTTAGAAGTCATGATTGTTCGCCTACTTACAGCGAATAGACTATACCAGGGTAGGTTTATTAGGGCCTATGGTAAACAATGCTAAAATACCTTCTGGCAAATCAAATCGTCACTGAAAATATCCTTGTTGAGGGGTTAGTGCTGGGTTTTTGGTCTATATATATATTTGCTAATTTAGTTTTTAGTTTCCTCGCTAGACCTTCATCAAGCTTAGAAAAAAACCCATAGACCCCGTTTCAAAATAAATTTTTACATTTTTTGGTGGAAAAATTTCCTGGCCTAAAGCCGGTTCCTTCTAAAATTAGAGGCTCGCCAATGCTCGCCAGGAAAACATTTACACCTAAAGATCACGAAAGGTCTTAATATTGATAACAAAAATGAGGCGAAAGGTCTCAAAATCGCTAAACTAACAGAACGAACGTCTTAAAACCTCAAAACTAGTATGCTAAACATGAGGGAAAAGGGGGTCCAGAAAAAGCGAGTACTACCCCCTTAAAAAAAAATATATATTCCAGTGATTGATTTATCTCTGTCAAACCACCAGCTCACCACAACAGCGGGGCAGCCGAGCTTGAATAACAGCAGTAGTTATAACCAGACAGAGCCACACAGTTGGTCCTGAGGCACCCATCGTGTCCCTCTACAAGCAATCCAAAAGTCTGAAGAAAACGTGAAAACACATCCGTATAAATATGCTGCCGTGATTGTGATAGGCTTTATAAATATAAACTATACAAACATATTTTGTATTCATTATTGTTATTATTGTTTTGTAAGTGATGACATTAACCCTATTCTATGCAGGGCGGGTCTATTTTGATCCTCCTTGTTATATTCCATTAGTTTGGAGATGTTAAGACGTTTCACCTTATTAATTTGGTGATTATTGCACACTTCAATCCATTCAGGTGTCGATTTTTTTGGGCGAGCGAAAGCGAGCCTCCAATTTGGGTTTCCCGGCCTTCGGCCGGGAAATTTTTCTACCGAAAAATGTACAAACTTAGCTTGAAGGGGGTTTGGGGGAAGATTATTTAGTTTGAAGGTAGTCTGGAAATACGCCTTCCTATGTCTAAACTAAACTAAAATACATTGTTCGAAAAAGGCAAATATGATTACAACCGTCAATAATAATTAGGCAAAATATCATAAGAACCCCCAAAGACGTTGCACCAGAGAGTGTTAAGCAGTAATATAACTGAGTGGCCATTGTAGTCAAGTTAAATAAATGGACTCCTACTACAACGTTATTATTATTAATGGACTCCTACTACAACGTTATTATTATTAATGGAATCCTACTACAACGTTATTATTATTAATGGACTCCTACTACAACGTTATTATTATTAATGGACTCCTACTACAACGTTATTATTATTAATGGACTCCTACTACAACGTTATTATTATTAATGGACTCCTACTACAACGTTATTATTATTAATGGACTCCTACTACAACGTTATTATTATTAATCGATATTATTAATGGACTCCTACTACAACGTTATTATTATTAATGGACTCCTACTACAACGTTATTATTATTAATGGAATCCTACTACAACGTTATTATTATTAATGGACTCCTACTACAACGTTATTATTATTTTGATTATATTGGTATGAAAGGGTTAAAATAATACACTGGTTGGATAAATTGCTTTATTCAGAATAAAGGACTTAATAAAAATCTACCATTACATTGGGTGAGCAGTCCCACCACAAGTCTGCAAATACAATCCTGGCTCGCGATAAATCGACACCTGAATGGGGATAAACGTCTTAAAACAGTAGGCTGAATGGAACCGAATGGATACAAGCCAGAGAAAGAGAGAAAAGGAGAGAGAGAAAAAAAGCAGGTCACCCCCCTTAAGGGTAGATGGCATGTTTTTCTGGTCCTTTTCTTCCTCGTGTTAAGCCACATTTTTGTGATTTTTTTTTTATTTTTTCTATATTCCAACTTACTTCCTCTCGGGCATAGGCTGAGAGCCTTAACATTCACCGCTTTACAATGAACAGTGAAGCCCGTGAGGTCTTGTTCCAGTCTAGGGAGTGAGACATGTGAAGCACGTAGAGTACAACGAGCACCTGCCATCTTGCCTTCACATGAGGCACGGTGCTCACTCATGGCCCGAAACGAGCCCATCTCTGAAGCCACCTCGTTCCCGTGCTTCACTGTCTCTCCCCCTACACTCGGACTCTCACACTTACACACACAACGCCACCTGTTGAGCAGATAACTCACCAGGCATTGCACCCCTTTAGCATATTTTGAATATGGGAATATTCATACAGTGCTATTTAATCAGGGAACAATGAGGGTATTTTATTGACGTTTCGGTGGGCTTTTGGTAATGCACTGATACTAGGTACAGCACAAATTCCATCCCAATAATATCTTCCCATTGATACATCGGGATTTGAACCCGGGACCTTTGGATTACCAGGCCAGTGGCAAGACCACTCCACCACACCTCCCCTAAGACGTTCCACCCATTAGTTTGGCGATTTAAACACCTTTCCCCCCATTGTGTTGTCAATGTTAAGACCTTCCGTGCTATTTAGGTGTCGATTTTTTTTCCTGGCGAGGTGTCGATTTCTTCCTGGCGAGCGATAGCAACCCAGCATTGTCTGGAGCCAGAGACTTTTTTCTATCGATTTTTTTTTTTTTTTAGCTTGCTGTCAAAACAAACATATGTACTGTATATGCCGGCTCGCTACCGCTCGCCAGTAACAAATATTGACACCTGGATGGGGTAAATGTCTTAAAATAGTAGGCTGAATGGGGCCGAATGGATACAAGCCAAAGCGAGAGGGAGAGAAAGAGAAAAAAAGCGAGGTGGGCTCCTTTAATGTGAGCTACTTTGTGTGTTGTTCTCCTGGTGCCCTCTCTGTGTGTCACTCTGCTCCTGAGAACTTCATGTGACCCTCTGCCATTCTTACGCACTTTGTATGTCACTCAGCTGTGTGTCTGCTGGTGGCTTACAGTGTCTTTGTATGTCACTCAGCTGTTTGTCTGCTGGTGGCTTACAGTGTCTTTGTATGTCACTCAGCTGTTTGTCTGCTGGTGGCTTACAGTGTCTTTGTATGTCACTCAGCTGTTTGTCTGCTGGTGGCTTACAGTGTCTTTGTATGTCACTCAGCTGTTTGTCTGCTGGTGGCTTACAGTGTCTTTGTATGTCACTCAGCTGTTTGTCTGCTGGTGGCTTACAGTGTCTTTGTATGTCACTCAGCTGTTTGTCTGCTGGTGGCTTACAGTGTCTTTGTATGTCACTCAGCTGTTTGTCTGCTGGTGGCTTACAGTGTCTTTGTATGTCACTCAGCTGTTTGTCTGCTGGTGGCTTACAGTGTCTTTGTATGTCACTCAGCTGTTTGTCTGCTGGTGGCTTACAGTGTCTTTGTATGTCACTCAGCTGTTTGTCTGCTGGTGGCTTACAGTGTCTTTGTATGTCACTCAGCTGTTTGTCTGCTGGTGGCTTACAGTGTCTTTGTATGTCACTCTGCTGTTTGTCTGGTGGTGGCTTACAGTGTCTTTGTATGTCACTCAGCTGTTTGTCTGCTCGTGGCTTACAGTGTCTTTGTATGTCACTCAGCTGTTTGTCTGCTGGTGGCTTACAGTGTCTTTGTATGTCACTCAGCTGTTTGTCTGCTGGTGGCTTACAGTGTCTTTGTATGTCACTCAGCTGTTTGTCTGCTGGTGGCTTACAGTGTCTTTGTATGTCACTCAGCTGTTTGTCTGCTGGTGGCTTACAGTGTCTTTGTATGTCACTCAGCTGTTTGTCTGCTGGTGGCTTACAGTGTCTTTGTATGTCACTCAGCTGTTTGTCTGCTGGTGGCTTACAGTGTCTTTGTATGTCACTCAGCTGTTTGTCTGCTGGTGGCTTACAGTGTCTTTGTATGTCACTCAGCTGTTTGTCTGCTGGTGGCTTACAGTGTCTTTGTATGTCACTCAGCTGTTTGTCTGCTGGTGGCTTACAGTGTCTTTGTATGTCACTCAGCTGTTTGTCTGCTGGTGGCTTACAGTGTCTTTGTATGTCACTCAGCTGTTTGTCTGCTGGTGGCTTACAGTGTCTTTGTATGTCACTCAGCTGTTTGTCTGCTGGTGGCTTACAGTGTCTTTGTATGTCACTCAGCTGTTTGTCTGCTGGTGGCTTACAGTGTCTTTGTATGTCACTCAGCTGTTTGTCTGCTGGTGGCTTACAGTGTCTTTGTATGTCACTCAGCTGTTTGTCTGCTCGTGGCTTACAGTGTCTTTGTATGTCACTCAGCTGTTTGTCTGCTGGTGGCTTACAGTGTCTTTGTATGTCACTCAGCTGTTTGTCTGCTGGTGGCTTACAGTGTCTTTGTATGTCACTCAGCTGTTTGTCTGCTGGTGGCTTACAGTGTCTTTGTATGTCACTCAGCTGTTTGTCTGCTGGTGGCTTACAGTGTCTTTGTATGTCACTCAGCTGTTTGTCTGCTGGTGGCTTACAGTGTCTTTGTATGTCACTCAGCTGTTTGTCTGCTGGTGGCTTACAGTGTCTTTGTATGTCACTCAGCTGTTTGTCTGCTGGTGGCTTACAGTGTCTTTGTATGTCACTCAGCTGTTTGTCTGCTGGTGGCTTACAGTGTCTTTGTATGTCACTCAGCTGTTTGTCTGCTGGTGGCTTACAGTGTCTTTGTATGTCACTCAGCTGTTTGTCTGCTGGTGGCTTACAGTGTCTTTGTATGTCACTCAGCTGTTTGTCTGCTGGTGGCTTACAGTGTCTTTGTATGTCACTCAGCTGTTTGTCTGCTGGTGGCTTACAGTGTCTTTGTATGTCACTCAGCTGTTTGTCTGCTGGTGGCTTACAGTGTCTTTGTATGTCACTCAGCTGTTTGTCTGCTCGTGGCTTACAGTGTCTTTGTATGTCACTCAGCTGTTTGTCTGCTGGTGGCTTACAGTGTCTTTGTATGTCACTCAGCTGTTTGTCTGCTGGTGGCTTACAGTGTCTTTGTATGTCACTCAGCTGTTTGTCTGCTGGTGGCTTACAGTGTCTTTGTATGTCACTCAGCTGTTTGTCTGCTGGTGGCTTACAGTGTCTTTGTATGTCACTCAGCTGTTTGTCTGCTGGTGGCTTACAGTGTCTTTGTATGTCACTCTGCTGTTTGTCTGCTGGTGGCTTACAGTGTCTTTGTATGTCACTCAGCTGTTTGTCTGCTCGTGGCTTACAGTGTCTTTGTATGTCACTCAGCTGTTTGTCTGCTGGTGGCTTACAGTGTCTTTGTATGTCACTCAGCTGTTTGTCTGCTGGTGGCTTACAGTGTCTTTGTATGTCACTCAGCTGTTTGTCTGCTGGTGGCTTACAGTGTCTTTGTATGTCACTCAGCTGTTTGTCTGCTGGTGGCTTACAGTGTCTTTGTATGTCACTCAGCTGTTTGTCTGCTGGTGGCTTACAGTGTCTTTGTATGTCACTCAGCTGTTTGTCTGCTGGTGGCTTACAGTGTCTTTGTATGTCACTCTGCTGTTTGTCTGCTGGTGGCTTACAGTGTCTTTGTATGTCACTCAGCTGTTTGTCTGCTCGTGGCTTACAGTGTCTTTGTATGTCACTCAGCTGTTTGTCTGCTGGTGGCTTACAGTGTCTTTGTATGTCACTCAGCTGTTTGTCTGCTGGTGGCTTACAGTGTCTTTGTATGTCACTCAGCTGTTTGTCTGCTGGTGGCTTACAGTGTCTTTGTATGTCACTCAGCTGTTTGTCTGCTGGTGGCTTACAGTGTCTTTGTATGTCACTCAGCTGTTTGTCTGCTGGTGGCTTACAGTGTCTTTGTATGTCACTCAGCTGTTTGTCTGCTGGTGGCTTACAGTGTCTTTGTATGTCACTCAGCTGTTTGTCTGCTGGTGGCTTACAGTGTCTTTGTATGTCACTCAGCTGTGTGTCTGCTGGTGGCTTACAGTGTCTTTGTATGTCACTCAGCTGTTTGTCTGCTGGTGGCTTACAGTGTCTTTGTATGTCACTCAGCTGTTTGTCTGCTGGTGGCTTACAGTGTCTTTGTATGTCACTCAGCTGTGTGTCTGATGGTGGCTTACAGTGTCTTTTTTTATAAAGTGTTCATTTGGTAGTTGGCGTAAATGGGTTAAGTGATATAGTTCGAAGCTTAATAATTGTTGGAGGTCCTTTTTAAACTGCAAAAAATCGTCTAATATTAGCTAGAGTAAAGTTACATAGACGTCACCGGTACAGAAGGGGTTGAGACCTCACATCATTCTCATCTTGTTCGGCGATCAACATCAGTTCTCTCGGTTGAGAGCCGAGCGTATCAACCAATGCGCAACAGGACACTTATACAAATGGCGAATATAGATATACATATACATGTTCTGCCACCACTGAAGTACCGAGCCATTATAATTGCTGCATGGTTTATGTTGTGGTATGGTACTAATGTGTCCTTCTGTCTGCCACCGTTTGATACACATATACATATTCTGCCACCACTGAAGTACTGAGCCATTATAGTTTATATACGTTTCATGTTGTGGTATAGTATTAAGGTGTCCCTCCGTCAGCCAGCGTTTGATCCACCTGCTGACAGTGGAGTGGCTAACACCGATCTTCTGGGCAATATCGCGGATTGATTGTCCTCGCTGCCACAACTTCACTAAACTTCGGCGCTCACTGTAACTTGTCCTTCGGGAGTAAGACTGTCCCATCATTATGTTATATCTGAAAATATATGGATATTTTAAGGAGAGATGGTTCGTTGTTCTGTTCCCCCTTCTTCCTCGTGTTTACCCCCATGAGTTTTCAGATTTTAAGATGTTCGGCCCATTAGTTTGTCTATTTTAAAACCTTTCGTCCAATTTCTATATCAATATCAAGACCTTTCGTCCCTTTTAAGTGTCGATTTTTTTCCTGGCAAGCGATAGCGAGTATGTAATTTAAGAGGAACCGGCCGTCGGTCGGGACATTTTCCTACCAAAAAATTTACAAATTTATCACGCTGGGTGTGGAGGGGGGTCTTGAGAGTGATATTTTTGTATTAAATATGTTAACCTTATTTTATTGTATTATTTTCCTAAGGCATCATGGAGGTATAGGGGCATAGGGGTAAATTACCCCCCCCCCCCTTGCCATTAAATACACTGTCATACTCGTGTGTTGCCACTTTTATGTCGCCATTTCAGGCACATGCCCATTAAGGGGAGGTATTTAGTTTGTTCCCTAGACCTCCATCAAGCTTATTATTACACCCCCTTGAGTCCCTTTCAAGACAAATTTGTACATTTTTCGGTAGAAAAATTTTCCGGCCGAAGGCCGGGTCTTCTTAAATTACAGGCTCGCTATCGCTCGCCAGGCTAAAATCGACACCTGAATTGCACGAAAGGTCTTAATATGGGGTGAAAGTTCTTAACCCTTAATTAGCGGCGAGCAACATAAGTCGAGTTAAAAAAAGCTGGACTATGTGGCGGCGCTCGACATAACTCGAGTGGCAATTTCAGCACGTAATGTGGCTGAGAGAGAGAGACAAGTGGTGGCAGGAGACTAGCGAGCGTATGACTGCTCTAGACCACCGCGGCGAACCTACTGACACAAATCTCAGCTCCCTCCTCCCTCTCTCACTCGCTACATACTCAATTATGTACTGAAAGTACCGAATTACCTGCTTTTTGCACTCGCGTTGCACGGTTATTGCAAGAAAACTATCCATCATACAAGGATCGTTATGGTGTCATTCGAAAGCTCTGTTTATGCCCTTTCAGGGATAGGTATTTGTTTTACGTTCTGGGTCTTATTTAGGCATGAAAATGATCACGTAAACAGCCCTATTTTGGCTAAAAACACCCCGCTGTGCGGTACACATAAATAAACCGCATAGGCCGCTCGTAAGGTGTTAAAATCGCTAAATTAATGGGGCAAACGTTTTATAATATCAAAAGCAATGGGGCTAAACATGAGGGAGAAAGGGGTCAAGAAAAAAATCCCTCAAGTTGAGATCTCCCCTTAAGCGTCTTGGTCTGCCTTTTGATTGATTGCCGTTCTAGCCTACACACCTCTCGATTATTGCCGTTCTAGCCTACACGATCTAGCCTCTCGATTATTGATTGCCGTTCTAGCCTACACACCTCTCGATTATTGATTGCCGTTCTAGCCTACACACCTCTCGATTATTGATTGCCGTTCTAGCCTACACACCTCTCGATTATTGATTGCCGTTCTAGCCTACACACCTCTCGATTATTGCCGTTCTAGCCTACACACCTCTCGATTATTGATTGCCTATCTAGCCTACACACCTCTCGATTATTGATTGCCGTTCTAGCCTACACACCTCTCGATTATTGATTGCCGTTCTAGCCTACACTCCTCTCGATTATTCCTATAATTTATCTCCAAACATTCTACACACTCCACATACATTCCTAAACATTTTCATTTCCACAGCTCTCACTCTCGACATGACAAACATAGTATACAATCAGCCTTATAATTCACTGCAAATATTCTAGCATTTGGCTCAAATATAGCATGACACACAGCAAATGGTTCCATGTCAGTTGAACTAGTGCCACTTCAACCAGTGCCACTTTAACCAGTGCTAACTCAACCAGTGGCCACTTCAACCAGTGACCATTTCAACCAGTGACCATTTTAACCAGTAACCTAACCTAACCTAACCTAACCTAACCTAACCTAACCTAACCTGATTTCCCATGGAATGATTTCTGCTTCCGTGGCCGGGGACCCTCGGAGAGTGCTGAACGCATTACCGAGGTAATCCTATCGGGCATGGAACCATGCATTCCATTCTCTTTCTCTCAGACTAATGCTAACAAATCTTGGTTTACACACGCCTGTTCTACTGCTGTCCGCAATAAGGAGGAAGCATTCAAACGGTACCGACGCCTTAAAACTCAAGACTCTCATTCTTCCTATGTTTCTGCCCGGAATCAAGCCAAATCTGTTCTTCAACTTGCCAAACACTCTTTCATCAATAATAAATGCACTGAACTATCCAACTCTAGCTCTTCCCAAGCTTTCTGGCATCTAGCCAAAAACCTCTCCAACAATTTCTCTTCCTCGTCTTTCCCTCCCCTTTTCCACTCTGATGGCACAACCATCACTTCTTCCTCTTACAAAGCTAAACTCTTCGCTCAAACTATTGCTAGAAACTCAACCTTGGATGATTCCGGTCCTCCCTCTCCACCCTCCTCTCTCTTACTTATGCCTAATATCCTAATCTCGTCTAAAGATGTACTTTCTACCCTCTCTTGGCTTAATACTAATAAGGCGTACGGTCCGGACGGTGTTCGTCCTGTTGTTCTCAAAAACTGTGCTTCCGTGCTAACTCCCTGCCTAGGCAAACTCTTTCGCCTCTGTCTATCCTCTAACGTCTTCCCTTCATGCTGGAAATTTGCTCACATTCAACCTGTCCCAAAGAAGGGTGACCGCTCTCAACCCTCCAACTATCGTCCAATTGCTCTTATCTCTTGTCTTTCTAAAGTTTTTGAAACTATTCTTGCTTCCAAATTTCTTAAGCATTTCTCTTCTCACAATCTGCTCTCAGATCGCCAGTATGGCTTTCTTAAGGGTCGCTCTACTGGTGATCTTCTTTCATATCTTACTAACTCTTGGTCATCCTCCTTTCGGGAATTCGGTGAGACTTTTTCTATTGCACTAGACATATCGAAAGCCTTCGATAGAGACTGGCACAAATCATTAATTTCTAAACTACCCTCCTTCGGTTTCTATCCCTCCATCTGTGCCTTTGTCTCTAATTTCCTTTCCGGCCATTTCCATAGCCGCGGTTGTGGACGGCCATTGTTCACTTCCTCACCCTATAAACTCCGATGTTCCTCAGGGCTCTGTCCTATCTCCTATTCTCTTTCTAATTTTTATGAATGATCTCCTCAACTGTACCTCAATTCCCATCCATTTATACACAGACGACTCAACCTTACACTACTCCATTAGTTTTTCAGAACGCCCCAGCCAGCAATCCCTTAATGACAAACGTAATGAAGCCATATAACTCTTAAATTCTGATCTAAATACTATCTCCAATTGGGGCAGAGAAAACCTTGTTACCTTTAATGCTTCCAAAACCCAATTTCTCCATCTATCTACCCGCCAGGATCTCCCAGCGGACTATCCCTTATTCATCAACAATACAAAAATCAATCCTTCATCTTCTTTCAATATTCTTGGTGTCTCTTTTTCTTCTGATCTCAGTTGGAAGGACCATATTACCAGTCTTGCTAAGGCAGCCTCCCAGAAGCTGGGTGTGCTCAACCGCCTTAGGGGGTTCTTCTCCCCTGCACAACTTCTTGCTCTGTACAGGGGCATAGTGCATCCTTGTATTGAGTATTGTTCACATGTGTGGAGAGGGTCCTCTCACACCGCTCTCCTAGACAAAGTTGAAAGGAAGGCCTTTCGTATCATTAACTCCCGTCCACTCACTAACTCTCTGCAATCTCTCTCTGTCCGCCGCAATGTTGCATCTCTCTCGCTATTCCATCGCTACTATAATAATCAGTGTTCCTCAGAGCTTTCCCAGTGTATACCACCTCCTTTACGTAGGGCACGTGGCAGCCGTCTTGCAACTCAATCCCACCCCTACTCTGTGCAACTCTCCATCCCAAGAGTGAAACGTTACTCTCAAACTTTCTTCTACTCAACAGCTGAGCTCTGGAACCCTCTCCCAGAATCAGTCTTTACCTCTTCCTATGACTTAAATTGCTTCAAACTCCGTGTGTCCAGGCATTTTGGCTCGAATATCCCTTGATTTTGGCCCTGTCACTCTTTCAACTATGGGGGAGGCACTCGCTATAGGCAGTTCTGCCTTTTGCCTCCCTCAATCACATAGAAAAAAAAAAAAAAAAAAAAAAAAAAATAACCTACTGGTTAAAATGGTCACTGGTTGAAATGGTCACTGGTTGAAGTGGCCACTGGTTGAGTTAGCACTGGTTGAAGTGGCACTGGTTCAACTGACCTGTCACCACAGCAAATGCTTAATACCAATTAGTCACACGAATAAACCTATAATGTATACAAATAATATCTCACCTGACTCACGGTGAAGGTGAGGGGGCAGGTGAGGCCGGAGCGGGACTCTGACAGCCTGGAGCAACAGCTGACCACTGAGTGCTGACAGGCCTCCCACCCTCCTTATATAACCCCTACAACACAGTCAACACCTCCCCTCCCACCACACAGTGAACACCTTCCCCCTCACCACCCAGTCAACACCTCCCCTCCCACCACCCAAATAACACCACCCCTCCCACCACCCAGTTAACACCTTCCCTCTCACCACACAGGGAACACCACCCAGTGAACATTTTCCTCTCACCACCCAGTGAACATCTTCCCTCTCATCACCCAAATAACACCACCCCTCTCACCACCCAGTTAACCGCTTCCCTCTCACCACACAGGGAACACCACCCAGTGAAAATGTCCCTCTCACCACCCAGTGAACATCTTCCCTCTCACCACCCAAATAACACCACCACTCCCACCACCCAAATAACACCACCCCTCTCACCACACAGGGAACACCACCCAGTGAACATTTCCCTCTCACCACCCAGTGAACATCTTCCCTCTCATAAAGAAATACATATATATAAATACACATTGCCTGTAACTATTAACCTTTCTATTATTAATTGCCTAGATAGCTATATTTAAGGTAAAGTTTAATCTGAGTGCAAGAACAACACCCGAAGCTTGAAGGATGTTTATCTAAGTGCAAGAACAACACCCGGAGCTTGAAGGATGTTTATCTGAGTGCAAGAACAACACCCGGAGCTTGAAGGATGTTTATCTAAGTGCAAGAACAACACCCGGAGCTTGAAGGATGGTTATCTAAGTGCAAGAACAACACCCGGAGCTTGAAGGATGGTTATCTAAGTGCAAGAACAACACCCGGAGCTTGAAGGATGGTTATCTAAGTGCAAGAACAACACCCGGAGCTTGAAGGATGTTTATCTAAGTGCAAAATCAACACCCGGAGCTTGAAGGATGTTTATCTAAGTGCAAGAACAACACCCGGATCTTGAAGGATGTTTATCAAAGTGCAAGAACAACACCCGGATCTTGAAGGATGTTTATCGAGAATTGAAAAGGATGAACTAAGATTTTCATTATTTACTTAATGATTAACCCCTTCTGTGCCGATGACGTTTTTTGTACTTTATTCTAGCTATATTTAGACGATTGTGTTCAGTTTAAATAGGGCCTCCAGCAATTAACAGGCTTCGAACTATCTCACTTACCCTTTTTACTACCACAGATCCTTCTTAAACTGCACAAAATCGTCACCTACTTTTTGTTCTCTTCCTCTCATGTTCTCGCGCTCTTGCTCTGGCTTGTATCCATTCGGCCCTATTCAACCAACTGTTTTAAAACGTTTATCCCCATCCAGGTGTCGATTTCTTCCTGACGAGCGATAGCGAGCCAGCATTGTATGGAGAAATCCGGCTTCGCCGGACACATTTTTCTGTCGACAAATTTAAAAATTTAGCTTGCTATCAAAACAAAAATATATATATGCTGGCTCGCTACCGCTCGCCAGGAAAATATTGACACCTGGATGGGAGTAAACGTCTTAAAACAGTAGACGTCGCCGGTACAGAAGGGGTTAATATAGATACTGAGAGGCTCGGTTGTCTCTTGGGTACGAGTGTAGGATATAAAGGATTACAAAGGAAATCAAGCAACAACAGATCTAGGGGTTAGACCGATAGGAATGGCACAAGACTCCTATTGCTTGTGTTATGGGCATTCTGATATTCTGAACTGTGTCGGTGGTGTAATGGCTTAGATGCTTATGTTCTGGGTGTGGTGTCCCGAGTTCGAATCCCGGGAGGACCATATGCTTTCATTAGTTAGGTGCTTATATGTTCTGGGTGTGGTGTCCCGAGTTCGAGTCCCGGGAGGACCATATGCTTTCATTAGTTAGGTGCTTATGTTCTGGGTGTGGTATCCCGAGTTCGAGTCCCGGGAGGACCATATGCTTTCATCAGTTAGGTGCTTATGTTCTGGGTGTGGTGTCCCGAGTTCGAATCCCGGGAGGACCATATGCTTTCATTAGTTAGGTGCTTATGGTCTGGGTGTGGTGTCCCGAGTTCGAATCCTGGGAGGACCATATGTTTTCATTAGTTTATTCAGGTACATTGGGGTTTGTAATTGATGATTAATGTTAACCCTTTCAAGCTCCAATACGTGTTTCTGTTCTGTTTTCTGGCTACTATTAGACGATTTTATTCAGATTAGTAACGGTATACGGAAGTCAAAGGGTTGATAGAGATAGTATTTACTCTTTTAATACCCACAGATCCTTCCTAAGCTGCATACAATCGTCTAATGATTACCAAAATAAACTGCTAAAACGCGTCAGAGCTTCAAGGGGTTAAGAACGGGGTGTTACTTATTTACACTATTTCATTTACATTCTCGCTGTCGTTCCTCTCTCCCTCTCTCTCTAATTGACCACTTGCGAGTTTCAGGCTATAAAGAAGTTGGAGCTGTAGGCGTCAATACTTAACATAATTACTAGCATAAATACGGTCGTAGTGCATCTATAAATTCATACAGTCAAATTCACTATGCTTTCTAACCATCAGAAACCTAAATTATTATTGCATTTCTATTTCGCAAGTGGTCAATGTAGAATCATTTCTAGGGTTTCACCTCCTCTAGGTTATCGAAGAAGGAATGTTCGTAAGGGCTGACCAATCTCACCAACTCCTCTAACTCTTCTTCTTAAGGGGACCCACCTCGCTTTTGTTCTCATTCTCTTCCTCCCTCTTTGGCTTGTATCCATTCGTCCCCATGCAGCCTACTGTTTTAACACATTTACTCCCATCCAGGTGTCAATATTTTCCTGGTGAGCGGTAGCGAGCCAGCATATATATATTTTTGCTTTGACAGCAAGCTAAATTTGTACATTTTTCGATAGAAAAATTACTCCGGCGATGCCGGATTTCTCCATACAATGCTGGCTCGCTATTGCTTGCCAGGAAGAAATCGACACCTGGATTGGGATAAACGTCTTAAAACAGTTGGCTGAATCGGGCCGAATGGATACAAGCCAGAGAAAGAGAGAAAAGGAGAGGAAGAGAAAAAAAAGTAGTTAACCCCCCTTAATCTGGATCGGACACGTAGGCAGGAACAGATACTCTGGTTCACCTTTTGTTTTCATCTCAGACTCGTAATACAGGAGCCACTGGTTACTCTGGGGCATTGGACATTAAGCCGGTATCACACGAGAGCTTTTATAGTCAACATTCGATCATCAACATTTTTCTGGCAACATTTCTGGAATATTTTACACTGGAATCGGAAACTAGATTGATGGTGGATGAATTTAGGTGACAGAAATAGATTAAATGGTGACCTCTTGAGCTGCCAGACCAGTGTTGAGGATAAATGTTGAGTGAACAAGCGCTCGTGTGATACTTGGTTAACTCTGGGTCCTGGGGTGATCCTGATGCCCGGAGCAGAGGCGTGAGAGGGGTAAAGGTAGAGAAATGCTGCTGGAATCAGAATTGGTGGGGTAATGGCCGAGTTACAGCATTTGTAGTTCTTCCTTGGACATTTCGTAATCGTTCGCTAGGGAACTCGTCTTAGCTAATCATTGAATGGCTATTCCTTATCTGATCTCGGTCAATCATCGGTTTTGGCTTTGTGGGACGTCTTTCACGATGCTCATTCGATGTTCTTGTCCATTGAGTGGTTCCAGGTGAAGGTGCAGGGTTTGGGGCAATGGAGGTCGGGTGAAGGTCAATTGTACTGCCCTTACTTCCGCTGAACCTATGAAGGGGAGGGGGGTTAAGGTCAAAAGTCAAGTTCAAAGGTCAAATTAATTTATCCTAAGCTCCTCTTATACTGTTGAATGTATCTTCAACAAATGTTACAGGCAAATACAGTTAGTCATTACGACGAGTGTCCATATGTGTTGTGTTACTCAAAGGTCAAGGTCAAAGGCCAAGGTCACATAATATGGTTATTATTTCTTATGTTCACACTTTCATTTGAATTACACCATATTCATGATGTTAAATAAAGGTAACATTGGTGCTATGCTGACCAAATTTTTAGAAAATGTTCAACTTGCTAAAGTCCAAGATCAAAGGTCAAAGTACTATGTTTATTATGTCCTAACTTACTGATAGTTTATCACTACAATATGTTTATAAAATTCCAATATATATTGGAATACCGATAAATATATTATGCCAATGAAATATGTATATATATTTAATCTATTTTGTATTAATTTCACCACACCACCAAACACCTCCAATGAAATTAATGAAAGCATATATGTGCTCCACCGGGATTCGAACCTGGATTATCACACACAGATTTTAGACACCTTAACCATTACACCACCAATGGAACACAAAACATCTAATGCAAGGTCAAGGTCATAAGTCTAGGTCAAATATAGGGTCAATTTGATAACTGTTTGCAACTAATTAATAGTTGCATGTTACATGAAAGTTAATACAATCAATTTTTAGGTGATTATGATGGTCAAAATAGAGATCAAAAGTCAACTAAAACTATTCTTCTAATACCACCTAAATTAATTGGTTAACTTTCAACACATTAGGCACACATATTTATTTGCCAATGCAACGGTCACTCAAGATGTGTAATCCTACATAAAGGTCAGTGTCAAAGGTCAAGATCATGGGTCAATTTATTGCATTTGTAAACAAATACTAATCACTCAACAAACTCAAAGTATTAATTGTTTTTAACATAAATAACATTGACCGGATTTCATATAAATATAAAGTTAAGGTCAAAGATCAAACCCAGAATGTTTTATAAATTGCTTTCATAATGTGACACATAGATTACCTGTAAAACTACCTGCTATTTTCTAAAAGTCTATTCAAGCAACAAAGAAAAAATACATTTGTCATAGGTCGAGGTCACAGGTAAAGGTCATCTAGTTCGGTCAGTATATTATCTTCACAATCATTTATATACATTTTACAAACTTTACTGAAAATGTTTATTATATGATAAATATAATAGCCATTATTCAGACAATTAACATCAGGGTCACAGGCCATGGTCAAAAGTGAATATACAGTATATATATATATATATATAATTTCTGCAATGGAGCTTCCTCTTGGGAATCGAAGTCTCACAAGGAAAAGGAGAACCAGCGTAGTATATATATATATATATATATATACATATATATATATATTACATCTCAAAATTATACTATTTACTATGAAATCGTTATAACCAACTTTCATATAATTTTAAGAAAATCTACTTGCTATGAATGATATTATGTAAGCAACTATACATGAGAGGGGGAAATCATTGTAACTCTTTGTAACTTCCCCCTACTAAAACCAATGACTCAGGTTCCTTTCCAACACTATTAAGCCTACTATAGCACCTTGATATCGCCCAAGCATCTGATCGTATGACCAATGACGGTCACGTGGCTGTAAGGTGTTTCGAGGTTGCCAAAGCAGGTGAGAGGTGTAGAGAGGTATTGAGAGGTTAGATAGACATTAGCCACGAGCAGCGAGCGAACATAGCTCAGAGATTCCTCTCAATATAGGGAATTCTCTATTTACTTATATTTAGTACTTCTGTATACTATTTCAGTTGATACTTGAAAAAATAACTAAGTTGGTTCTGGATATCAAACATTCTATAATTTACCCTTTTACCTATAAGCATCAATATTATATTTATTAGGTTTAAAAGGACGTAAACGGTGGCAGCATTACTATTACTATAATCTACATAATTAATCTATCATCATCGAGCAGAGAGAACGAGAGCTGAGATCAACCTATCTTCAATCAACCTATAACTAAAACATAATATCTACATCTCTAAAGGCCATCGACACCTTCGGTCAGCCTTATATAGAGTCAACAGCTAAACCAAGATAGGAGCGTATCTCAAAACGTCTTCCTAATCTTATTACCCATGCTTACAGTGACTGTCAAAAGCCATTCGTAACATGGTGGCAGCGGTGGGATCATTAATATTTTATTATTTGAGGTGGTTTACACCACATTCCTTCGAAGAATTTTCAAGCCTGCACTCAACCATTCTACCAATTTCCGGTGTTCCAGCTCAGGTTTTCCAGTCTACAATTATCCAGTCTCTAACATTCTACCAGTATCTCCAATTTGATCCAGTTTTATCCGGTCTACAATACCAATCATATAGCAGCACAGCATTCATTGTTTCCTGAGTTCCTGTTCAATTTATCTCTGTTAATTTCCAACCACAAACCACCATTTCTACACTTCGAGATTCTACCAGTCTACCAGTCAACTAGTCTACCATTCTACCAGCTGCCGGGAGACAATGTTCGTGAGAGGGGAGCCTGTGTCAGCTGAGCAGACTCAGCGCATGTGTTGATAAACAGAGGCTGACCTCTGCCCTCGACCACACACTCCTGGTGTAGAAAATTGGCTATCTACACTACTCGCTTCCAGTGTTTTTAAAGGTGTGTACAGTGTATAATCAAACCTCTATATATTGCGGTCAATTATTTCCCGCATGTCTAGCGAGATAAATTAATTTTTCTAAATATGTCTCATGCAATGAGTCTTCCTAGATATTGCGTGTTTTCTAACACATGTCAAATCGTCAGTGACATGACGGTCAATTTATCATGTCGTTCAGTCAAAACTCCAATTTCTCATCATGTCATTTCATATCTGTATTCTCATATGGATCATGTCATACCGCGACCTCCTGACCCGTCCCATGATCGTAGACGGACGGACAGACAGACAGTCACTCATCCTGCGAGTCAGTCAG
Organism: Paralithodes platypus; assembly: GCA_032716605.1. Taxonomy (NCBI): domain Eukaryota; kingdom Metazoa; phylum Arthropoda; class Malacostraca; order Decapoda; family Lithodidae; genus Paralithodes; species Paralithodes platypus. The sequence goes on along the minus strand of CM064578.1, from coordinate 32,943,454 downwards.
TCTGTCTCTTTCCCTTGCATAGTGTATAAGTGTGTGCGAGTTGCGGTAATGTCCAGATGTATCCCTAATTAAATTGTTATTCCTAAGTGATAACATTCTTTTTAAGAATTTATAGGGGTTAATTTCCCAAGTCAGTAATATTAATTTTTCTTAAGTTTCTTAAACCCGCACTTTGATCTAGGCGGTTGAGTTAAATTCAATTAAAAACATCTGAAGTTTTAAAATTATTCTAATATTCATCAATTAAACATTTTTTTTTGTTTTGTTTTTTTTTTTTAAAGTGCGCGAGTGGCGCATTAGGCCTATGTCGTTTCGATTTCGACTCGCTCGCGGCAGCCAAGGTAGTTGATTTCATTCTTGTTATTTATAAGTGCGTCTGTGTAACAAGTTTATTGTACGTACAGTGTGATTTTAATTTCTCTTAACATCTATTGTGATTTCTAACGAGTTTGACATTCCATCTTAATTTGTTTTCTTTAGCTCGCTAGTAGGCCTATAATGTTTCTTTTGTTAACATGATGGTCAATACTATTTCCTTTAATTTGAGTGCGAGTTTGTAAAGATTTAATTTTCGGGTTTTAAGTAACATCTGTTTGTCCAAATTGTGGAATCTACCGAAATACACTCGTTCAAGTTTTTTTTTTCGAGTTTCTTTTGAATTGATTTTTGGAAGTTTGATTGATTGATATTTTCATGCAGTATTATATTTTGGAAGCGTTCAATTAGTCTTTTATTTTCCGTTCAGTACTTTCTTAGTTAATTATATTCCTTTCATTTTGTTTTGCCCATTGTTGTGTATGCGTTTCTGCCTATTGGCTACAGTCACGGGCTGTAGCCTATATTTCGGTAAATTTTCGTTCGCTAATATTGTGCCAATATTTTTTGTTCATGAGGATTTTTCCTAAGTTGAAAGTATTTTTCCCCTCGCGTTTAATTTCGAATTAATTTTGTTTGGATCACAGGATATTATTAGTCATGTGTTTTCCATTGTTTCTAACGAGTTACTTACTGTTCAATATTATTGATTTCTCTTTATTCTAATTTGTCATTTTTTTTTAGGAGTTGAAATCATATGTTTAATTTCCGTAGAATTACTCTTTTCACTTTTACACAATGGAGGTCAAGCAACATCAGATCTTTAGTTTGGGGGAGCCCAGTGAGATAAAAAACAATCTATTATTTAGTATATTTGCATGAAACATTGGCTATAGTTTTTCTAATATAAATGTTTGATTTCATTGTTTTGGCTTATTTCATTGAAAAGAGATAATTTTGGAAAATAGGTTTGGAATATTGGGGCAAACTGAAATAAAATTTCCCGGGTATATAGATAATTTATTTTTTTCGTGGTCCTCGTTGGATGAACGGCCATGGAGGAGAAGGGAAATATTATGTATATCCTATTGAGACTCTTTGAAAATTATTTTTTTGTTCTCAACATTTATATGTTTGGTGTGGAATGTTATGATTCTATGATAAAATAAAATGTAGGAGTTAGTTTATTAATGTCTGTATGTAGGTACTTGAATTGATCTAAGCGTTTTTATTTTGGGTTTGTTTACGGTTTTATTTTTGTGGGGGTTCTTTTTTGTGGTGAAATTTGTTGCCCAGGTGTGGTATGTTATTTAATGTATTTATTTTGGAATTAATTGTACACTACTGTAAGTTGAAACTGGGGTTTTGCTTCGACGAGTGTGTGATTTTATGAGATATTTTAGGATTGGCCATAGGAAATGCATTATTTTGGAAAACGGGTAGCTCCCGGTTGAAAAGATTTATTACAATTTTAGTTGAATATTCTATGTGATTTTATTTGCGAAATGAAAAAAAAATCAGAATAGGAAGGGATTATATTGCACTCCAAGGGAATTTGGATTTATGTGTTTCATATTGATATATATCATGTTCCTATAGATTAGGATGTTTATTCCTTTTATTTTTGCAATGGATTTAAACTATAGGGTTTTAACTTTTTTGTTTCGGTTTTATATATGTTTTTATAAACTTGGATGGTATTATGATACACGCCACGGGATTGTGGAATTATGTTTATTACTAGTTGGTGTTTTTCCTAGGGGATTTTTTTTTATTTCAATACAATTGTGTATGTGTGAATTTTTCTCTAGGATTTTTTTTTTACATCTGTATATTTTAGTTTTTCATCTTGTTTTACATCAATATTACTTTGCTTTGTTAATTGTATTACTCCAAACTTCATTGCATATTGGGTTTTTATTCTTTTTGGGTTTCTTATTGGGATTTTGTTTGAAGATAATACCTATAGTATTTTTCTTTTTGCAATTCTTTTTGTTCATTGGCTTGGCAATTATGTTTGCTTTGTTCAATTTGTAATCCGTTCTTTATAATTGTACTATAACCTTTATATTTTATTAACAAAATACTTCGAAAATTTCCATTCCACTTTCGATTTTTTTTCAACTGATTTTTGTTTTATCTTTAACTTAATTCTTTTACTCTTACATAATTTTAAGTATCTGCCTTGCGCAAGATTTTAGTGTGGGCGTATTACATCTCAAAATTATACTATTTACTATGAAATCCTTATAAAAAAAAATCATATAATTTTAAGATAATCTACTTGCTACGAATGATATTATGTAAGCAACTATACATGAGAGGGGGTAATCATTGTTGTAACTCTTTGTAACTTCCCCCTACTAAAACCAATGACTCGGGTTCCTTTCCCACACTATTAAGCCTACTATAGCACCTTGATGTCGCCCAAGCATCTGATCGTATGACCAATGACGGTCACGTGGCCGTAAGGTGTTTCGAGGTTGCCAAAGCAGGTTAGAGGTATTGAGAGGTTAGATAGACATTAGCCACGAGCGAGAGAACATAGCTCAGAGATTCCTCTCAATATAGGGAATTCTCTATTTACTTATATTTAGTACTTCTGTATACTATTTCAGTTGATACTTGAATAAATATCAAAGTTGGTTCTGGATATCAAACATTCTATAATTTACCCTTTTACCTATAAGAATCAATATTATATTTATTAGGTTTAAAAGGACGTAAACGGTGGCAGCATTACTATTACTATATATCTACATAATTAATCTATCATCATAGAGCAGAGAGAACGACAGCTGAGATCAACCTATCTTCAATCAACCTATAACTAAAACATTAACAGGGATCTGCCTTGCTTAGGCCAATCGGCTTTCTGCAGACTCCCATTTTCTTATGTTCTTATGTTCTTATAATATCTACATCTCTTAAGGCCATCGACACCTTCAGTCAGCCTTATAATATAGAGTCAACAGTTAAACCAAGATAGGAGCGTATCTCAAGACGTCTTCCTAATCTTATTACCCATACTTACAGTGACTGTCAAAAGCCATACGTAACATATATATATATATATATATACATATATATATACAGTATATATATACAGTATATATATATATATATATATATATATATATATATATATATATATACATATATATATACAGTATATATATACAGTATATATATATATATATATATATATATATATATATAGCTGCTAGGGCTAGGATTCAAACCATACAGGCAGGAGGTCTAGTCACCTATACCTCAACAGAGGTTAACCTCAACTTGTGTGGGGAACAGACATTTTGTAATCGAACTCCGGCTCCCTATGACATCTATTCCCTGGCTGACCCTTCCCAAATGGTACAAATATTAACTCGATTACTATACTATAGTAATTTGTGAGTTATAAATATTAATGTTCAAGAGTTTTTGCCTACTTATTTGGAACAGGGTATATAGTTCTGCTTTAAAATATATAGGCATTCATGAGGCAATGAGAAAGTATCTAATAATAACTATAGGTAGTACCAACGAACTTGACAATAATCTTCATCCCTGACCTATCTGTAACTCATGAGTGCCTAGAGCAAGCTGGCTGTAAATATCTACACCTATTTCCTGGTGAACTCTTCCCAAATATATAGAAACGTCAGCCCGATTGTTTTTATTCATTTCGAGTTATAAGACATTCAGGGATCAGTATTATTGTCAAGTACGCTGGCACTACCTATACCAGACAACTATAGAATACCAATGTTTATCTGGTCCTCGTACTACCTATACCAGACAACTATAGAATACCAATGTTTATCCAGTCCTCGTACTACCTATACCAGACAACTATAGAATACCAATGTTTATCCAGTCCTCGTACTACCTATATACCAGACAACTATAGAATACCAATGTTTATCCGGTCCTCGTACTACCTATACCAGACAACTATAAAATACCAATGTTTATCCGGTCCTGGCACTACCTATACCAGACAACTATAGAATACCAATGTTTATCCGGTCCTCGTACTACCTATACCAGCCAACTATAAAATACCAATGTTTATCCGGTCCTGGCACTACCTATACCAGACAACTATAGAATACCAATGTTTATCAGGTCCTCGCACTACCTATACCAGACAACTATAAAATACCAATGTATATCCGGTCCTCGTACTACACCCTTCCACGGGATCCACAGGGACCGTGGATAAGCCGGTATCACACAAGATCTTTTATAGTCAACATTCGATCATCAAAATTTTTCTGACATTTCTAGAATATTTTGCACTGGTATCCGAAACTAGATTTATGATAGATGAATTTAGATAACCGAAATATATAATGTTGACCTCATAAGCTACCAGACCAGTGTTGAGGATAAATGTTGCGGGAAAAGACGCTCGTGTGATACCTGTATAAGCATACAAACGAACGAACGAATTTAATCAAAAGAAAACGGATTTTTAGCTGATTACTCATAGAAAATTAAATTGTATGTATAATTACGTGTGCAATATGTTGTTTGTAATTTCAATGCTTATGCAATATAATTGCTTGGTAAAGTTAAGGTACTGTCAAGAAAATGTAATTTGTATTTATTTTTATGTAATGTGATAAAGGTAATCTACGAACACCTTCATTTGCCCTCTATGGTTAAAATTTCGTCAATATCGTAATTCTCCTTTGGTCAGACTTAAACTGATGGTTGACTATAGTCTATTTTTTCCAGCTGATGATAAATTGAATCCCTTAGCATCTGAGTTCTTGATTCTTACTGGAAATATATGATACTGCTATGTCTGTGCGTCATTTATTGCCAAGTGTTCATAATTAGCAACATATTTCGCTACAAAATCATGGTAATAGTCGAGTAATCAGGATGGAGAGATAGTAATTCACCATCAGCTGGACAAAAAAAAACAGAGTATAATGTATTATGTTGGAAATGAATCATTAATTCAGGAGGATATGCAATATCTTATATAACTATTAATCATAACGACGTGGCAGTCTTCCAGCGTAAGCTGAATATTTAGTGATGCAAGTTTGACATAAGTAGAAGGAAAATAACACGAATAAAAAACATACTTATTACATTGCATATATTTATAGATTATACATAACAAACGCAAAATGTTAATGTGTGTAAATAATTAGCACAATGATGTGGCTTGTGGAAACACTAGCCCCATCACGGTGACGATGCTCTTATGTGATCACACTATAGTCTATTTGTTTCCAGCTGAGGGTAAATTGTCATGTTTCTGTGTCTGTTACTCAGCTATTAGGTAGATTTTGTAGCGAAATATGATGTTAATTATGAAAACTTGCCATTAATACGACACACAGCCATAGCAGTTTCATATATTTCCATTAAGTATCGATAAATCAGCTACTAAGGGATTCAAATTACCATCAGCTGGAAAAGAAACACAAATATATAGTACAACACTTTTCCACGGAACGGCAACCTCGAACATAAAGTAGAAAATAATAATGGCAAAACCGATTGTCCTTGTCTGAAAAGTACCGGAAATGCATATTTTGTAATACATGTACAGTCACTCATAAAAATTGGTAGACCTCATCTATTTCTGATTATGGAAGCATATCTCTAGAAACGAATTTATGAATATAACAAGAAATAGGGTGGTCAGTATGGAAGTGAAGAAGTCCTTGCATGACAGTGTGGTAATCCCGACACTGACTTACGGAAGCGAAGCATGGACGTTGGTTGAGAGACTCAGACCAAGAGTGAGAGTAGTGGAAATGAATTACTTAAGGAGTGCGTGCGGAGTTACATGGAGGGATAGACAGACTAATGAGGAAGTAAGAAGGAGGTGTGGTGTGGAGGTAGATGTGCTGGAAAGTGTGAAAAGGAACAACTTGAGATGGTTCGGCCATATGGAACGTATGGAAAGCGAGAGAATGACTAAGAGGGTGTACGAGAGCAAGGTGGAGGGACAGAGGGGGAGAGGTAGACCGAATATGAGGTGGAAGGATGGAGTGAGGAAGTACATGAACGAAGGTGGTGCTGGTTGGGGGGAGGGGCGTCGACTGACTGGGGACAGAGGTGCATGGGGGCGGTTCGTTCGTGGCCACCCCTTCGGGGATCACGGCGTCAGGCAATAGATAGATAGATAGATAGAATTTTATATTTAATAGGGCCCCTTTATCATTGACGACTTCGCCTATTAGTATAATAGCTCCATTCAACATCCCGTGCCAGCATTTTGAATAGCCTGCACGCGGAAGTTAACCTGGAGTACTCATCATAAGTGCACGCTTAATTCCCTTACGGGATCGTCATTTTGATCAGGTACCCTACAGAAAAAAACTCTGTAAAATATAAAAAAGAAAAAATAACTTAATATCTGTTATCATATGACTTGCCATATGCGTGGATTTCTCATGTTTCGCTTCCCCAACACCAGGCCCTCTAGCGGCCATCGTCTTCCTTCCTACTTTCGCGGCCACACTGACAACAAGGCTTGCGCTGTTCTCCGCTTCATTCGACGTTCCAGAGCTTCTAGTGAGTCCTTACTCATTTGTATACATCTGTGTTGTAGTAACAAGGTTTAGATTAGCTAGCACGGCTGCCATATTGGTATGTCTGCAGGAAGTATGTGTTAAAATAGGGTACTTTTGTAACAGGCGTCGACGAGTCCAGGATTGTCGCACCGTGTGTGTTTTTGTTTGTTGTGATACGCCTTTAGCTTTTGCGATTACTTAGCTAGAAGGCTACCACTCTACAAGGCATGATACAGACTGTCATTATTGAGGAGAGTACATGTCAGATTATTATATATCAGCAAATGCTCTGGTTTAAGGGTGTCTGCACGTGGTGCTCCACCTTCTAGAGTTTGTGTTTTGCTTTGGGCCCCTTGAGTGAGCCTCCCTCATCCAGGCGCTGTGCTGGGTCTTCGGAGCGTCGTCTGCCGGTGATGTTCGTCGTACCTCGTGGTCAGCCTTATGTAGGGGTCTCCGGCGTAGGCTTCAGGTAATTTAGGATGCTAAATTTTCTGTATTTTAATTATATGCCTATGTATGCCCCTAGTGTTTTTACATGCGTTGTGACATGTTTTTGGGGTAGGGGAGATGTCCCTATATATTCTTTATGATGTGTTATGAGTGGGACTCAGGGTTGGGGAACTGTGCCATCTCCTTGTCTCTCGAGTTTTTGTTTTTTTCCGGCTGCCCCGTGCGGTGGGCCCGAGTTATCCGTCTTATAAACGGGTAGGAACATTCAAAAGGTCCCGGCGTGGTTTGGCTGAACCACACTCTCCCGGTGGAACTGCATTCCTAAGGGGGCTGCAAACTCGGCCCGCCGAGTAACTCGCCCTAACTGACCCAGCTACACGATTACATTTTCTCGCCCTGCGGCACCGCAAGTCTAGCATACAAGAGTGATAGATTAGTTTTGCAAACTTGTTTATGGATGATCAGACGCTAAAGGTTAAGGGACCTGGGACACTTGTCACAGGCTAGTAGTTAAACCCAGCTTAGACGAGTCCAGCGGAAGGTTAGCGTAGTGGTGCACTATAGCTAATTTTCCGGCGGACACGAGTTAGGATGTATAACACCTCGCAGGTTATCCTTATGAGCATTGATTCCTGGAAATTTTATTTTCCAGGCTCCTGACAGCTACTCCGGCGGAGATTTGGGTAACTGATCCCGGCGGGGGGGGGGGGGGGGGGCCTTATTAGCACCATGACGAGGTTTGAACTATGCATTACTCCTACCTGCTCTCTATTGCCAATTTTTGCTCACAAACTTTGCATTAAGTGCGTCAAGTGTTTGGATCGTTCCCGAGGCTTGTGGTTATCTAAATGGTGTTCCATTTGCTCTGAATTGAAAACCGCTTTAGTAACTAATAAAGACTTATTGCACCTAGATCCTTACAGGAAATTAAGAGTACCTTTAATTCTTATGCCAAAGACACTGCCCATAAGGCACTTCACTGTGATGATGAAGTACTATGGGAACAACTCATTATTAAGTCACCCCGTGTGAAACCCGGTTCCTCAAAAGCTGTCAGACCTAAAGTCAAGTCGAAAGCCGTCAGCAAAGAGGTAGTGAGTAGTAGCAGTGAGAGTGAGGTCACCGAGGTTCCCCCCTCCGACCGTAAAAAGAGGAGACGATCACCCTCTCCTAGGTGGAAGTCGAGGTCAAGGTCTAGATCCCCAGCAAACAGTCTAGACACTCTTCCGCAGAGTCTTCCCGGTCTACCAAACGCCGGAGAGAGGATTCTGGGGAAGCAACGAGTCAGGCAAGCAGCGGCAGCCGGAGGGACACCCCTCAGCATCCGCCCCCTACCCCTACCTCTGACACACCTCAACAGGACTTTAAGGACTCAGAAGTGGGGTCTGATGCACTGGAATCTGCACCTAGTCATGAACAATCCTTGAGTGTGTCTCCTAGTGTTACATTTGCCATACCTAAACTGAATTATGTACCACGTAGTGTTAGATCGGCAGGCCCATGTAGGGTTCTGGCTGACCAGTACAGGGGATATCCGTCAGGGTCACAATTGCATTCTCAAGTGATTCCAGACTCCCAGCTCTTTGTGGCAGGGGGTTACTGGCGTCAATCTGAACCTTCTCAACCTCTTTTTAACGTCAATCACGCAAGAACTGAGGAGGGTAGCATAGACATATTGCCATCATCGGTTCCAGATTTAACGTGGCCCCCGGCGGATAATGAAATTGTAATTGAACAAGAGAATCCTGAGCTGAGTGGAGAGCCGGCGGAGGTTATGTTCTCTCCAGCTCCCCAGTCACTCACAGGAGAAGACTCTGAGGCAAGTTCTCACTCATCCAGGGACTCCCACAGTAAGTGTGTGACTTCAGATCAGATAAGTGAGTTATTGCACAAAGTTATCAACTCCCTGCCTCTTTGGAGCCCCCGGTTTCTCAACCTTGGGTGGCCCCTAGTACTTCTGTTGTCAGACCCTTAGCTTCCCCGGGTTTTCTCCCATCATGTCCTACCCCGGTGGTGGCCGCGGCTTCTGGCACTACAGTGCCGGCGGCGCTGGCTACCTCCTCTTTGAGGGTTATTGCAGATATTCCTCCACCTCCTTTAGATAAGGCACCTCTGAAGAAGGGCCCCATGCCCCTCCTCTATGGCCCAGATTGTTCCTGGGTCCCTGTGACTCCAGTGAACCCTCAACTAGCTCAACCTTCTGTGTCAGGGGAACTTCCAGTACCCGGCGAGTGGTGTATTGAAATTAATAAGACCAGGAAATGTAAGGCAAAAGATGAGGCAGGGAGGGTGATGGACGTATCAATTAAGGCTGTACCAAGTTCGTACAACCCGGATTATTTTGTGTATGCAGCTGCCCCGGCGATCCCTCCCGCCGCGTCTGCACGACTGTTTGCGGATTGGTCAAAAGCTGATGGCATCAACGATGTCAAAGCTTTGAATGCTCTCACGCCGGAGTTGGCTACAACTCCGGTCCTAGACCAGACGCATACACCAGTCCTGCAGATGGGGCCGATGGGGTTAGGCCCCTGGGTAGACTTGGAGATAGAAGCTCAGGTTTTTGCTGATACAATTACTTCTAAGTCTTCACATCAGGTTCCCCAAGAAAATCATGCTTACATTTTCTTTGCCAGTAGCCAAAGCAGAAGGAGTGTCCTCAGATTTACTTAACTTTCTTGCGGCGTCCAAAGTTTCCTTGCACTCCCTTGATGAACCCTTTCTACCCCTCCGGTTGCTCACCTTGACAGGGACTTCAAGCTAAGAAATAAGGTTTACCGGATGTTCTCTCAGTACTTGGTGAGTCACTAGATCGCCGCCTCCCTTTCACATACTATTTAAGCTATAGCTGAACCCCAAATTATGAAAGCTACTGAATTGTTTAGGAAACTTTTGCTACAAAATTCTATTCAGTCCTTAGGAGACATCCGAATTGCAATTATGGAGGCAGTTCGAGCCCGCCAAGATCTGAGAGTCCATCTGGTGAGGAAGTTGCCGGCAGACATAGGTTGCCGGGTAACTCTCTCGCCAGTACTGACTGCCACCCTCCTTAACTCAGAAACATGGAGTCTTGTGTTTAATATGGTTAATGTTTGGAAGCAGGTTACCTCCCAAGCTCGGAAGGACCCTGTTAAGAAGCCCTTTCATAAATCAAAGGGTGGTAACAAGCAATACCAGCCACAAGCTAAACAGTCACCAAGGGATCCCAGACTCCCGCCGCAGCAGGGAGGTAACCCGTACAAGTCCAAACAAGGTAAACATTCTGGGTATAGAGGTAAGGCCCCTCAGGAGGGTAATCAGGGCCAGTCATCAGCCAAGTCTAGCCAAGTTTCAGATGCCAACCCATCTCCCCCTCCAAAAAACTAGCCACCCAGCCTCTCAGCATCCCAACGCCGTGCTTAAGGACACAGGATTTGAGAGTTGCCTCGAAGGTCGTACCCTGGTTGCACCTGGGTTCGTTCCATTCATTCCGCTCGGCCTGGCCCAAGTAAACCTGGGCCAGGAAAGTAGTGAGCAAAGGAATCACCTGGCGGTGGCTCCGGCGGCCTCGACTGCGTCAGCCGCGGGAACACACCAATGTGCCTCCAGAGGAGGAGACTCTACTTCAGGAAATTATCACCAAACAAGTCCTTATCCCGGTCAATGCCACTCACCCAGTATTCACTTCAAGACTTTTCTTAGTGCCGAAAAGGGACAGTGTGCAGATGCGACCAGTTCTCGATCTCTCGCAACTGAACACATTTATAGAGAATTCAGCCTGCAGGATGCTTACAGTTCAGCAACTCAGACTCGCGATTCCGCCGCAAGGTTGGATGTGCTCGATCGATCTCAAAGATACCTATTGGCATGTCCCAATAAACAAACGGTTCCAAAAATTCCTCGCCCTGAGGGTCAGACGAGAGACTTATGTCTTCCAAAGAATGCCTTTTGGTTTGAACCTGGCACCGAGAATTTTCACAAAACTCGTCCGGCAAGCTCTTTAACCCCTGTTAATCCAGGGCATACAGGTGTTTTGGTATCTAGACGACTGGCTAGTAGTGGCGAACTCTATGGAATTATGTCAAGATCTTGTAAACCAAGTGTTAGCTCATGTACAAACCCTAGGGTTCAAGGTAAACTTGGCGAAGTCTCGCCTTGTCCCCTCAAGGACTATTCAGTGGATAGGGCTGGTCTGGGACACCGCCAATCTGACTCTTACTCAGAGTGTGGACAACCGGAGCAGGTTCCGGAGGAAACTGTTCCGTTTTCTCCACAGTCTGGATACGACCAGGAAAACGTGGGATTCCCTAGTCGGCTCTCTCAACTGGATACAATTAACTGTGAAGTTGGGCCGGTTGAAATTCACACAATTAATCCTGGAAGGCAACAAAGTTTTCCCTCTCTCGCCGGAGAAGAAATTATGGCCAATTCCTCCATTAATCCACAGCTTACACTCGGTCTGGGCCAAGCGAGAAGTCCTCACTCTGTCACGACATGGGTTTCTCCCCCTCCTACGGTGTGGGTAGACACAGACGCCTCAGGGGCACTAGGTTGGGGCTATCAGTCCACCCTGGGCCATCAAGGTCAAGGCACATGGTCGGCCGACAGTCAGTCCCATATCAACAAGCAAGAGCTTTTAGTCCCCCTCTTTTTTCTCCAAACTCACGGCATGACTTTAAAAAACAAATCAATTGCGTTCCGAATGGACAACCAAACTGCAGTTTTTTGTATTCAGAAACAGGGCTCAGTGAGGTCACGAGAGTTGTTGAAGGTTTCCGAACGGATTTTTGCCCTGGCCGAATCGCTAGGAATTTCCCTGCATGCAGCATATCTCCCCGGCGTGGCGAATGTCTGGGCAAACGCTCTCTCTTGCCGGCGGAGCACTCTAGTAGAATGGACAATCAAACAGGCTATCTTCGACAAGATGATTGCAAAGCCGTCCCGTCCACAGGTGGCCTTTTTTCATCCACAGAGAACCACAGACCTCTTCCTCACTCGTCAGGAGGTAACCCCGGCGGGGGGACCCGATGCATTGTTGATAGATTGGAACAGGTGGACGTCAATCTATCTGTTTCCTCCATCAGATTCTGTGCTAATGTGCAAAGTAATTCACAAACTGAGGGATTACCGGGGCCGAGTTGCGATGATCGCGCCGCTATGGTCAGCCCAGGTGTGGTACCACCAATTGCAACAGTGGTGCAGGAACCCGGTGTCCCTCCAGGTCTCCGCTATCCACTTGGAAACAATTGGCAACCTTCGGACCTCGCTCACTTTTGCCTTATGGATATTTACCATGCCAAATGGTTAGCTCAATTTGGGGAGAGTGTCACTAATACATTAATGAACCAATACACCTTGTCTACCAGGAGACAATAACAATCCCATTGGAAAACCTTCACAACCTGGATTGTAGAGTTCAGAACGCCCCAGCCAGCAATCCCTCAACGACAAACGTAATGAAGCCATAGAACTCTTAAATTCTGATCTAAATACTATTTCCAATTGGGGCAGAGAAAACCTTGTTAACTTTAATGCTTCCAAAACCCAATTTCTCCATCTATCTACCCGTCAGGATCTCCCAGCGGACTATCCCTTATTCTTCAACAATACAAAAATCAACCCATCTTCTCTCAATATTCTTGGTGTCTCTTTTTCTTCTGCTCTCTTTGGAAGGACCATATTACCAGTCTTGCTAAGGCAGCCTCCCAGAAGCTGGGTGTGCTCAACCGCCTTAGGGGGTTCTTTTCCCCTGCACAGCTTCTTGCTCTGTACAGGGGCATAGTGCGCCCTTGTATTGAGTATTGTTCACATGTGTGGGGAGGTTCCTCTCACACCGCTCTCCTAGACAAAGTTGAAAGGAAGGCCTTTCGTATCATTAACTCCCGTCCACTCACCAACTCTCTGCAATCTCTCTCTCTCCGCCGCAATGTTGCATCTCTCTCGCTATTCTATCGCTACTATAATAATCAGTGTTCCTCAGAGCTATCCCAGTGCATACCACCTCCTTTACGTAGGGCACGTGGTACCCGTCTTGCAACTCAATCCCACCCCTACTCTGTGCAACTCTCCAACCCAAGAGTGAAACGTTACTCTCAAACTTTCTTCTACTCAACATCTGAGCTCTGGAACTCTCTCCCAGAATCAGTCTTTCCCTCTTCCTATGACTTAAATTGCTTCAAACTCCGTGTGTCCAGGCATTTTGGCTCGAACGTCCCTTGATTTTGGCCCTGTCACTCTTTCAATTATGGGGGAGGCACTCGCTATAGGCAGTTATGCCTTTTGCCTCCCTCAATCACATAGAAAAAAAAAAAAAAAAAAAAAAAAGGGCAAACTACCGCCTCAGGGGCTTTAATTTTCAAATATTTAGACTATCTATTCGAACAAAAACATTTTTCAGCAACCACTCTAAAAAATCATTTGTCTGCCATTAGAACCCCCTTTTTTGATCTCACTGGCCTTTCCATACCGCAGGCGGATGATAAAGGTTTTATGAGGGCGTGTTTTAAGCTACGCCCACCACCCCGTCAGCTCATGCCCATTTGGTTGCTTGACAAAGCCTTATCAGTAGTTCAATCGCGCAAATATAATAATGCGCCGGATTTTGATTCACTTTTGAAAAAGGGGGTTTTCCTCATGGCTCTAGCCATCGGAAACAGGGTGTCTGAGCTGGCGGTCATGAGCAACGAACCTACTGTAATTGCCTTAGTTTTGGGAGGCTGCGCGATCATGTACAAATTGCGCCGTCTCCCACATTTATAGCTAAGAACGAACATTCTGAATATGTATTTTCTTAATTTTCCGTCCCGGCTTTAAAGAGGGGCCTCACTCATCACCCTTTATGTCCTGTGCAAGCACTCACAATGTTTTTGAGGGCTGCGCAGCCTCGCCAACCAGGTGCTTTATGGGTCAACCGGACAGGTAAGCGTGTTACAAAACGAAAGTTAGCTTCCTTGATTGTGGACGTTATTAGGGAAAGTAATCCCGGCGTGATAGGCAGGGCTCACGATATCAGGAAATGGGCAGTCTCTCTCAGATTTCTACAAAATTTCTCAGTAGAAGACATTGCTAATACTCAATTATGGGCTTCCAATCATACGTTCCTAACACGCTACCTGTCCGTCGCTCTAGATAAACCAAAGCGTACCTGTGTAGCTTTACGTCAACGGGTACAGTAGATAATGTTCTATTAAGTTAAGTTTTGCTGTTAAAAAGGGAGGGGGGGGGGGGGGGGTGAAGAATAGTCCATATCCCCTCTGTGCCCCTGAAGATTGTGATGAATCACGAGCTGTGATAGGACAGGTTCTACAGTCTAATATTAATTTCATGATTAATTCTAAGAAGATATCTCACATAGTTGCAACTATGTATGTTTTTTACAAGATTGTACATATATATATTTAATGTACAAATAGGTTTAAGAATGGAACGAATACCTACTGCAGAGATACAGTTCTCGGGAACACATGTGTGTCCCACTTTATCATGCATACAATCTAATGTAAAGATCTGACCAAGAGCAAGCAGTTTCTTAATGTCACGCACTGCTTGCAAAACTTTTATACTTCTGTATATATATTGTTTGCATACAATACAACTTAAAAAATGTTACTTGGATTCTTCGTCCCTAAGGTTAGGATATTTTACGAATGTCCCGCCTCCAGTCTTGCTAATCAGGCGAAGTCGTCAATGATGAAGGGGCCCTATTAAATTATAGATTTGATTCCCGTAGGGAAGTAGAGAATACCTAATATTTAGAAGGGCCCCGTAATCATTGACGACACTGTCCCTTCCGACCATCCCACTTCCCATTCGTTGATTTCTATAGTTTATTCTTGGTATATCATTGAAGGAAGACGATGGCCGCTAGAGGGCCTGGTGTTGGGGAAGCGAAACATGAGAAATCCACGCATATGGCAAGTCATATGATAACAGATATTAAGTTAATTTTTTCTTTTTTATATTTTACGGAGTTATTTTCTGTAGGGTACCCGATCAAAATGACGATCCCGTAAGGGAATTAAGCGTGCACTTATGATGAGTACTCCAGGTTAACTTCCGCGCGGGCTATTCAAAATGCTGGCGCGGGATGTTGAATGGAGACTATTATACTAATAGGCGAAGTCGTCAATGAATACGGGGCCCTACTAAATATTAGGTTTTCTCTACTTGCCTATGGGAATCAAACCTATAATACATACAAAACAACACAGCAATATACACTACATATTGACAAGTACGTGCCATCCAAAAATCCACCCAGATAGTTAAAGTTACATAAGGAAAAACATACCTGATGTCAATAAACAGACAATAAACAGACATTATGCATTAGATACCGTAAGCCTTAACCCCTTCTGTACCGGCGACGTCTTTGTAAGTTTATTCTAGCAATATTTAAAAGATTTTGTTCAGTTTAAGAAGGATGATGTGACCTGTACTCTTTCTCAACTCAAACTTTCTTCGGCATCTGGACCTGATAATATTCACCCAACCTTATTAATATCATGTTCTTCTATTTTAGCTTATCCTCTGTTGCTGATTTTTCGTTCTTCTTTTAATTCTTGACTTCTGCCCCAAATCTGGAAAGATTCTACAGTTATTCCCATTTTTAAAAAGGGCTCACGTTATGATCCTATTAATTACAGACCAGTTTCTCTTACTTCCGTTTGTGTTAAAACCCTGGAGCGTATTCTAGCTACTGTAAGTACATTTTTGAGCATGTTGAGTCTACCGGATTGTTTGATCCTGATCAGTATGGCTTTAGACCAGGTAGATCTACTGAGGACCACCTTATTTTAACATATAACGATATCACATCATGGTTAGATAATGGTTCTAATGTAGATCTTATTCTGTTTGATTTTTCAAAGGCATTTGACGTGGTCTGCCATGATATTTTGATTGATAAGTTATACTGTTTAGGTATTCGAGGTAAGTTGTTGAACTGGATCAGGGAATTTCTTTCGAATAGATCTATGCAAGTTGCTGTAAATCGTCATTCAAGCTCTACAAAAGATGTACTCAGTGGGGTCCCGCAGGGGTCAGTGCTTGGACCATTGCTTTTTATATTGTATATTATTTTCTTGACATATAGCATTGCCTCTTTAACAACAGATTTTGCTGACGACCTAAAATTATATAGAAAATGTTCAATCATTTCTGGTGAAGATATAATTTCCAACATGACTACTTGTCAAAATGATATAAACACACTTCTCAGGGTGGCTGATTCCTGGGGTTTAAAAATGAATATTAACAAATGTGTTCACCTTAGGTTTACCAGGAGGCCAGTAAATTGGGAGAGGGTTGGTCACACTGTTTTTTATTACTTAGAGAATTCTCCCATTCCTCTGAGGGATTTTTCTACTGACCTAGGCATCACAGTGGACTCAAGAATGAAGTTTCATCAGCATATAGCCAATATAGTAAAGAAAGCTAGTGGAGTCATGCATAATAACCTTAAGGCCACAGTTAACAGAGAACCCTCTTTTATGATGCCATTATATATTTGTCATGTACGGCCTCTTCTTGAGTACTCCTCCTCTTTGTGGCACCTCGAGTACATAGGTGATTCCACACTTATAGAAGCAGTTCAGAGGCGCTGGACGAAGTGCATCAGGGGGCTGGAGAGTCTGTGTTATGCAGAGCGACTTAAAGCTCTTAATCTTTTCTCTATGAAGGGTAGGCTTCTGAGGCACGACATCATTAAGTATTGGTAGATTTTTCATGATCAATGCAGTATTAATCCCAATGATATATTTACTTTTCCCTTGTGTACAACAACTAGAGGTCATAGGTTTAAAGTGTCACACGTGAGAACTGAGCTTGAATGTAGAAGGAGGTCGTTTGCAGTGAGGTGCATCTCTGTGTGGAACTCTTTACCGGACACATTGGTTATCTATTTCCAACCTTGATACTTTTAAGGGAGCCCTGGCACCTTGGCGATATGCTTTACAGGTACCACTATAGCACTGCTGTTATCACTACTTGTATCTTGTCCTTCTTCCTGCCACACGACCTTTCTTATACCACATGACCATTCTTATATGCTGCATATGATGCACTTTCCAGCCCTTTCTTACATTTTAATATTAAATGTCATTGTAACTAGTGGGCTGGCGCATCAGCAGAATGAGGCTTCCCACCCTTCCCTAGGCTGAGCCTACAGTCAAGGTTTGGGAAGCCCATCAGGTAAGAATCAGGTAAGTATAATGGCTAAATGAGATTGTTCGAAGCCTGTTAATTGCTGGAGGCTCTTATCAAACTGAATATAATCGTCTAATAGTAGCCAGAATAAAGTAAACAAGACGTCGCCGGTACAGAAGGGGTTAACAGACGCCAATATAATTGTAGAAGGCTGTCAGATTTACATCACAAAGTGGTGGGGTCCCAGTTACCCTATTAATGGCTATATATCGCGCATTCCTGGGGTTGGTTGCTTGCCATTAGTGTGAGTGTGAACGCCTTGGAGTAAACTCCTCAGGATAATTCAAGTTTTCCTGAGATACAAGTGATATTGGTATGTCAGATTAACATCAAATTAGTATACAGTAATATAGTTTAGTGATGAAATTATGTCGAAGCTAAAGAATATTTGGTAATGTGTAGCATTCTAAGTTACTAAAGACAGTGGCTCGCTAGAAACATTACCTAATGCGCAGGCGCTGAAACGTGGCCCTAGAACAACAACATCCACTTACTAAAACATTCGGAAAACGGACGAAACTTTAAGAACTGAATTTCAAATCATCATTACCTTTCAATATGAATAGTGCGGAAGCTTTTTTCGTTGAGAAAACATTGGAATATATACATTAATAAACCCCAAAACGAGCACTTACCCCTTAAGGTTTCGAAGCTCTCCCGAACAGCCTCGAATCTTCTCGTTGACTATTTACATTTCGGAGGTATAATTTATATATTTTGTTGTTTGAAGGGTTCATATTAGGCCAGGATTTTTCTTAGAGTGTACAGTACTCTCTCTGACTTATTTGATCGAGGCCTTAAGGGGGGATGGGCGTATTTAATTGCTCATTTATGTATCTTATTACTATATTTTGTTTTGTTTTTAGTTTCCTCCCTAGACCTCAATCAAGCTTATAAAAACACCGGCCCAAGACCTTCCTTCAAGATATTTATTTTTATTTTTCGGTAGAAAAATGTCCTGGCCAAAGGCCAGTTCCTCTTAAATTATAGACTCGCTATCGCTCGCCAGGTAAAATTCGACACCTGAATGACACGAAATGTCTTAAAATTGGCACAAAAATGGGACAAACATTCTTAAAATCGCCAAACTAATGGGGCGAATGTCTTAACATCTGAAATATTTTGGGGGCTAAACATAAGGAAGAAGAGGGATCAGAAAAACGACCCATCTCCCCTTACGTTTTCGAGAATATTCCGAACTGAATCGAATCTTCTCGTTGATTCGTTTCCGGGGAGTTCGTTTGGCTGGTCGAGGGTTCATGTTCGGCCATGATTTGTGACTTAACCTTATTCGATGCAGGGCGGGTCTATTTGGAGCCTTCTTGTTATACTCCATTAGTTTGGAGATGTTAAGACGTTTCACCTTATTAATTTGGTGATTGTTACACACTTCACTCCATTCAGGTATCGATTTTTCCTGGGCGAGCGATAGCGAGCCTGCAATTTGGGAGAAACCGGCCTTCGGCCTGGAAATGTTTCTACCGAAAAATGTACAAACTTAGCTTGAAGGGGGCTTGGGGAAAGATGATTTAGTTTGAAGGTAGTCTGGAAATACACCTCCTTAAGTCTAAACTAAACTGAAAATACATTGTTCGAAAAAGTCATATATAATTAAAGCCTTCAATATTAATTAGGCAAAATATCATAAGAACCCCCAAATACGTTGCACCAGATAGTGTTAATCCTTTTACTACCGGTGCCGTCCTTATAACTGTACTCTGGCTACTATTAGTGGGTTCTTTCTTTTTTTCTTTTTTTTTTTTTTTTAGTGGCTTGTATTCATTTTTAACAGGTTTTGAACTATCTTACTTAATCCCTTGAAGCTCTGCCGCGTGTTATGCAGCTTAGGAAGGTTCTGCGGGTATTAGAAGGGTAAAGGCTATCTCAAGCAACCCTCTGACTTCCATATATCCTTCCTAATCTCCTCAGAGGGTTAACAACTCATACTACTACAGGTCCTTCTTAAACTGCACAAACTCGTCTAAATATAGCTAGAATAAAATAAAAAAAGGCGTCGCTGGTACCGAAGGGGTTAAATTGTACCCAGTTCTCATCCGGTGAAAATAAGATGAGATTTAACCCACTGAGTACCAGGGACGCTCTCTTCCTCATATTCTGGCAACTATTAGACTATTTTATTAAGCTTAGGAAGGACCTCTAGCAGTAATAAGGCTGCAAACCATCTCAACTAACCCTTTTAACTACCACAGATCCTTCCTAAGCTGCATAATATCGTCTAAATATAGCTAGAATAAAATATACCACGTCGCTGGTACTCAAAGGATTAAAGGAAGCTTTCGACAAAGCGAGGAAAGACGGCAAAGTATGCGTACTTTAAGGGGAGAAGGTTCGGTTTTCTGGTCCCCTTCTGCCTCATATTTAGCCTATTAGTTTTGAAATTGTAAGACGTTCGTTCCATTACTTTGGCGATTTTGAGACGTTTTGCCCAATTTCTTCGCCAATAGTAAGATCTTTCGTGCCATATGTTTCAATTTTTGGACAATATATACGAGTCGCAACACAGCTAGCAGCACTATCTTAATAGTTGATGGCAAAGTAACATAAAGATTAAATTTTTTTAAGATAGGTTTAAACTTCCGGAAATTAATGGGTAATAATTACGATGATTTCATATATTAACTTACGTCCGCCGCCGCACTCATGTTATTGTTGTGATTCTCGGTCCTCCTCTCGCTGCCACTCGTTGCCGGAGTTAGGGAAAAATTTCATACCGTCTTTGCCTTCCAAGATTTATTGTCTTTTTTGTAAAATGACGTTTCTCCACATAGGCCTAATTGACAATTTCAATAAGTCTCTAATTATTTGTTATTCCACATACATCTTTATGCCCTAGTATGTTAATCTTCTATTTTTTGCCAAACAACATTTTCATTATCTTAATAACTAGTTATTTCACCTCTTTTCACCCACCCTACAATGTTACTATTATTTATAAAATTTACATCAGATACATTTCATAAAACAGCCACAAAGACATCGTTATATATACTTAAAATAGTTACACTTACGTCTGCCACCTACAACGTCGGCATGGTGGACAAGTGCTGCCTTCATGCAATATTTTTCGCAAATTGGCTGAAACAAAAGCAGCCAATTAGAGCTCATCATTGTATCACGTCATCACTGTCAGCCAATCACATGTTACCACAGATTTTCACTCATCCGGGCACGAGGATACATTTTTCTGCTGTCAGTTTGAGCATGGCTGCCATTTGTCTCGGGTGTGAGGACGAAGCTCTCAGAGTTCTCACCACTATTTTCGAAAAAACGACTCTGCATTACAAATCCTCACAGCTCACGGTGTACTTCCTTCCTCTGTTCAGTGCCCGAACTGTGATCAACAGTGTTATAAATATTACAGAGCGGACGAACAACGGTGGATTTGGAGGTGTTCACGTACTTATTACCCTCCTAAAACTAAAAAAAGGAAGTGGTGTGGTTTTAGCAGTTCCCATTTCAAGGGAACATTTCTTGATCATTCAAAAATCCCGGCTTGGAAAGTTCTTTGTTTTGTGGTATATTGGTTAGACAAAAATTGTAAACATAGACAGCCCATTTCAAATCTTAGGATTTCTCTGAAAACTAGCGTAGATTGGCGGAGCTTCTGTTGTGAGGTGACAGACTCTTGGCTTCATTTACAACCACCAATTGGCGGAAAAAATATTATTGTTGAAATAGATGAAACTCTTATTGTCAGACGTAAATTTAATGTGGGGAGAGTAGTGAAGCAGGTGTGGTTATTTGGCGGGATTGAGAGAGTTTCTAAAAAAGGTTCATTATCCCACTGATTGACGAAAACATTGAATCCCAGGCCAGAAGCAAGGAAATATTGTTACCTATAATTCACAAATATATCCTACCTGATTCTGTGGTGTATAGTGACGAGTGGCGGGCGTACAATTCACTGCAATACGAGGGTTTTACACATGGAACAATTAATCATTCGCTGAATTTTGTAAACCCAGTCAATAAAATCATTCATACACAGAATATCGAAAGGCTATGGTTGGATGTTAAACAGTATATTAAACGCCCTGGTATGAGAAAACACTTTCTCAAACAATATCTCAGTCGCTACCTCTTTCTAAACACATACCAAGAGTCGGCTCTACATCACTTCCTGCTTCACGCGGCTGCATTGTATGAGCCTCAGTCAGACCTACACTGTCCGGCTCCACCACCTCCCCAGCCTGACGACCCGGACTTGTCGGATGTAAACCACGACTCTGAAGATGAGGTAGATGACCCTGAACCTGTACTCCCTCACCCATCCCATTCACCTCAACCTGGCACCTCATCTTCTCATGATTAAGGTATGTCCTATAATACTGTGTTTTTTTTCACTTTTACCCAAGGAGCTCGGGTGTGGGAGCGGCAGCCCCCAACCATAATACTATAGGATAGGTTAGGTAACATTGGAATCATAACTAAGAATATGAAAACACTAATTTCGCAAAATCTGGGGGAAAAAACATGAACAATATGGGTGCGAGCCTATTCCCTATAATTACTCCCACCCCAACTTGATTTTTACCATTAGCACTTACCCAACAAGCGGGGGTGTGGGACTAGGTTAGGTTAGGTTAGGTTAGGGTAATGTCTCCTCAAGTACCATTAGCAGTTTGACCCAAACAGCGGCGGTGTGGGGGCGGCAGCCACCACCCATAATACTAGGATAGGTTAGGTAAGGTTGTTAGGTTAGGCTAATGTCTTTGATTCTATTTATATGACCTACCGGTAGGCCTACTTTCTTTATTTTATTTATAAATGATCTAAAGCTGAGTCAACTTTCAGGAAAACATGGCTAGGAATGTTCGCAAAAATCGTATTTTAGGTATCTGCAAACTTCACAAACACCAGCAAACATTTGTATTAAGGTTACTATGTTTGTTTTATCTGAATACTTGGTAAATCCGAGCCAACTTTCGTCAAAACTTGGCTCGGGGTTTCAACAAATCGGCTTTTATGGGTCTCGAAATTACCAAACTCCGAGCCAACTTTTTATTAAGGTTACTATGTTTTTTTTATCTGAAAACTTGGTAAATCCCAGCCAACTTTCGTCAAAACTTGGCTCGGGTTTTCAACAAATCAGGTTTTATGGGTCTCGAAATTACCAAACTCCGAGCCAACTTTTTATTAAGGTTATTGTGTTTTTTATAGCTGAGAAATCGTTAAATCCGAGCCAACTTTCGTTAAAAGTTGGCTCGAGTTTTCGATAAATTGGGTTTTATGGGTCTCCAAAATGGATAAACCCGACCCAAATTCTAATTACAAATGCAATATATTCGATTTATACGCTTTTTACCCCTCAATTTCCCTATTCTTCATAGCCCTTCCCACTATCGGGGGCCGTGTTTTTAGATTCTTGGTAATGGGTAAATACTCATTTCCATGAAATAATTTTATTATGCAATGCTTATAAACGGTCAATATACAGGAGGCGCTACAATATAGGTAGCAAAATTATAATGGTAGTTTTGGGTTCCTATCATCATATGCTTCATTTCTATATACTTTTTATCCCCGGGAAAAAAAAAAAAAAATCTTGGGATTTTTCATTTATTTTCTTGGGATTTCTTGTTTTGGTCATTAACCTAACCAAAACACCTAACCTAACCTAACCTAATAGCCCCCAAATACATTTATGTTAGGTTAGGTTAGGTTTTTTGGTTAGGTTAATAAAAAAAATAAAAAAAAAATCCAAGAAAAAAATAAAAAACCCAAGATTTTTTATTTTTTCCCCGGGGATAAAAAGTATATAGAAATTAAGCATATGATGATAGGAAACCAAAACTACCATTATAATTTTGCTACCTATATTGTAGCGCCTCCTGTATATTGACCATATAAACCATAAAAATAAGTAATCCAAAAAAAAAATCCTTGATAATACCTGTGGTGTGACTCGTAAATATTGACCCAATTTTTTCCTAGGGAGTGATAACAAGACTAATTATAGAAGGAACCTGCCTTTCTACCGAAAAAATTACAAATTTATCTTTAAAGGAGGTCTAAGCGGTGTTTTTTGTAAGCTTGATGGAGGTCTAGGGAGGAAACTGAAAACAAAAATAGTAGGTCAATATTTACGAGCCGCACCACTGCTGGGATCTCATTTCTAATGGTAGTTTTGGGTTCCTATCATTTTATGCTTCATTGCTATATAATTTTGTATCCACCGGAAAATATTTTGGTTAATATACAGGAGACGCAACAACGTGTTTTTCAGGTATTCTTTTTTGTATTTTAATTTTGTTTTGGGTGTTTTAGTCTAATCTAGTGATGAAATTGAATGGGAATTAAGCATTTATCCATTATCCATCAATCTAGAGACACGCTCCCCGATAGTGGGGAGGGCTATGAAGATCAGGGAAATTGATGGGTAAAAAGCGTATAGAACACGATAATACACATTTGGGTAAAATTCTAGTTTCACGTACACAGCGACAAAAGGGAGGCGCCGTTGTAAAGGCATAGCTTCCCGACCAACTATGAAGATCAGGGAAATTGCTGGGTAAAAGACGTAATATAATGATAATAAACTACATTAACGACATTAGCCTAACCTAACAACCTTACCTAACCTAACCTAGTATTATGTAAGGGTATTCTGCAGAACAACTACTCCTCGATTACGGGATTCCTGTCTCGTGGAATTATTTTGTTTTGCTCTTACCTTACTCAGGGGACATTACTGATGTGCGGATAAGTGCTACTTTTCTTATTTTGTCAATTTGATTTTCACTCCCCTATAACATTATCAGAGTTATATTTGTACAGCCAGTCCAGGACATTTTGTTTACATTCTAGCCTCCTTGGAGGCTCCTCCCCGATGTTTACTAGCCAATCAGAGTGGCGCTTAACCTACAAGAAGTCGGTAAATTTTTAATGGTACTTTCCTGTTCTCGACAGCCAAAGCTGAAGATTGCAGAGTAAACACCATAGACTTTATCCCATCAATTTTGTATAGTTTTAATACCTAATCAGCGGGGGTGTGGGGGCGGCAGCCCCCACCCATAATACTAGGTAAGGTTAGGTAAGGTTGTTAGGTTAGGCTAATGTCTTTTCAAAGTTTACTAAATCGAGTAAACTACTAGATTGTTGGGGTATCTGAATAATTACAATTAACAAAGCAAATGCTAATAAAAAGTGCTTTCCGCACTTTGTAACAATAAAATACACACTTGCAATGCATTAAAATACATAAAGAAAATAAAGAAAACCTAAAATAACAGGAGTAGTAGTTATGCAGAATTACCTTATGTAATAGCTATGGTGCCGCATATGGGGATATTTTTTTTTTTTTTTTTTACAGTAGGTATAATTCCTTATAATGCATTTCCGCCGCTTTGGACATATATAGGAATTAAGTATGGTATATGACAACTCGGTAAACCTGACTTTTTGGACCGACAGCGATTTCAGTAAGTTTTATTTTGTTTTTTGTAATTTTTTCTTCAGATATAGTGTTGTTTTATACTGAAGAGGAGCGGAAATGAGTATTTACCCATTATCCAACAATCTAAAAACACGCCCCCCACTAGTGGGGGGGGCTATGAAGTTCAGGGAAAATGAGGGGTTAAAAGCGTAAAAATACAATAATATAGCGTTTTGTATCAAAACTTGGCTGGGGTTTTCCCAAATTGCAAACCCATACAACCCAATTTTGTGAATACCCGAGCCAACTTTTGACGAAAGCTGGCTCGGATTTCACGGGGTGGAGTGGGTAGCCTAATATTTCATGTTATAAAAATAGTCAACTTTGGGAAGACATTAGCCTAACCTAACAACCTTGCCTAACCTATCCTAGTATTATGGGTGGGGGCTGCCGCCCCCACACCCCCGCTGGTTGGTTAGGTTTTTATTTTTTTTTTTTTTTTTTATTAAGTTCTAGGCTATTAGCCTAACCTAACAACCTTACCTAACCTAACCTAGTATATGGGTGGGGGCTGCTGCCCCCACACCCCCGCTGGTTGGGTTACTTTTTTTTTTTTTTTTTTTTTTTTTTTTTTTTTTTTTTTTTTTTTGGTGCTAGGCTAGCCTATTAGCCTAACTTAACAACCTAACCTAACCTAGTATATGGGTGGGGGCTGCCGCCCCCACACCCCCGCTGGTTGGGTACTGGCTGAAAAACTTAATGTTTTACAGTAGCCTAGGCCTATACATGTATTTTAGAGTTTTTGTTTTTTTCTCCCTTATAATACATTTCAGCTCTTAATGCCATATATAGCAATGATGTATATGCTCTACCGGACCAATTAGGCCTAAACAGATTGATGGGCTAACTGTCGGTCCAAAACATCACTATAACCGACAACTCTAAAGTAGCCATAGAAATTTATGAGTATGCTGTGAAAGCGAAACTAGAATTAAACCCACATTTGTAACCAAAATTTGACTCGGGTTTTGTCAATTTCCAGACCCATAAAACACAAATTTTTGAAAACCCGAGCCAAGTTTTGACGAAACCTGGCTCGGATTTAACTAATTTAAAAATTAAATTAACACAGTAAGCTTAGTAAAATGTTGGCTCGTGTTTTATAAATCTCCAGACCCATATAACCCGACATTTTTAATACACGAGGCAAGTTTTGACGAAACTTTGCTCGGATTTTAGTAATTTTCATGTTAAAATTACAGAGATAACCCTAATAAAATCTGTGTTTGGGTTTTCATAGGGTTAACATTAGCCTAACCGGTATATATTAAGCAAACCACCCACCAATTTTCATGACAATTTTGAAATGCATGTTGGAATCCCTATAAACTGTACTTCATTTTTTGTAAGTTTGATCATTTGGAAAAATCGATTAAGGGAGAAAATTAACATTGAAAATGTGTAAAAAGGCCTAATTTCGTCTGTTAATTCACTTTCTCCTTAATTGGACCCCCTATGAAGTACAACAGATTATGATGACATAAGTGACGGGTGTTTAGAGGGGGCAGAGCTCCCCCTTCAACATATTACGTGTCCCACAGTAACTTCTATTATATAAACAACCCAAGAATTTTCACAGATTTTTTAAATGTCATTTAGGATGTAATATAACCTATACTCCATGTTAAAATAAGTGTCAACCCTCGAAAAATTATATTACGGGAGATACAGAACCTAGAACCTGTAACCTGTAACGATATTTGTCCAGGGTTTCCCACAGACGCCACCCCGCTAGTTAGGTTAGGTTAGGTTAGGTTAGGTTGAAAACAAAACAAGAAAACCCGAGCCAACTTCTTTTTTGCACTTACTGTCTTTTATGCAGCTGACAAATCTGAAAATCCGAGCCAACACTTGGCTCGGGTTTTTTCATTTTTGGGTTTTCTCAAGTTGAAAAACAACAAAACTCGAGCCAACTTTCATCATAGAAGCCATTACTGTATATCGCCTTTTTATGTCTTTAACCCCACATTTTCCCTGATCTTCATAGCCCTCCCCACTATCGGGTCTTAATATTGTTGGATAAAGGGGAAAACGATTTTTGCGGAGGTTGAAACTAATTTCAATCACTATATATTGATACAAATAAACTAAAACTAAAACAACAACAATGAAAATAATTGGTGGGTGATTTCTTTAATATTTTCCGCCTAACCTAATGAAGCAAGAATGGGGTTAACATTATAGTCCGGTTCATAATGTAACGATTGAAACTTTCGTTCAGAATTTTTGGAGATTAGGAAAACTATACATTTTTGAAAACTTTAGGACATACTGAACCTAAAAACCAATGTTGCCATTTTTTTCAAAATCTCTAAGGCGGCCATATTGGAATTTCAAAATGGCGACTACTGATAACCTTTTTGTAATAGTATCTCCAATTCTAAGCCACCTAGGCTTCCGATTTTAGTGGCTAATCAGATATTATAATAATAGATATTATTATAATACTAATACTAATAATAATAATAATAATAATAATAATAATGTTTATTTCGTCTTGCAGCTCAAAGGCTGAGTTACATGTACAGATCCCATGAAATGACATTCATCAGTAGCTATAATTTTATTATTATGTCCGACATTGCTGACTGTCATGATGCAAGCCAGGAAACCGAAAGAGCTTGCAGTTGGTGACAAGTACCTTAGGCCGGATTTTAAAGGCAAAATTCTTCCAAGACTTGGTGAGCTTCATGTCGTCATGGCTGCGTTGAGAGGTCTTGGCTCTTCAATTGTAAACTCGGGAATAGACGACTCCTGGATGGAAGCCGATCTGTATGGTTCTGCCACAACCAGACAGATTCTCAAGTGCACACACTACAAGCGTTCGCTGCGTGCACACATTTACTCCTACATGGCACTTTGTGAACTGGCAGTGGAACAGTTTCTAGAGGACAACCCTCACCTGAAAGATCAGTGTCTGGAAGCAACAATCCAGGTAGAGGAGGCAGTCAAGAACAAACGTACAAAAGCTGAATCATTGAAGCATGCAAATGCTCATCTACAGCATGTCTTAGTCAAGGAGGATGTGATCAAGAAGCTGCAAGACTGGGAAGTAGAGAAATCTAGGAATGCCATGTTCAGATCATTGATGAACTACATGCACCGGGTGGAGACGATTTTGTACTTTGTAGCAGCATCTCGGAATGTTGATCTGAATCTGAATCTTCAAGCTGGAAAAGCTCTCAGCAAGCTGTTCTTCGCAATGGACAGGATGAAGTACAAGAGACTCTGGCCACGCTACATAGCAGATATGCACGCACTGAAGACCAACCACCCAGACACGTGGAGGGAACTTGAAGACGGCAACATAGCCATCACCAAGAATGTCATCCCGTTCGTATCCATTGGGGCAGACCATGCCTGTGAACATTTAAACAAACTCATGAAAGTTCATGATGGTCTCATTGGAATTTCCAATAATTCCAATGCACGGCAACACTTCTTCATGGCAGCTCCTGAGCTGTCCTGCCTTGCAAAAGAGTTCAAGGGCCAGTTCGGTGTTGGAGGAAGCCATGCCCTTGAGCACCATGACCTCTCCCCAGCTGCAATCAAGCGAAACCATGCAGCAGTAAGCAAAATCAAGAGTGCCATACTGAGTCATGGCAATCCATTTGCTGCTGAAGGTGACACACTCTACAACCTGATAACCCATGCATATATCCCGGATGAGCATGTGCCACAGATCTTGAATATGAATGACACTGGACAGAAACTGTACGAAGATTATGTTGCTGAACGGATCAATGGGAGCGTCAGCCTCTGGGCACCAGTGAAGAGACAAAATAACAAGATTTTCACATCTGGCAACAAGAGGCATGCTGTCAAGATTCGTGACAAGACCATTGACATGAAGGAAACCAAAGATCTGTATGGGAGACTTATGGTCCTTGCCAGGTCCAACCGAGATGTGGACCTGAAAGAAGCTATTGGCAAGTACTAGTTCACCTTGACAACAAGGACACTCTTTGCCCCAGATGGGTCAGTGTTGCCATGCAATGACAAGTCCAAACTCATCCATCTCCTTGAGAAGCTGGCATCAGAAAGAACAGTACAAGGTGACTCATTGCAAGATGAAGCAACTGAAGAGGACAATCTCAATCCCAGCAAGAAAGTTGCGGTGGTAGACGGAATGGTGCTTGTTCAGAAGCTGACTAAGAAACCATCCACAATGGTTACAGTAAGGGATCTTAGCCAAAGTTTCTATGAAAGACTGATGAACCTCACGCAGAACTTTGACGAGATCATTCTCGTGTTTGACACATATAAGCCTGAATCCTTGAAGAGCACAACCAGGCAGAAGAGACAGCAGGGGAAGGATCCAATCCAGTACCAAGTCAGAGATGAGACGAGCATCAAGCATATCACGATGAGCAGATTCCTGTCACATGAAAAGACGAAGGCTGATCTGACAGAGTACTTGGCAGAAAAGACTCTGGACTACAGTAAAAATTCCCCCAAGCTGGTTATCACTTCAGCATCTGGCCAAACCAGGAGCAACAAGGATATGGAAGCTTTTGATGAAAACAACCACGAGGAAGCTGATACACTGATGATATGCCTTGCAGTATCTTCAACAAGGCGAAATCCAGGAGACATACAACTAACGTTTTTCTCACCTGACACGGATGTCCTGGCCCTGGTCATTGCCAACTATGATTTGTTACCAAGGCACACCTCAATCTCAATGGCATCTGGCATTCTACAGATCCAGCCATTCAGGGATGTTCTAGGTCCAGCAAAGGCGAAGGCTTTACCTGCATTCCATGCTTTCTCTGGTGCTGACAATACCGGAAGGTTTGCTAGATTAGGCAAGGCCACGTGGTTCAAGATTTTCATTGAAGCTCATGATAACATCATCGAGGCTCTGAAAAAGCTCTCTGATGATACTGAGGTGACTGAAGAGCTTCTAACACACTTGGAAAGTTTTGTGTGTGCTGCCTACTGTCCAAAGGGAATCCAAATCAGAAGCATTCCAGAGTTGCGATGGCACCTGTTCTGTAAATACATGTCAGAGAGTGACAAGTTACCGCCTACAGTCGGTGCCCTCAAGCAGCACATCTTGAGGGTACATGTGCAAACTCGAGTTTGGGGCCAGGCAAGCACTCCTCGGCAAGTTCCCCTGGATCCAATGCAGAACGGCTACTACAAGGGAGATGATGGCAAGCTGAAGCCAACCACCATTGATGATCCTCCAGCACCCAAAGCCATCACAGAGATGGTGAGATGCCAGTGCAAGGGAGACTGTTCCTCGCAAAGATGTTCCTGCAGGTCAAAGAACTTGCAGTGCACTGACCTTTGCCTGTGCACCACACAGTGTGAAAACGACGAGGACTCGGTTTATGAAAACCTTGATTCAGATGATACTGATAGCGAGAGTGAGGACTGATATCATGGTTATGACTGATTTCATTATGAAAGTGGCAGTTGCAAAGTAATATGTTATATATAGTATGTTTGACGGGTGTTTCAATATCTTAATTATATGTAGATCTAAGGAAGAAATATCATATTTGCGTGCTGAGAGTGATGCCGGATTTTATGGTGAAATAGGCAAAAGCAAACTGTGGATGCAGTAAATGTTATATGTATTATGTTTGACAGGTGTTACCATATCCTTATTATAAGTTGATCTAGAGAAGAAATATCATATTTTCATTTTATATTTACAGTTTTATCATTAAAAATTGTATTTTTCTTTAAAAATCTTTGTTCATGTTAAACTTAAGTGAATGTAGTTAATTTCTCTGGATTTCTCATCCCTTAAAATGTATGTTTAGCCACTAAAAGCAATACACTACGCGGCTTAGATGCGGAGATATTGGTAAATTTAGTTTTCAAACCGTCGCCATTTTGAAATTCCAATATGGCCGCCTTAGAGATTTTGAAAAAAATGGCAACATTGGTTTTTGTGTTCAGTACATCCTAACGTTTCCAAAAATGTATAGTTTAGTAAATCTCCAAAAAATTTGAACGAAAATACCTAAGAAACTGGACTATTAGCCTAACCTAACAACCTTACCTAACCTAACCTAGTATTTAACATTAGCCTAACCTAACAACCTTACCTAACCTAACATAATAAGAATGGGGTTAACATTAGCCTAACCTAACAACCCAACCTAACCTAGTATTTAACATTAGCCTAACCTAACAACCTTACCTAACCTAACATAATAAGAATGGGGTTAACATTAGCCTAACCTAACAACCCAACCTAACCTAACCTAGACCTAGTACGTGGGATACAAAACTAGCCCTTGCATGCCAGCTACTGTGGGTTCAAAGTACCCAGTACGTGCGCTACAAAACTAGCCTTTGCGTGCCAGCTACTGCTTAAGATTCCCTAGGTAGCTGTGGTCCGGCTCCTTTATTTTGTCCACCTAACCTACTAAGAATGGGATTAACATTAACGTAAGTGGGGCCTGATGGCCCCCCGCTGAGCCGCCTGAGCGCCAATTAACCTTAATGAGCACAGGATGTAGTGAGTTGAGGGTTGTCGGGTTGAGTGGCTTGAGACTGAGGGTAGTTATGCGGAGAGTCGTCGGGTTGAATGGCTTCTGGCTTGGGTTGTCGAGATAAAAGAAAGTTGTGCAATTATAGTGTTTGCAAGTCCAAAGGGTCATTTCTGGACAACAGCAAACTCGAATCGTGGAAAGTGCTTGCCTTTTATGTCTATTACCAAAGTAAGTACCTCGAGAGACTTCAAACATCTGCACCCTCTTCGTAATTTGAAAATATCATTGCAGACTAGTGTCGACTGGCGTAGTTTTTGTGGTGAGTTCTTGCACTGTCAACTCGCACTCTTCCTTCCTCACCACCCTGTATACATCCTCAGACTGACCGGGTTGAAGATCCTGGACCTGTGTATCCAAGCCTGGCATCACCTGATTTTTTTTTTTTTTTTTTTCTATATTCCAACTACTCCCTCTCGGGCATAGGCTGATAGCCTTTACACTCTACCGCTGAACACGGTGAGGCCCGTGAGGTCTTGTTTCAGTCTTGGGAGTGAGACATGCGAAGCAGCTATTCACGGCTCGAACCCAACTCCATCTCTGAAGCTGCTTCGCCTCTGCGCTTCACAGTCTCACTCCCCAGGCTCGGACCCTCACTCTCAGAACGCCACCTATTGAGCAATCAACTCGCTAGGCATTGCCCCCCCTGTAGCATATTTTGAATATGGGAATATTCATACAGTGCTATTTAACCCTCTCCGACATATGACGCGATTTTGAGCCTATTGGGGATACTTTAAAGCCTTTGTTACCATCAGGGGTATTTAGAAACCTTTAGTTGAGTTACTTCAACCTCTGCAGTTGTCTTTGAGTTAGCTGTGGGCAGAAAACTAATTTTGGAGAGGTAATTATGAGATTGAGAGAACTATTTCTTATTGCTAATCTGGCAACCTCTGCGTCATAAATGCGTGAAAGGGTTAATCAGGGAACAATGAGGGTATTTTGCTTTGGCATTTCGGTGTGCTGTGGTAATGCACTGAAACTAGGTACAGCACAAATTCCATCCCAATAATATCTTCCCATTGACATTTTGGGATTTGAATCCGGGTCCATTGGATTACCAGTCCAGTGGCATGACCACTCTGCCAGTGGAGTACATCGTAATTGGTTGAACTCGATTATATTTGCCATGAGAGCATTACTCTCCCCAGCAGTATAGTTCATTGCATTCGCCACCAGATGTCTCAGTTGTTGACTGACACAAAAGAGCTCTCCCAGAAGAAGCACAGGAAGAAGTGTAAACAAACCCTTAAAACGTAAATATCCATATATGTATTATGTTAGTTTCCTGGGAATGACACCTACATCAAAAATTTGGGAAAAAATCGCTTAATCTCATGCTGTTGAGATTAATGTTTTACCAATATTGTAGCACGTCCTGTATATTGACCAATATTTTTTTTTCTTGGCTTTATTTTTATTTTTTTTATTTTTTTTGCATTAACCTAACCAAAAACCCTAACCTAACCTAAGCTAAATGCATTTAGGGGAGGTGTGGTGGAGTGGTCTTGCCACTGGCCTGGTAATCCAAAGGTCCCGGGATCAAATCCTGATGTATCAATGGGAAGATATTATTGGGATGGAATTTGTGCTGTACCTAGTATCAGTGCATTACCACAAGCCCACCGAAACGTCAATAAAATACCCTCATTGTTCCCTGATTAAATAGCACTGTATGAATATTCCCATATTCAAAATATGCTATAGGGGTGCAATGCCTGGTGAGTTATCTGCTCAACAGGTGGCGTTGTGTGTGTGTAAGTGTGAGAGTCCGAGTGTAGGGGGTGAGACAGTGAAGCACGGGAACGAGGTGGCTTCAGAGATGGGGTCGTTTCGGGCCATGAGTGAGCACCGTGCCTCATGTGACGGCAAGATGGCAGGTGCTGGTTGTACTCTACGTGCTTCACATGTCTCACTCCCTAGACTGGAACAAGACCTCACAGGCTTCACTGTTCATTGTAAAGCGGTGAATGTTAAGGCTCTCAGCCTATGCCCGAGAGGAAGTAAGTTGGAATATAGAAAAAAAAAAAAAAAAAAAAAAATTGGGGGGCTATTAGGTTAGGTTAGGTTAGGTTAGGTTAGGTTAGGTTAGGTTAGGTTAGGTTAGGTTAGGTTAGGTTAGGTTAGGTTAGGTTTTTTGGTTAGGTAAATGCTAAAATAAAAAATAAAGCCAGGAAAAAAAATATTGGTATTAGTTTATGACCAACCAGTTACGGGCCCCATCGATGATTATCAGTGTTTTATCACTTTCATGAATAATACTTTGTTGGTGTACATGTAATTGCCATCGCAAAATCACTATAAGTGAAATACGAGAAACTGTTGGATTGTTCAACCATAACACAGGGAACGTGAGCTGGGTTTAGACCGTTGCGAACCCATAAACAGGGAACGTGAGCTGGGTTTAGACCGTCGCAGTGACTTAACACAAGGCCTTTATGTAAATTTGGGTGGAGTTCACTTATAAAATTACTGTCTAACAAATCTAGCATGTATAATGGGGCCTAGCTCATGGGAAAAATTTGTTAAAAACACTTTTTGAGCAAAACTAAAGAAAATATGAATATTTTAAAGCTAATAGGTAGAACACAAACTGTCATTTACCCATTAGCAAAGAAATGTTTAAAAATCATTTAATATACAGTATACTGTAAATGGCTAAGCATGATATATATCACTTATCATACCCCTGCCCATGTTTTTATATACTTGAAAACACTTTTTGCCATTTGGTTGCACTTTCGGACCCAACATGTCTAGGTGTTCTCCGGCGACTTAACATAGGCCCCGAGCCTCCGGCAACATCTTTCGTTTTAAGCTTTCGGATCTGTATTTCAGATATGTGATAAATGGCTTTAAGCTCTACTACCTCTGCCAATTAAGGCTTCCCAGCTCCTATATGGTGGAATTGGTGGGCCGTTGAAATTTTGTTTTGGTTGTAGAGGAGTAAATAATAATCACAGAGGCTTGTAACTTCGAGAGAATATGACATTTATTCCTATTTATCAATGGCATTCTTCAATATCTAATTTATTCAATGTACCGAGGAAGACCGATCAAAATTATACATTAAAATTGCCCTTGGAATGTGTTTAGACCAGGTTTCTTTACTGTAACATGTGTATAGGCCGTTTTTCTTTATAAATTACCTGTAATTGTAGATTTTTAATCTTCTCTATAACTCTTTATTTTAAGTGTCAATCTTAGAATTTCAAGATTATAACCTACAATTTCTGGGTATGAATGAAATCAGACCAATTGCTGATGCTTTGGTGCACCAATCAAAAATTAATGGAGGAATTTGGACAGGCATTATATGGCACTTAATTAACTGAATGTTCTCTCGTCTGATATAATCGATTACCTTTATTGTTAATTATTATGGACACTATAGTGTAATTAGGGGATGGGTCTAAACACTATTTGTTTACCAATAATGTGTTATTTGTTTGGTCATGGCATACCATAGAAGCTAGGGCTTTGGGATTCACAGGCATAATATGTGATTGGTTCCTTTATTGTTTAATCCCGGAACCGGTACCGTGAGAGGGCATCTTCACCTTGAAATAAATTGGTAAGCTTGACGTGTGTTGAGTATTTTCACCCTTGTGAAATGTATTTAGACCACATTAGGTAGGTCTGAAAAGAGTTAAGTCCATCTTTAGGTAAATTGATGTGTGTTTAGACCACCTTCATTTACATGTTGCCATGTGTCAAATTCTAATAGGTAACGTGATATGTGTTTAGACCACCTTCATTTACATGTTGCCATGTGTCAAATTCTAATAGGTAACGTGATATGTGTCCAGACCACCTTCATTTACATGTTGCAAAAGTTCACAGAATAATAGGTAACAAAACATGTGCATAGACCTCTATTAGGTAGCCGTGAAAGTAGAACAGACCACATTTTGAGGAGCTAAGTAGTGGAACATGTGTTTAGTCCGCTATGACATGTGTCGAATCCTAATAGGTAACGTGATATGTGTCCAGACCAAGCATTTCTACCTAATAAGTGCTTAGACCATATTTCTTTGGTGGAAACTGGTAAATTGGATGTGTTTAGACTATTGTTGTGGACTTAACACATGTTGCTGGTTACTGACAAGGGTATAGACCGAATTTACCTATAAAGTGACTATGAAAAGAATTAACTTTTAAAATTGGACAGTACACAATTATTTTCGGACAGTTCACTTTTTCAATCATTCCAACAAATTAGACAAGATCCACACTGGCATGATGCTTCTAAAGAAAACAAAAGAATCGTGGCACTCTGATTCTGAAACTGAATATGAGCGACAGGATACAACTGTGGAGGAAGATCTGGATGACCCCAGACAAGAATTAGAAGAGGCAGACGAGCAGCAGGTGGAAATGGAGGTGACTGTAAATGACCCTCTTGTAAAGGATACTCTTGAACTTGGCCCTGACACAAACTCGCCCCAGTCAGAGACATCACGCACTTCTTAAGTAATTAATTTCCACTGCTCTCACTCTTGGTCTGAGTCTCTCAACCAACGTCCATGCTTCACTTCCGTAAGTCAGTGTCGGGATTACCCCACTGTCATGCAAGGACTTCTTCACTTCCATACTGACCACCCCATTTCTAGTTACTGCTTTCAGCGTTCCTACAACCCTCTTCCCCTGTTGCACCCTCTCCCGCACCTCCTCATCCATAGTCCCATCCCCACTCAACACACTGCCCAGACAACTAAAAGAGCCGACGATCTCCATAGCCTGACCGCTCAGCTTCACCTCACACTCTGTGACTTCACCCCTTTCGAAGACCATAACCTTGCTCTTCCCCGCATTTACCTTCAAATTCCGTTTTTCGCACACTGTTCCAAACTCATTTACCAGACCCTGCAACTCCCATTCATTATCACTCATCAGAACTGTATCATCCGCAAACAGCAGTATAGGTAGCTTGCACTCATTTCCCTCCCTTTTCAGCGATACACCAACATCTACTGCTCTTGATAGTATTTCTTTCATGACTCCATCCATATATACAGTAAACAACCACGGGGACATCACACACCACTGTTTCAAACCAACATTCAGGTCAAAGAACTCGCTCTGCTCACTCTCCACATGTGCTGCCACCTTTGCACCCTCATACATGCTCTTCACTGCTTTCAGCAACTTGCCATCTACTCCATAAATTCTAAGTACTTTCCACAAACCTTCTCTATCCACTCTGTCATAGGCCATCTCCATGTCCATAAAGGCAACATACACCTTTTGTTTCTTCTCCAGATATTTCTCCACAACACAATTCAGGGTAAAAATCTGATCTACACATCCTCTTCCCTTCCCCTTCCTAAAACCTCCCTGCTCGTCGCCTATCCATTTCTCCGTTCTCACTCTCACTCTCTCAATCACTACCCTACTGTATACCTTCCCTACTACGCTTTGAAGACATATTCCTCGGTGGTTACCACACACTCCTCTTTCCCCTTTGCCCTTATATAGGGGGACTATTATGCCAGTCTTACAGTCATCGGGTGCACTCCCCTTCTCCCATGCTAGTTTGCACATTTTCCATACCCATTCGATCACTATCTCACCACCATACCTCAACATTTCCCCACACACTCCATCTGTTCCTGGTGCTTTCCCCAACTTCACTCTTTTCATGGCTTCCCACATTTCTGACCTCCTGATCACCACCTCCTCCTCCACTACTTCTGTTCGTCTCCCTCCCATACCATATCCAACTATGTTTGCTGGCTCTTCATTCCTTACATTTAGCAACTCATTGAAGTACTCCCTCCATCTTTCGACTCTCTCTTGCTTCTCGGCTAGCATTCTCCCATTCTTATCTTTCACACCCTTACTGTTTCCCTTGCTACCTTCCCAATATTTTGCATATGGTTAAGTTTTTTGGAGTAACCTTACTTCATGACTTTGAATATTCGCAAGCAAAATTCAAAATGATGAAGTAAGCACCAAAATTATGACGGATATGGGGGAAGCCTCCTCGTGGCTCCGCTGGGAACCCCGCATCATGCTCAATAAATTTTTTGAGCGTGATACGGAAGCCGATATCCCCCAAACAAGGATAAATGCCAATCATGTTTCTAAATAATATGTCTTTGCAGAATCCAACTCAGAGAGCTGTGTGACTGTCAGATGCCTGCTCACATCTAAAGTTTCTTTCCAAGTTGAAGTGGATGAAGACAGGGAAACAAGCTCTTAGGATATTAAAACGGGAACGAAGGGGACACCAATGTCAAAATAGGTAATTTTCAAATATACAAAACAAATTTTCACGGCTAAGTTCACACTTACCTAGATATGAGATAGGCCAAACATTACACTTTTTCTACCTATGACACACAACAGACCACAATGTGAACACGTGTCACAGCTTCCCGAGGCTACCTATTCTTATAGGTAAATTTTTTGATTTTCACTTACATGAAACAAAAACTGACCAACTCACTTCACACATTATAGGTAAATTTACCTATTAACCCATAATTGTGTGTGAATATGTGGTCTATAGGTGATTTACGTATATATTTTTGGTCTGTAACAGATTTTCACAACAATTTCTACCTGTTAGTGGTCTAAACACCTTTTTATGTAGAAACGACATGTGTTTAGGTCAATTTTCACCGTGAAACTTTCCAAAATAGGGGGTGTCAAGTACGTCGCAGAGACAGGTTAGTTTTCGGTTAGGTTAGGCTAATTTGTTTGCATTTTCCGATGGGGTTCATAAAAAAAAAACCCTAAAAACCCCAAAACAAGACAAAAATAAATACAAAATACTTGTAAGCATCGTCCCCGGTGTAAAACAGGATATTTACCAACTTTATTTCTCCCATTATCCAACGATCTTAAAACACTCAGATGCAAGTCATTTTCAGAGTAAATATACACATTTGTTTGCCTTTGAATACAGGATGGGTTGCAGGGGGGCTTTGCCCCCCCCCCCATGAATTATTGAAATCAGCATATATTTTAACAGTAAAGGGCCTAATAAGAATTTCACTGCCGTCAATAGGGAAAATTATAGGGAGAGTTTTTTGTTTTTACAGTGCTTTATAATATATAATGGATAATATATAAGTACAGTGCACATAAAATGGATCTTCGGAGGTTAAAACAATTGTTAATATGATCTTTGCAACATCCTTATTATATAATAGCCTACAAATATTGAGAACTAATTAGTGGTAGTTTCGGTTATAAGTACCGTGAGCTCAAACAATAGTTTTAATTATATAATAATATGTTCTTTTACAGTATAATATATATATATAGGCCTAGTTCGTTCAGGTCAGAGAACATTACTTATGGTACGTAGATATTGTAACAGGATAGATTAGTAGCTACATAATGTAGGTCTTGCCATTACTTCATATTTGTGATTACTATACAGTTCTGTGGAGTGCACTAATGAAAGAGAAGTGCGATCCCGTAGATATTTTCACTATTAGATCTGGAGAGCAACAACAGATGGCATTATTTTATGGTGGCATTTGGCAACCTTTAGGAGCACGATTAGGTCAATATTTACGAGCCGCACCACAGCTGGGATCTCATTTATAATGGTAGTTTTGGGTTCGTATCATTTTGTGCTTCATTGCTATATACTTTTTATCCACAGGAATTTGTTTTGTTTTTCTTGGCTTTATTTTATTTTTTTAGCATTAACCTAACCAAAAAACCTAACCTAACCTAACAGCCCCCAAATACATTTAGGTTAGGTTATGTTAGTTTTTTTTGGTTAGGTTAATGCTAAAAAAAGAATAAAACAAAAATACAGCCAAGAAAAAGAAAAAGAAAATCTGGTGAATAAATAGTATGGTCAATATACAGGACGCGCTACAATATTGGTAAAAAATTAAGCTCAATAGCATGTGATTAAGCGATTTTTTTCCAAATTTTTGATGTAGGTGTCATTCCCTGGAAACTAACATAATACATATTATATGGATATTTACGTTTTAAGGGTTTGTTTACACTCTTCTTTTTCGTCTTCTTCTGGGAGACCTCTTTTCCGTGCCTCTCAGTCAACAACTGAGACATCTGGTGGCGAATGCAATGAACTACTGGTGGTGAGAGTAATCACCCTACCTAATTAATGGCAAGAGTAAACGAGTTCACTGACACGTGATGTCTATCGACCAATCAGGTGATGCCATGATTTGGAAGACAGGTGGGCCGGGATATAACACATTAGTTTGACTCTGGCCAGCTTGTGTAGAGGGTGTGGGTAGCCGATCAACGCTTTTTCCACCGTCTTTAACACTCAACGAGCGGCCTAGGCGGTATATTTTACCGTGCCACCCAGCGTTTTTTTTTTACCATAAATGGTGTTGTTTCCGTGCTCTTTTTCATGCATAAACAAGAGCCAGAGCGTAATACAAGTATGTATCCGTGAAAGGGTGATAATTGAGCGTTCCAATGACACCAGAACCATCCTTCTACAAACACTGGTTGTCTTACAACGCTCGTGCAACCGAAGGGCAAAATCGCTAAAATACGGTCATTTCGTTACATAATTACGTGTGTGAAAAGGAGTACAAAGAAAATCAAGCAACAACAGATCTAGTGACTCTTCTAGGTTGCTTGTCCTCCAAAACACTGAGGATCAAGTGTCCAAACAGTGGTTTAGAGTGGGTAAGAGAACATTGGAAAGGGATTTACTGCCCTGGAACTAATGTCCGTGGCAGGATTAGGAAGTTAGTAGAGGACAGATGGTTTAGTAACTGAGGGGGGGATAAAAAAAAGTTATTCATTTACAAACGCAGTCAGTCGCGGGTTTGATGAGAGATATTTGTCTAGGCGGAGTTTAAATGAATTAACGGTGATGCAGTCTATAACGTTTCGGGGAAGCCCATTCCACAAGTTGACAACTCGATTGAAGAAGAAACTCTTAGATTCGTGCGAGTTAAAAGATTTTCCAATAATTTTGCAACCGTTTCCCCGCGTGTAATTAGATTGGTCGATAGTGAAGTACTTACTACAGTTCATATTGTCGATGCCTTTGATAATTTTGAACACTTGAATTAAGTCACCTCTTAATCTGCGCTGGGTTAAAGGAAATAGATTTAATTCTCTAAGACGCTCTTCGTATGGTTTGTTCTTTAGGCTAGGTATCATTTTGGTAACTCTACGTTGAACTCGTTCTAGCTTGTTCATATCTTTTTGGTAATAAGGGCACCAGGATTGAACGCAGTAATCCAGAAGAGGGCGGACTAAGGAATTGTAAAGGGTTAGGATAACTTCTTTGGATTTATGCTCAAATGACCTGCCTATAAAGCCAATTATTTTGTTTGCCTTCTTAACAACTTCTGAACATTGTTGACTCGGTTTTAGGTTACTCGATATTGTTACTCCCAGATCGGTTTCTCTGTTTACATTCTTAAGCCGAGTGCCATTCATCGAATAGTTTGCTTTCTCATTTAGGTATCCGACATGTAGTACTTTACATTTATCCACATTGAAACTCATTTGCCAAATTTGGGCCCAACATGACAATTTATCTAGATTGTGTTGCATATCGCCAACTTTTTTTTTTGAGAGTATGCTATTTGCAATTTTTGTATCGTCAGCAAATTTTGAGATTGTACAGGTGAGACCCTCATATATGTCGTTGATGTAAATTAGAAAGAGAATTGGTCCTAGTACCGATCCCTGGGGTACCCCGCTACTTACATTGGTCCATTTAGATGCCTTCCTGTTTATGACTACCCTTTGCTTTCTGTTGCTGAGCCAATTTTCTATCCATTTCATCACACCGTCTTGTATTCCATGCGCTTTTAGTTTTAGCAGTAAACGTTTGTGGGGAACTTTGTCAAAGGCCTTTTGAAAATCAAGGTATATAATATCTACAGCTTTACTCTCATCGTAAAGGTTGAGGATATCGTGGAAGAAGTCTAAGAGGTTTGTTAACAGGAACGTTTTTTACGAAAGCCGTGTTGAGTATCTTTCAGTATGTTATTTTCCTCTAAGTGATTTAAGAGTCTGTCTCGTATGACCGTTTCTAGCATTTTACATACAACTGAGGTTAAGCTAATTGGACGATAGTTACTGGGTAGGGATTTGCTGCCTTTTTTTAATATCGGTATTACGTTGGCTAGCTTCCACTGATCAGGCATAGTTCCAGACTGCAAGGATTTATTGAATAGTAATGTCAGTGGTTTGGAGAGCTCATCCTTAGCTTCCTTTAGAACTCTAGGCGAGATTGTATCAGGTCCTGGCGTTTTATTTACCTTGAGTTTATCTAAACAATTCAATACTTCTCTCTCTGTAACGGTGATATTGCTTAGAACATCTGAATTATCAATCTGAATCGGCGATGGTGTAGGGATATCACTGAGGTCTTCTGTTGTAAAAACTGATGCAAAGAAGGTATTGAGGGCATTACTCATTTGTACTTCGTCTTTGGTGTATTCTCCATTTGCATCGACTAACGGTCCAACAGTTGAAGTAACTACTTTTTTCTTTCTGATATAACTATAGAATTCTTTCGGGTTTGTTTTACTTTGATTCGCAATATGTAACTCTAAGGTCTTTTTACTTTGCTTAATTAACTTTTTGGCTTTGCGTCATAGCTCTACAAATTTCAGCCGTTCTTCGTCATTTTGTGAGGATTTTAATCTATCATTAGCAAATTTTTTAGCAAGCAGGCAGTTTGAAATATCTTTATTCCACCATTTGGGCTTATTATTATGGCCTGGACGCCGTATTTTTGATGGTATGCAGTCTTGCACTGCTTTTAGGTAAGTGGTTTCGAATAACTTCCAAGATGTATTTATGTCGTTATTGTTAATTAAAAAGCTCCAGTCAGTTTCTTTAAACATAGCTCTAAGTTTATGGAAGTTTGTTTTCTTGAAATTAGGGACTTTTTCGATGCTACTATTTGGTTCGTTACTAGTAAAGTTTAAAGTGAAAGTTATCGTACGATGGTCGCTATTACTGAATTTATATCCAACATTCAAATTCTCTATCAATTCTTCTTTTGTTGCAAGTACAATGTCAAGAACGTTATTACCACGGGTCGGCGTTCGAACAAATTGATAAAGCGAACTCTCTTGCAAATTCGTATACAAGTCATGTCCGGAGTGTGAAGTAAGAGTATCGCCCCACTTGGTCACAGGTAAATTAAAGTCGCCAAAAATTACGATATCTTGTGAGTTACTTACATCTGCAATTTGTTGGTAAATTTCTCGGTCAGTTTGCACTGATTGAGCTGGAGGTCTGTATATTAACGCAAATATTATTTTTGTACCTTTATTATTCTTTATTAGCACAAAAGATGTGTCGACGTTCACAATTTGAGGTTTTGACACGAGGGTCGGGTTAAGACTTTCTTTGATATAAAATAAAACGCCACCTCCATTTTTATTTATTCGGCTGTTCTCAAACATTACATAACCGGGAAGTGAATATTCTGCTAAAAAGTCTATCTTCTGTATTGAGCCAAGATTCTGTTATGCCAATCACATCATAATTTTCTGTAAACACTAGTTCCTCTAAATCTGAAAATTGATTGCGTATGCTACGAGCGTTTGCATAGAAAACCTTTAAAGTTGCGGTTTTAGAACTCGCAGAACGTTCTTTCATCGAATTTTTGGTTCTGGTCGGATCTACATTTACATTCATGGCTGTCCTCGGTCCTCGATCGTTATCCCTGGCGGTTTTGTTGGTGGAGCTTTATCCAAATTCGCGGTTCTTGACGGATTAGTATTTAATTCCTTTGTAGGAGTGTAGCGAGTGAGAGAGGGTGGAGTAGTGTGGAGTACATGTCAGTGGGCCCACGACGGTCGTGGCGAGCGGTCATGAGGCAACCTACACTCCTCCCACCGCTCGGCTCTCTCTCAGAGCTAATAATGCGCCAAAATTGCACACGGACTAAAGGCGGGTCCCGCCACATAGTCCATGTTTTTAGATGCGGACTTAAGTTGGGCCCCGATAGACAAGGGTTAAAACCAATGATGCTGCTTAAGATATTTTCACCTTCCAATAAGTGTAAACTGTCCAAAGTGCAATAACCAGTGTTCCAAATACAGCTGACGAGGACAGCTGGTTTTGAAATGCACATAGCCTACAGTTTTTTGCCATGGAAACATTCAAAACAAAAATCCACCAGCTGTTGACCACGATGAGTGGTGATCGAGCCTCCAGCCCGGCAGCCACTCAAGCCAAGGACCCTCAACCCAGTACCTCCTCTGATCATTAAGGTTAGTTGGTTGGTTGGGACAATATAAAGGAGTCGGACCACAGCTAGCTCTGGAATCTTAATGGGTGATCGCAAAGTAACATAAAGTAAAAGGTTTTTTCGCATAGGTTTAAACTTCCAGAAATTAATGGGTAATAAATACGATAATGGATTATAACTTACCCGCCGCCGCACTAATGTTATTGTTGTCAACCTCTCGCTGCCGTCGGACGAATGTGGCAAAGAGCAAGGGCTAGTTTTGTATCCCACGTACGGAGTACTATGAACCCGCAGTAGCTGTCATGCAAGGGCTAGTTTTGTATCCCACGTACTAGGTACTATGAACACGCAGTAGCTGGCATGCAAGGGCTAGTTTTGTATCCCACGTACTTGGTACTTTGAACCCACAGTAGCTGGCATGCAAGGGCTACTTTTGTATCCACGTACGGGGTACTATGCACCAGCAGTAGCTGGCATGCAAGGGCTAGTTTTGTATCCCACGTACTGGGTACTTTGAACCCGCAGTAGCTGGCATGCAAGGGCTAGTTTTGTATCCCACATACTGGGTACTATGGACATGCAGTATAGCTGGCATGCAAGGGCTAGTTCTGTATCCCACGTACTGGGTACTTTGAACCCACAGCAGCTGGCATGCAAGGGCTAGTTTTGTGTCCCACGTACTAGGTCTAGGTTAGGTTAGGTTGGGTTGTTAGGTTAGGTAAGGTTGTTAGGTTAGGCGAATGTTAACCCCATTCTTACTAGGTTAGGTTAGGTAAGGTTGTTAGGTTAGGCGAATGTTAACCCCATTCTTACTAGGTTAGGTTAGGTAAGGTTGTTTGGTTAGGCTAATATTAACCCCATTCTTACTTCGTTAGATTAGGCTAATGTTAACCCTATGAAAACCCAAACAAAGATTTTATTAGGGTTACTGTGTAATATTTAACATGAAAATTAGTAAAATCCGAGCCAAGTTTCGTCAAAACTTGGCTCGTGTTTTCAAAATGTCGGGTTACATGGGTATGGAAATTTACAAAACCAGAGCCGACATATTAACTAAGCTTACTGTGTTATTTTAATTTTTCAATTAGTTAAATCCGAGCCAAGTTTCGTCAAAACTTGGCTCGGATTTTCAAAAAGTCGGGTTTTATGGGTCTGGAAATTGACAAAACCAGAGCCAAATTTTGGTTACAAATGTGTATTATCGTGTTTTATACG
Organism: Paralithodes platypus; assembly: GCA_032716605.1. Taxonomy (NCBI): domain Eukaryota; kingdom Metazoa; phylum Arthropoda; class Malacostraca; order Decapoda; family Lithodidae; genus Paralithodes; species Paralithodes platypus. The sequence goes on along the minus strand of CM064578.1, from coordinate 32,898,598 downwards.
CTTTTTACCCCTCAATTTCCCTGATCTTCATAGCCCTCCCCACTATCGGGGGGCGTGTCTAGATTGATGGATAATGGGTAAATGCTTAAATTCCATTCAATTTCATCACTAGATTCGACTAAAACACCAAAAAAAAATCAAAATACAAAAACAAAAAAATAATGAAAAACGCGTTGTTGCATCTCCTGTATATTAACCAAAAGTATATAGCAATGAAGCATAAAATGATAGGAACCCAAAACTACCGTTAGAAATGAGATCTCAGCTGTGGTGCGGCTCGTAAATATTGACCCACGATTATATTACTACATTAGATAGCAGGTTTCCCATCTCCTAGTATAGTATATCATCTCTGGGATTGAGGGAGTGGGAGGAAGCGAGAGGATCGAGGGGGGGGGGAAGGGGGGTGCAGGGGGGGGCATTGCCAAGAGAGGGGAGGAGGAAGGGAGGGGGGGGGGGGGCAACAGCGAGGTCACCTCTTTTGCTAGTTTGTACCTTAAATTATGAGTTAATGTCCCCCTCTATATCCACGCACCTCACCAACACAATGTACACACACTAAATAATGCCTGTTATTACCTAAATGTCCTGAACGTCAACGATATTCCCGAAATTACTAGTTGTTAGAATATAATTATGCAGATGACACAGCATATAGGAACCGGCTCAAACGTTCATAAGTCCACAAATGTCTTATATTACTCCTATATGATGCATGCATGACCACCTGAACATTAATAAATGTATCTATGCTTTTATATTATTTATAATATTTGACGATTTCCAGCAATCATACTCGTATATTGACAACTTCCAAGTGTAATTACTCATTTGTGTATTGCTCTGCTTCGTTCCCCTTTTGCACAATATGTATGGGACTAGACAGCAGTAGTTGAATCCGTTTATAGACACTCTACATCTGTCACTTTGCTCAAACAAGATATTAGACTAGACCCACTTTCAACAAGAAGACAAATACACAGACAACAGATGTTATATAAAATCACTAACACCTTAGTTGACATAGACAAAGATATATATATGTACACCCTACAGGTATACGATTTACGAGACGCAGCCACAACCTAAAATACCACACCTATCAGGCAAGCACGGACATAATAATTTAGACAATATTTTGTTTCCGCAGCATCCAAAAGTGGAAACACCTCCCATTTCATGAAGTTAATAGCCCCACTCTTGATTCTTTAAGAACTAGGATTCCCAGTCATTACATCCCTAATCCTGATCCTGTCCCCAACCACTAGTCCCCATGCACAACCCCGGCATATCATGCCGCCCAAGAGCGGCCCTCTACGGGTCCCACTACTTAAACTTAAAAGTAAAAACTGGCCGCTACGCGGATAATGTACCTGATTCGACAAATATCACGTTGAATATGGCTCCATAAACGTATATAAATATTATATACCGGTACATATTTTTCAGCACCTTGTTTATTCCATATGGGAAGCGAACACGATAAGTTGTAGGTGATGATTGTAGATACTCGAATATAGCGCGAAATTTGAAAAATTCTACATTTTGTTTTTACTTTTTGTCATACAATGTATTGAAATTCGGTGCCACACACATGCGTGCACTTAGAGTGGTGAATATTTCAGCGAGTCTTACTAATTCAATTGGTATTTAGATGGTAAAATGCAGAAACACAATATCATATACAGGGTGACGGGTAAGCCTTAATTAGTTTTGCGATATTAAGATGCCTCACCCCATTCAGGTATCGATTTTTGTTTTGTTTTCTGGGTGAGCGATAATGAGCCTGTAACTTGGAAAAAATCGGCCTTTGGCTGGGACATTCTTTCCACCGAAAAATAATACAAAATTAGCTTCAAAGGGGGTCTGGGTGGGCATTTATTAATTTGAAGGAAGCCTGGGAAGCCGTTCTTGTTACCCTATGGAACAAACTAATATATCTGACTTGAAATTGGCAAGGCAAGCAAATCCTCAATACCAATTAAACAATATATCATAATTTATCGTTGATTTTTGGTCTAGATTCCAATCAAATTTATTTTTATTGTATGGAAAATACTTGTATCAATAACTAGTTGAACAATTAGAAAATAACTAATTTATATAAATCACTATATCATTTCCAAAGAAAGCCCTTACAGTATGTCTGAAAAATTCCCTTGATTTTGTTCATAATATTTGTCATCATTATGATGAAACTAAAGCTGATCACATTGCGCACCTCAATTTCCAGAAAGTTTTTTGTCAGTCACTATTATACTAGGACAATTCTGGTCTTTGTGGATCTCGCTGAACAGGATTAAGGGGGGTCACCTGATTTTGTTTTGTTATCTTTCTCTCCTTTTCACTCTTTCCCTGGCTTCCATCCATTCGGCCCCATTCAGCCAACTGTTTTAAGACGTTTAACCCCATCCAGGTGTCGATTTCTTCCTGGCGAGCGATTGCGAGCTACCATTGTATGGAGAAATCCGGCTTCGCCGGAACATTTGACTATCGAAAAATGTACAAGTTTAGCTTGCTATAAAAAAAATATATATATATATATAAATATGCTGGGTCGCTACCGCTCGCCGGGAAAATATTGACACCTGGATGGGGGTAAACGTCTTAAAACAGTAGGCTGAAGGGGGCCGAATGGATACAAGCCAAAGACAGAGGGAGAGAAGGAGAAGAAAAGCGAGGTGGGATCCCTTAAGTACAAGTAATTAGTATACAACTATACGCATAAACAGGGATATCAAGTTATACGAGTAGTGCCATACAGTAATTTATAAACAGGGATATCAAGTTATACGAGTAGTGCCATACAGTAATTTATCAACAGGGATATCAAGTTATACGAGTAGTGTCATACAGTAATTTATAAACAGGGATATCAAGTTATATGAGTAGTGCCATACAGTAATTTATAAACAGGGATATCAAGTTATACGAGTAGTGCCATACAGTAATTTATAAACAGGGATATCAAGTTATATGAGTAGTGCCATACAGTAATTTATAAACAGGGATATCAAGTTATACGAGTAGTGCCATACAGTAATTTATAAACAGGGATATCAAGTTATACGAGTAGTGCCATACAGTAATTTATAAACAGGGATATCAAGTTATACGAGTAGTGCCATACAGTAATTTATAAACAGGGATATCAAGTTATACGAGTAGTGCCATACAGTAATTTATAAACAGGGATATCAAGTTATACGAGTAGTGCCATACAGTAATTTATAAACAGGGATATCAAGTTATACGAGTAGTGCCATACAGTAATTTATAAACAGGGATATCAAGTTATTCGAGTAGTGCCATACAGTAATTTATAAACAGGGATATCAAGTTATACGAGTAGTGCCATACAGTAATTTATCAACAGGGATATCAAGTTATACGAGTAGTGTCATACAGTAATTTATAAACAGGGATATCAAGTTATACGAGTAGTGCCATACAGTAATTTATAAACAGGGATATTATTATGACTGAGGTTTAAATATATCAGGGTTCTTATTCATTGGACTAGTAGTGGCATAAATGCTACAACGGAAAGCGCTAGATCCAACCTCTGATGTATATTCCCAGTGAACAAAGAACACAAATACTCTCCAGAGTTCTATATGCAATAATAGGTTATTAAACTCTCAATAAATGTGCGTCTACTCTAGGCTTAATGTTATGTGAAAACAGCCTATTACTACCTATAACCGAAGGTGCTTGGTTATGGTATGCAAAGTAAGGTGGTAAGAGAAGTTACAGCTTACGTTACTTTAATCAATAAATGTCAGGCACTCCTGCATGAAAGAAAGTGCACTAAAGTCCTTCAACACCAGCAAGGAATCTTCTTTAAATGTTAGATGCTATCAAGATGCTCTAATCAGAAATGGAACCCAAAAAGGCAGGTAGCGGAACAATGCTCGTGCAGGCTATGCACACAAAAAGGCAGGAGATATAATGCAGTCGGAGCCAAGAATATCCTAAACGCTACAACACTAATAATAATCGCCACGACAATGCAGTATTCCTATCAACAAAAAGAGCCTAAGTCGTTTGTGTCTCAATACATCAAACTAGGCAGCGAAATGCTTGTCTAATCATAAACGGGTATGCATAAAAAGAGTAATTGGTTTAATATACTTAATGTGTACTGTGACTGATAAAGTCTAGCTAGAGTCAATGATACGAGATACTGGTGCGCATGGCATGCCGCATAGCCTAATGCAAATCTCAAGTCTGTGCGTCAAATATTACGTTATAGGAAGGGTAGCTCTCTTGAGAAACCTTAATACCGAAGTATTAAGCGTTCTCCTGGCGTACCTCAAAGACAAACAAACGAGCATAGAACAGTGCGGAATGGTATAGGCAAAAAGCCCTCATTCGTGCATGCTCTACTCTCAATGGCACACAGACTAGAATTTACCCAATCAACTCCAGTTCTCAGGTATGTCGTGCAGCTTTTAACTAAAGCCAGCACCCATCGGAAACAATACCTTATAGTATCAGACTCCTAGTCTAGCATTATCTAATCCAGCAGAACACTAATAATTATAGGAAGCGGTACTGAACAATATGAATGCCAACCAATACTTTGTGATCAACTTATCTTAACAACTAACATACTTGGGTTATATAAGACCTTAACGCACAATACAACTGGCCAGCATGAAGCTGATTATGCAGAGTTAACCAGAGGGGGTATAATATTAATAAAAGGTGGTGAAAGATATGGAAAATGAGAGAGATAGGCAGAGGAAAAGGTTCTCAGGTGCGGAGGGGGGGGGACAGATATCAAAGGGATAAGAGGGATGCGTTCTAGAAACCAGATCTGAGGGAGAGAGTGGCGAGAGAGCTGTATCTATACTAGCACTAGCTCGCACCGCATAGACAAAGCGGTAACAATTCCTTCAGCCAATGACAAAGAAGCCAGCCAAACATGACGTCACCAAGCATGGTAAAAAACTCCTCCAACCAATCCCAGGCCAGCCAGCCGTGACGTCATCAAGCATGGCAAAAAACACTGCGCGCCTCCTCTCACTCTGTTCTACTCTCTCTCTCTCTCTCTCAAATCCTATCATTACTACTTAATGATAAAACATATACTTTGCAATTAAATATATAAAGCCTTGACATGGGCAAAAACAAAAAGCCTTTCTGGACTGCCCATGACACGAGCTTTCATATGAAATAAAGCACACAATAATACATCAACTGTAGCCACATCCACTGCCCTGGCGATCCTAGCGAGTCACTGTAGGACAAGCCATGCAGTTCTAACGGAGTGGTTAACGTCACACCCCCCCAAGATTTTTCTCAGAGGCCCAAAGCTCAAAAATAATCTGATGGTTAGAACCCATGCTATATCTCTACTTCCCATCACCCAGCGGCAGTAAAATATCTGGCACAGTTCGTCAACAAAACATTTTACAAAATTTGAACTCTCCCCAACACAATAGGTTAAATCATATGTAGTTATGCTCCTCAAGAGCGAGCTTCTCTAGCCCAGCATTCTGAGAGGAGTGCAACTCAGAATTACTGCTATAACATACAGAAAAAAAATCAACTATCAAAGAAAGAGTTTTTATTTGATTTTTATGTTTTTAATTTGTTTATTTCGGCTGCACTATAGGGGCAAGCCTAGTTTTTTCTTCTATACCAAACGCTTAACTCCTGCTTTACGACCCAATACGCTGGGCTACAACCGCGAGCCAACAAGCACCAAGCGCAAAATACTATTCAAACTAAAGCAGGAGGCTACCCGTGTGTCAATCTACCCAGGATCATATACCCTTGAAAGACAATCTGCAACCACGTTGTCACAACCTGCAATATGGTGTATGTCCAGGTTATATACCAATAACCTTAGTGACCACCTGGTCATCCTCATATTCCGATTGTGAAACTGGCCCAAGAACTTGAGAGGGTGATGATCTGTGTAGACTACAACGACCGGACTATAGGCTGGAACATAGACCTCGAAATGCCTCAGTGCAAGCACAACTGCCAGCAGCTCCCTCTCGACAACAGAGCAGCTTCCCTGGGCTGAAATTAACTTCTCCGAGCAGAAACTAACAGGATGTTCCAGCCCATCATCATCCTTTTTCATAAGGACGGCACCAGCCCCCACACCACTAGCATCCGTTGCTAGTTGGAAAGGTAGGCTAAAGTCAGGGGCCCTGAGGATCGGGTGAGTGCACAACAGGTGTTTTACTACTCTAAACGCCTTCTCACACTCAGGCGCCCATTTGACTTTCTTATCCTTCCAGTTATCCTCCACCTGAGCTTGACTGTCCCGTTCTCCTTCTCCACCTTGACTGCTAAACGTCATCACAGGCACAGTGAGAGGCTCAGGGGGGTGCCTCACATACTCCTTCATGAGATTAACGTGATATAACTGATTGCGCTTACGTCTGTCTGGAGCGGCCACCAAGCAATCCAGGTCCGATAGCCTCTCAACCACCCTATAAGGACCAGAGTACTTCGCGGATAAGGGATGACCTACAAGGGGCAGTAGAATCAACACCTCCTGACTCACGTGAAACTCCCTGAGTTTAACCTTGAGGTCGTACCTGTCCTTCATGAGGGCCTGAGAGCTAGTCAAATTACGGCCAGCCAACTCCAGACTGCGCAACATCCGTTCTCGACTGTCGAGGACATACTTGAGCATAGAACAAGGTTTTTCTGCGTCCTCCCATATTTCTTTAACCATATGGAGAGGCCCTCTGACACGGTGTCCAAAGACGAGCTCATTAGGGCTGAATCCCAAATTATCCCCAGGTACCTCCCGTGCAGCAAACAAAACATATGGCAGGCCAAGATCCCAACCTTTCCCACTCTCAAAGCAACAATAACGAAGCACAGATTCCAAGGCTGAGTGCCATCGCTCTAACACACCCTGGCTCTCCGGATGATACGCAGATGACACAACCGTAACAATCCCATGCTGCGGCACTGCTTGAACAAAGAGGCTAGAAGTGAATTTGGATCCTTGGTCTGACTGAATCCCCTGCGGGTAACCATACCGGGAAAAATACACTAGCAAGTTTCAGACCACCGTCTTCGCTGACCCATATCTCATAGGGTACGTGTCAGGATACCTTGTTGCTACATCTCCCGACTGTGCATCACTGTCCTCCTCCATCTCGACAGCACCGGTACCACATGCAAGAACCTCCGGGTCTTCTAATTGCAATTTACGAATGTCCGAAGGAGCAAGCTTATCTAAGTGTTTGCGAAACAACTCATGCCCCTCTCCTACATTGAATTTAGCCTCCCGTTGCTCTCTCTCTGTGTATCGTTGCTGTCTCTTCGTCTTTTTAAGCCCATCCTCTGCCTTCTCAGTAACAGTTAATGGGTCTTCTCCAGACTCGAAAATCGGTCCTAATAATGAGTCCCCGTGAATGTCCGTTGATAATAAACTCTCAACCGCATCAACTTTCAACCCCTTCTCGGTACCTTTCCTCCGCTTGTCTAAAATCTGTTGACCAGAATGTGACTCCCTGGATGTAAGAGATCTGGTGAAAACACACGCCATAGTTTGCACCTGACACTTCTCAACCCACTCCTACTCCTCCTTACTCACGTCGGCCGGCTTCTCGGCAACGACCAAGGGTGGAGCCTCAGAAGTAGGCCCCGCAAAGTCGTTGCCGAGAAGGAGGTCGACGCCCCCAACAGGCAACTTCTCCACAATTCCTACATCCAGGTCACGAGTCACCATCAACTTCCATCTTCATTCTTACAAGCGGGTATGACCTTGTTGCGTTAACTCCCTGAACCACAACCACCCGCGCCGTATTGACAGGTTTACCAGTGAAATTCCTCAACAGTGTTTGCGATGCCCCAGTGTCACGCTAAATTCTCACCTCATGTCTTCTACCCCCCCACTCCACACAACCGAGTCCCCTGTGGTCACTAAAGGCATCACGGACAGGGAATAAGCCTTCCGGATCCTTCTGCACTGGCAGTGTTTTTACCTCGGAAGAATTGCCTCTAACAAACTCCGATGTCCTCTTGAACACTCCAATGCCGTGAGCAAAAGACACGGCTGCCGGAGGAGGTCGACTAGGGCACTCATTTGCCTTATGACCCTCCTTGTGGCACTTAAAACACATAAATTTCGGTTTCGGCTTATACTGTGATGTAAAAAGCCCCTGACTCTTCTAATACGGCATGGTGTTAGGTTTGGATTCAGTTTTAGTTTCATTGCTCTTTTGTTTAAATGTGTCATTGCTACGGGGAGGGGGAGGATAACGGTCCCTAGCACTTGCATCGTACTTCTGTGAGGACCCGCAACCCCGAATCAACGACAGCCGTCGATCAGCCATTTCTGCTGCTTCGACTAGAGTTCTTGGGTTTTTCTCCTTTAAGTTCAAAGTTAGATCACCGCCCGTGCTCTTAAAGAACTGCTCTAACATCATTAACTGCTTAATTCCATCAAATGTTGTTACCTTCTCAGATCGGAGCCAGTTCCCCATAGCATCGGACAAGTCCCGGACGTGTTCCAAAAAGGTGCTATCTCTTCCCTTGGTTACACCCCGGAACTTCAAACGGTACGTTTCTGGTTGCAGTTCGTAAGCCCTCAGGACAGCCTCCTTGAGATCCTCATACACAATACATGACTCCAAAGGTTACGCATCGTAGGCTTTAAGACCCTTGCCTATTAATCTAGAGGATACAAGTGCTGCCCATTTAGTCTCTGGCCACTGGTGTTCCTGGCACTTCTTCTCAAAGCGTGCAAAACATTCTGTTACACCACTCTCATCAAACACCGGAACCAGTTTCAATAAGTGCGAGAGAGATTGATCATGAACACGGTTACCAGCCCCAAGTCGCTGTCCCGTTGCCTCTACTCGCGACTTCTCTATGTCCATGTCGGCACAGTACCTAGTCGACTCTAAATCAGCTTGGATTTTTGCTTGACTGATAGTTTTTCTCTCTTCTATCTTGGCTAATTCTATTTGCTGCTGAAGCTTAGCTAAATCGAGATGAAGCAATAATTCTGGAGTTAACCCTTGAGGAGGTGAAGGTGCTACAATGTTTGAAATTACCGGTGGTCCCCCCAGGGGCAACCCCCCCTGCCAGTCACCACCCGACTGTGGAAGCGTACTCGGGGTTGGCAAACCACTGGGATGGCTGGGAGTCGAGTGTAGGGGAAGCATTGCCGAAGGGCTCTGAGCACTCAACCCATCTCGCTCACCAGTCACCCTGCCCAGTACACACGTTATCAAGTTATCCCTGGTCATGCTGCTAGTACCCGCATGCCCGATAGCTGTGGCCAAGCATTGAAGACCGTACCGATCCATACCCTCCAACCGCTCGGCAGTAACAGGCCATTGCAAAATTATCCTAGCACCCTCCTCACAGTTCACCTGATTAACCATTTCATCAGTTTCGACATTACGTACTGTGTCTCCATTCTCCTCTGATCCGGTATAAGACATGATGCTCACAAAAATTTCTCACCTCAATATTCAGAAAAGAAGCACCCTAAACTCTTATACCTCAATATACACACAAAATTCTCGGAAATACTCAAGGGCTATACTATGTTGCAAAAAAAATTATTCTTGCTGATCCCCGCAAAATATTCCCCAAAACAACAAATGTTCCCTGCTAATAAATGTAGGTTCACCAAATCCTAGGTAAGGTCGCCATTTGTTACGACTGAGGTTTAAATATATCAGGGTTCTTATTCATTGGACTAGTAATGGCATAAATGCTACAACGGAGAGCGCTAGATCCAACCTCTGATGTATATTCCCAGTGAACAAAGAACACAAATACTCTCCAGAGTTCTATATGCAATAATAGGTTATTAAACCCTCAATAAATGTGCGTCTACTCTAGGATTAATGTTATGAGAAAACAGCCTATTACTACCTATAACCGAAGGTGCCTGGTAATGGTATGCAAAGTAAGGTGGTAAGAGAAGTTACAGCTTACGTTACTTTAATCAATAAATGTCAGGCACTCCTGCATGAAAGAAAGTGCACTAAAGTCCTTCAACACCAACAAGGAATCTTCTTTAAATGTTAGATGCTATCAAGATGCTCGAATCGGAAATGGAACCCAAAAAGGCAGGCAGCGGAACAATGCTCGTGCAGGCTATGCACACAAAAAGGCAGGAGATATAATGCAGTCGGAGGCAAGAATATCCTAAACGCTACAACACTAATAATAATCGCCACGACAATGCAGTATTCCTATCAACAAAAAGAGCCTAAGTCGTTTGTGTCTCAATACATCAAACTAGGCTGCGAAATGCTTGTGTAATTATAAACGGGTATGCATAAAAAGAGTAATTGGTTTAATATACTTAATGTCTACTGTGACTGATAAAGTCTAGCTAGAGTCAATGATACGAGATACTGGTGCGCATGGCATGCCGCATAGCCTAGTGCAAATCTCAAGTCTGTGCGTCAAGTATTACGTTAGAGTGAAGGGTAGCTCTCTTGAAAAACCTTAATACCGAAGTATTAAGCGTTCTCCTGGCGTACCTCAAAGACAAATAACCGAGCCTAGAACAGTGCAGAATGGTATAGGCAAAAAGCCCTCATTCGTGCATGCTCTATTCTCAATGGCACACAGACTAGAATTTACCCAATCAACTCCAGTTCTCAGGTATGTCGTGCAGCTTTTAACTAAAGCCAGCACCCATCGGAAACAATACCTTATAGTGTCAGACTCCTAGTCTAGCATTATCTAATCCAGCAGAACACTAATAATTATAGGAAGCGGTACTGAACAATATGAATGCCAACCAATACTTTGTGATCAACTTATCTTAACAACTAACATACTTGGGTTATATAAGACCTTAACGCACAATGCAACTGACCAGCATGAAGCTGATTATGCAGAGTTAACCAGAGGGGGTATAATATTAATAAAAGGTGGTGAAAGATATGGAAAATGAGAGAGATAGGCAGAGGAAAAGGTTCTCAGGTGCGGAGGGGGGGGGACAGATATCAAAGGGATAAGAGGGATGCGTTCTAGAAACCAGATCTGAGGGAGAGAGTGGCGAGAGAGCTGTAAATATACTAGCACTAGCTCGCACCGCGTAGACAAAGCGGTAACAATTCCTTCAGCGAATGACAAAGAAGCCAGCCAAACATGACGTCACCAAGCATGGTAAAAAACTCCTCCAACCAATCCCAGGCCAGCCAGCCGTGACGTCATCAAGCATGGCAAAAAACACTGCGCGCCTCCTCTCACTCTGTTCTACTCTCTCTCTCTCTCTCTCATATCCTATCATTACTACTTAATGATAAAACATATACTTTGCAATTAAATATATAAAGCCTTGACATGGGCAAAAACAAAGAGCCTTTCTGGACTGCCCATGACACGAGCTTTCATATGAAATAAAGCACACAATAATACATCAACTGTAGCCACATCCACTGCCCTGGCGATCCTAGCGAGTCACTGTAGGACAAGCCATGCGGTTCTAACGGAGTGGTTAACGTCACAATATCAAGTTATACGAGTAGTGCCATACAGTAATTTATAAACAGGGATATCAAGTTATACGAGTTGTGCCGTACAGTAATTTATAAACAGGGATATCAGGTTATACGAGTAGTGCCATACAGTAATTTATTCACAAGAAGGAATAATAAGCTGGTGTCATACGAGAGCTTTTATAGTCAACATTCGATGATCAACATTTTTCTGGCAACATTTCTGTAATATTTTGCAACGGTATCAGAAACTAGATTGATGTTATATGAATTTAGGCAACCAAAATATTGTATATGTTGACCTCATAAGCTGCCAGACCAGTGTTGAGTATAAATGTTGAGTGAAAAAGCGCTCGTGTGATACCGGCTTGAAACGACGAAAATACATACAACATTGATACTTGATAATACACAAACACCGGAATGACATAAGTGAATAGTAAATATATCTGGAGCCTACACATGGTCTGAGGCTATTATATCTGGAGCCTACACATGGTGTGAGGCTATTATATCTGGAGCCTACACATGGTCTGAGGCTATTATATCTGCAGCCTACACATTGTCTGAGCCCACAAGGGCGCGATGGTCGGCCAATCACGGGCCGAGACGTCACAAGGCAGTAGGCCCCTAGGCCGCACCAGGAGCCACCAGCCAATAAAAGGCGAGGGAAAGCCCGCGCGGGCGGGAAAACTCCTCCGAGCGAGGTAGCACATACATACACACGCACATATTACCACCCCGCTCTCGTCTCTCTCTCTCCCTCCACAATGCATCTTATATTCTACTAATGATATAAAATTCTTCCCGTTGTCACAGACAAAAATAAAGACCACCACTGGACTGTCTGTAACAATGCAAGTACTATGAAAGAAAGAACAACATTCTCTGATAACTGTAGCCCATTTCGATGTCCCTGGCGGACGCTAGTGGCTAACGAGAGACGATTCTGCCAACGCTGGTAGGCATCACAAATGATAGTCATTATCTTATGTCAGAAGCTTCCTATGGCAATACTTGACAAGGTTAGATCGTTTGATCTGGTGGAGTTCAAAACTCAGTTCAGTAAAGAAATTAGTAATCTACAGTTGAACAATGGGAGAATGTATGTGTCGGGAGTGAGTGGGAATGTGGAGATGAGGGGAACTGTAAGCATGACGGTGGGGCCTAAAGGAAAGAAAGAGGGTACATATAAGAAACCTGCTCAGATTCTATGTAAGGTATGTGACAAAAACAAACATAAATGGTGTTTCTGTGTAAAATACCCAACAGATTAGACAAAACTAGCACAGGCAAAGAAGTTGAAGCTATGTGTAGGTTGTCTAAGTAAGGAACATGGTAAGCAGGGACAATGTACTGCTACATACTTAATGCCCTGTCGCCACTGTAAAGGACATCACTTTGATAAGTTGTGTCCTACAGGAGACAAAGTCAAAGACGTCAAACCAGAGGGTACTACAACTTTGACACTAGGTAGCACGAAAGACACTACTATATTTCCCACAATACAGAGTCCCATGGAAGGTAATGACAGTAACAAGGTTTGTCGGGTACTTCTTGATCAAGGGTCTCAACGATCCTTTATAAAAAGGTCCGTATTAATGGGACTGAATCACCGAATTGTAGGGGCTGAGGCTCTTCGATTGCAGGGCTTCACAGGGGTTACTGACAAACAAGTCTACGAGATAGCGGAGATTTCATATTTCTACCGTGAAAACAGTTACTTTATGACCTATATCGTAGTAGACACCCTACCAGAATATGCATCTGTAGGAGTGAAGAAGGTGGAACATGCATTACGTAGCAAAGGGGTTAACTTGTCAGATCCCATGGGAGATCAGAATGAGGTGCATGTTCTACTTGGTGTGGATCATTATTATGATGTAGTATACTCTGGATTTTAAAGAATGTGTGGTGTAGTTTTAATCCCCACTAAGTTTGGCTATTGCATGAGCGGAAAGGTGCATACTACACAGTCAAATGTCCTGGTCGACACGGTCTCAATTTTAAGAGTGAATGTAACCGCGGCAGAGGAGTTGGGAAGGGAGGATTCCCAACCTAGTGACCCTAAAATGACTGCCAAGTTCGACCTGGAACGACTGTGGAGATTGGATCACATAGGCATTAATCCTATGGAGACCGATTATGACTCGGAAATTGCGCTAAAGAGGTTTGAAGAGTCTGTGTGCTACTGTGCCTCAGACAAGCAATGTAAGGTTAGTTTACCCTGGAAGAATAGTGAGATAAGCCTGCCAACCAACTATGGATTGGCATTAGGTCGCTTGCGCGCATTACAGCGTAAATTAACAAATTAACCGAGCACGCGCCAGGCATATGACGATGTATTTCGGAGTTATGAAGATAGGGGCTTCATTGAAAGAGTCGATGTAAAAGAACCGATTAGGAAGGGAAGGGTTCACTATCTGGCCCATCATGGGGTTAGGAAAGACAGCGTCACCACACCAATACGGGTGGTGTATGACTGCTCTGCCCACCAAGGTCAACAACCCAGTCTAAATGACTGCCTGCTGACAGGTCCGTCCTTGGTGTCAGATCTGTCCCAACATCTATTGCGGTTTAGGCTGGGGCAGTATGCATTTACTAGTGACATCGAGAAAGCATTCTTGATGGTCAAACTAAAAGAGGAAGATAGAGATGTTACCCGCTTTCTTTGGTTCGAAGACATTAGCGACTCTGAAAGTCCGGTCATAATCTACCGTTTTAGGGTCGTACTCTTTGGTGCTACATGTTCACAGTTGTTGTTGAATGCCACAATAAAAAAACAAGTAAACTATCTCGCGGGTTGTATATAGACAATTTGCAGGGCTCTAGCGATAGTCAGGATGATTTGTTACATACCTATACTGGCAAGCACGTAGATTGTCTACAGAAGCATATTTATTTCTCCGCGAGTGGGTTACTAATAGTGAAGATCTTCAGAGTTTGATACAGGTGGACGGTATGGCATCTCATAACCAGGAAAAGTCCAGAAATTTGGGGATGATCCGGCAACCTAAACAAGACATACTAGCTTTTCAAACAAGACTTTTGTTCAGCAGACGGGAGTGCACTCAAAAAGAAGTCTGTTGAGCAAAGTTGCGCAATTTTTTTATCCTTTGGGTCTACCATTACCCGTTACCATAAGAGCTAGGATTCTGATGCAGGAAGTTTGGAGACGCAAATTAGGATGGTATGACAGTTTGGCCGAGGACCTGAATGACCAAGGGACATTGTTGTTGAAAGAGTATGACATCCTATGTACTAAACCATTACCTCATAAAGTGGCGGCGTTCGGTGACGTTACATTACACACGTTTTGCGATGCTAGCGCCACGGCATACGGGGTAGCCATATATGTCGTTACTTAATTTGGGGCACATTTAGTTACAGCCCGGGCCAAGGTAGCCCCAGTCAAAAGGGTAACTATCCCTAAAATGGAATTGACTGCCATGCTGCTATTAGCACGTCTGGTGCAGCATGTACGTGCAGCATACGAGAGCGAGTTAAATATTGAAATCGTTCACGTTTGGTGCGATAGTCAGGTCGCACTCAACTGGATACATAGCAAGAAGTCTCTGCCAGTTTATGTGAGGAATAGGGTACATGAGATTAGGGCCCTTTTGCCAGACGTTGTATCTCATTATGTAAATACAAAAGACAAGCCTAGTAATCTCATAACTAGGGGTATTACGGCTAGCCAGTTAGTGAAGTCCAAATTGTGGTGGCATGGTCCAAAGTGGCTGCTCCATGAAAATTAATGGACAATTTGGCATGCTGTTGGTGACGGGCTTCTGCCACTGGAAACAGTGGCAGTTACAGCCCAACAAAATGAGCCGCCGGGTCCAATAATAGAATGGGCAAAATTCGGTGACTATAATAAATTAGTCAGAGTTGTAGCTTGGGTGTTGAGATATATATCCAATATCAAGCTTAAAGTAACGGGCCAGCTCTGCAACAGGGGTCACACCATTGATGCATGTGAATATAAAGCAGCTGAAGTAACTTTGATCGAGTGGGGTCAAGCAGAAACCTTTTCCTATGATTTAGAATCTTTGCAAAGCTCGAATAAGACGATAATGCCTAATTTAGTGCGTCACTTGAGGTTGCACCTAGATAAAGACCTCATCAGGTGTGAGGATCGCCTGAAGTGGTCGGGTGTAACGGACGGCACAAACCGTCCTATACTTATGCCAACAAGACATCACGTTACTGATCTATTGATCATACGTGCACATAGGGAAGTAAAACACTACGGGGTATGTCATATTATATCGAATTTGCGTCTCACATGGTGGATACCCAGAGTTCGACAAGTAGCTCGATGCGTAGTAAGAAAGTGTGTAATATGCCAGAGACTAAAGGGTAAACCATATGCAACTGGACCAGCTTCACCTCTACCTGAATGCTGTGTAAAGCACATAGAGCCTTTCCAAGCTGTAGGGTTAGATTACACAGGTGCATTGAAGACGAGAGAGCATGAGAAGGTTTACATATTATTGTTTACCTGTGCAACGTCTCGAGCGGAACACCTAGAACTATGTGATAATATGTCTAGCGAAGAATTTATGCTGGCATTTAGACGGTTTTGTGCCCGTCGTTCATTCCCTCAACTCATTCTTAGCGCCAATGCTCCTACTTATATCCAGGCATCAAAATATCTAAAGGATATGAGCAGTGATCATACAATCATCACTTTTATGGGAGAGAGGATGTGCGAATGGAGGTTCAACCCAGTTAAGGCACCTTGGTTTGGTGGGATGTGGGAACGGTGTGTCGGCATAGTAAAGTCAGGACTCAGAGCGGTAGTAGGACGTGCTCTATTAAAGAAGAGTGAGTTGACGACAGTCCTCACAGAGATAGAGGCAGTCGTGAATGATCGTCCGCTCACATATGTGTACACCGACCTGCAAGAACCACTACCATTAACGGCAGCCCACTTGCTATATGGTAAACCATTGACTGCGTTTCCATCTGATTTCCAATCCATTGTAGAGTTAGAGGATCCCTCGTTGTACTCTGAAGCAGCGGTGTCTAAGCGATACCAGTATATATCGAGGGTAATCAAAGATTTTAGGAAAAGTTGGATTAATGAATATCTGCTAGCATTGAAGGAAAGGAGTGTTATACCCTCTGGTAGACCGACGGCACCTACTGTTGGTGAAGTCGTTTTAATTAAAGAAGATAGTCCTCGTTTTTACTGGAAATTGGGCCGCGTGTTGGAGGTATACAAGGGGGAAGACTCTGTAGAGCGAGTGGCGCTATTGAAGATAGCCACTGGTACTACTGTTCGTCCTATCACACGTTTGTATGCTTTGGAGCTCGATTCCACTTTACAATCGGAGACTCCACCTGTTATTGCTGGGTCCGAGGATTCTCAAGGTAACGACTCACCTCTTACTGATGGTGATCAATCTCGGACCGGGACGCGTGCCGTCAACATGTGGCATCAGAAGATAGCCTCTGGGCAACTTTAAGTTTAAGGTGGGGTTCAGGTATTTATTGTGGGGGGAGTGTATCGTGTAAATACGATAGTGTATGACATTTTTGTGCCACCGTACGTCTCTGTGACGTCACGGTCGTTCCCGCTGCATGGCGTACGACGAGTAGATCTCTACTCGTATATTATAAGATTGTAAGTAAGTTAAGATTATAAAAGGCCTAATATGCTATTAAGCAATATTGACATGGTCTTATGTAGTATATATGAATTTATCGTATATATTAATATAATTGATCGTATTGAGCAACATAGAATTGGTATGATAATTTGGGCCCTGGTGTATGCCACGGCAGCAAGGCAGAGGGCTGGAAACAGCAGAGCCTTCACGACCACCAACCAGTTAACATCTCAGTTGATCGAGCTTTTGTGCCTCTAATCACAATACACTGACAGCAATACATACATCTACACCATCACAACTCTCTCATCGACGCCATGACAGACTGACAGATAAGCATAGTATCTATGTCCATTCCCATATAATCATTTGATTCTTTCTTTCACTTGACTCGAGCCTCAGGGCCGACGTCTCGCTTCCCCATTGTCCGCCATATTGGGTAAAGGTTCTCCTTTGTCTCGTTGCCACGTGGAACTATTGGTGAGTTAATTCATGGGTAATATTAACCCTTATAACCTTACTTTATATATAAATTATTGTGTGAGACCTTTGGATATAAATTAGCTTGTTTCAGATTGAATTCAATTTAGATATGGAGTAATTTTAATTTAGATTGATTTTATTTCAATCATTATAGCTTAGAGATTTTTAACTTCCATTGATAGTTTTCCACAATTATTAAGTTCGTTGATGCTACGTATAATTATATTATACTCGTAACGACGTCGGCACGGAAAATGTCGGATCGAGGTACGTATAGTATATAATTAATTAGGCAAGGGTAGGGGATGTGTTGTATTACCTGAATGGTTTTATGCATTCAAAGTAGGCTATAGGGACTCTGCAAAACAAAAAAGAGAAATCTACACTAATTCAAACACGATATATTTTCCTTGTGTCGAGGGCGGGGGAACAGAACTTCTGGTATGTTGAGCGGTACTTGAAAAGTAGACAGAATAGATAAAAAACACCATCCGAGGAAGAGCACTTTATTGACAACGTTTCGCAAATGACCTGATGAGGCTATCTGCGAAATGTTGTCAATAAAGTGTTTTTTCTCAGATGGTGTTTTTTATCGAACTTATGGTAGCTTGGCGAGTTGGGGTTATTTCACGGTCCGGCTTCTCTCTGCCAGCTTGGACCAGGTGTCTTCTTTATTCTCTAACCTGGGACTCGATCTATAAACATATTGATATATAATTAATCTATAAACATATTTCCATACCCATAGTCTGTTATCTACATGGGTTGATTATTCTACTTCCTGAATTTAAGGGGGGTGACCTGCATTTGTTCTCTCTCTTGGCTGTGTCCATTAGGCCGCATTCATCCTACTGTTTTAAGACGTTTATCCCCATCCTTTCCATGTGAATCAAAGACAGCCTTAAGCCGGTATCACACGAGCACTTTTTCTCTCAACACTTATCCTCAACACTGGCCTGGCAGCTTATGAGGTCAACATTTGTAATATTTCTGTTACCTAAGTTCATCTATCATTAGTCTAGTTTCCGTTACCAGTACAAAATATTCTAGAAATGTTGCCAGAAAATTTTGATCATCGAATGTTGACTATACAAGCTCTCGTGTGATACCAGCTTTATAGGTAGGGGAAGAGGGGTTCCTCTTGAGCCTGGTGTCGGTTCATATAATCTTGATGCAGGGATTAAGGGAGTCCACCTTGCTTTTTTTCTCGTTATCTCCCTCTTTCTTTGGCTTGTATCCATTCGGCCCCATTCAGCCTACAGTTTTAAGACGTTAACCCCATCCAGGTGTCAATATTTTCCTGGCAAGCAGTCGCAAGCCAGCATATATATATTTTTGTTTCGACAGCAAGCTCGCCAGGAAGAAATCGACACCTGGATGGGGATAAACGTCTTAAAACAGTTGGCTGAATGGGGCCGAATGGACACAAGCCAGGGAAAGAGAGACAAGGAGAGAAAGATTAAAACAGTCGGTGACCCCCCTTAAGGAGGTTCACTACCAGCGTACAAAGATTGGACAGGGAAAGAACGAAACGCCCGTGCAAATGCGAAGAACCTCATTGTGGTCTGCATCCATAGTTGCCGGTACAGTTGGCCAAATAAATTGTGTCTCCGCTTTCATTACGTCTTGATCGTTGTGTGCCTTATTAATGTCTGTAAAAAACAAAAAAAAAAAGTGGGGATTGGGCCTGAGCATATAGATAACATATAGATAGATAGATGATGTTGAATAGGGTGTATAAAGAATGGAACATGTTTGTATATCTCAATCGAAACACGATTAATGAATGCTTAAATAGTGCTGATACCAATTATTGATCGAAATATACTTGGTGCCGCGACATCACTTATTTGGCCGACTGTACCACTGGAGTAGCAGACGAATATATCTAGCAGCTGTGTGGCTATTATTTGATTAAGCATAGGACAGATCTATGGAAATCAAAGGCGTAATTGGGATTTATTTAACTCTGGGACCGGCTACGCATTCTATAAATATTCCCCGAAACCCGGGGGTTTTGGCCGAAAAACGTCTACGCCTAGGCTACCGTATCTTTTTTATTTTGACTGCTTCCGTATTCCCGCGCATCCCCAAGCGTATATGTATTTCGTACCTCTATAATAGCGTTGAGTAGCTCTCTAAGTTAATTGGTTCAGTTGTGATGACGATTTCCGTAGAGAGAACTTTGTGGCGATGTCAGCCATATCAGCCACTTTTCAATACTAAACAATAACACACAGGGTGACACAGCCACACAAGAACAAGCGACGCCTCTCCTTCTTGTGGTCGGATATGCGCGGCGTCGGTCCAACCGGCTGTTGTTTACATGCGTCGGACGGACGCCTTTCAAAACAAGCTTACAGGCTTTCAAGCTTTCAAGCTGCCGGAGCCTCAGAGCCCTACCGGGTTCCGCGGGCTGCGTTTGTTATGGGTGCCTCAGGGTCTGAGGGTTAAGGTGAGGCTGATGGACTGTTGAGATTAAGGGGAGATGGGTCGTTTTTCTGGTCCCCTTTCTCCCTCGTGTTAAGCCCCATTTGTTTTGAGATTATAAGACTTTTGGCCCATTTGTTTGGCGATTTTAACCCCTTTTGCCCCATTTCATTGTCAATTTTAAGACCTTTCGTACCATTTAGGTGTCGATTATTTCCTGGCGAGCGATAGCGAGCCTGACATTTTAAGAGGAACCGGCCTTTGGCCGGAAAAGTGTTCTACCGAAAAATGTACAAATTTATCTTGAAGGGGGGTCTAGAGTTTTTTTTTCTAAGCTTGATGGAGGTCTAGCGAGAAAACTAAGAAATAAAGGAATACATGAATTAATAGACCAAACAAACAAACAAAAAACGGTCCTTCTCCCCTTAATTTAACCCTTTGATTGCTAGATGCCTTCCTGCTCTGTATATAATCGTCTAGTGATAGGAAGAATATAATGGATAATAAGTCATGTACACTCGGTCAAAACATTATTTGCATTCCTACCCTGCTAATCTGGTGTGTATAGCTTGGTAGGGTTGGTATCTATGCCTGCAGCTATATCCATCTATACTACTACCTACCTATACTACCTAAGACCAACTACCTACGACCTACGACCTATACTACCAAGCTGTACACACCAGATGATCAGGGTAGGGGTGCAGATACTTATTTGACCGAGTGTACTAAAAATTATAAACTTGGATTAATGTTCAACTTTGTATTGGGAAGATTTTCAGATTAATCATACTTGACAAAAACAACGACAGTCTCTACAGTGAAGATCAGCAATCCCATGAGAAATCCAATCGCGAGGACCGCAAACATTCCCTGGAAGACAGATGGAGAACAGCGGTATTAAGGGCAGGCAGACCGTTTTTCTGGACCCCCTTCTCCCTAATGTTTAGCCCCACTAGTTTTGAGATTATAAGACGTTCGGCCCATTAGTTTGACGATTTTAACACCTTTCGCCCCATTTCGTTGTCAATTTGAAGACCTTTCGTCCCATTTAGGTGTCGATTATTTCCTGGCGAGCGATAGCGAGCCTGCAATTCTAAGCGGAACCGGCCTTCGGCCGGGAAATATTTCTACCGAAAAATTTACAAATTTATCTTGAAGGGAGTACAAAGGAGTACAAAGGAAATCAAGCAACAACAGATCTAGTGACCCTTCTAGGCTGCTTGTCCTCAAAAACACTGAGGATCAAGTGTCCAAACAGTGGTTTAGAGTGGGTAAGGGAACATTGGAAAGGGAACTACTGCCCTGCCACTAACGTGGCAGGTCAGTCGCGGGTTTGATGCGAGATATTTGTCTAAGCGGAATTTAAATGATAACGTCTTGGGGAAGCCCATTCCACAAGTTGACAACTCGATTGAAGAAGAAATTCTTAGATTCGTGCGAGTTAATGTAATTAGATTGGTCGATAATGAAGTACTTACTACAGTTCATATTGTCGATGCCTTTGATGATTTTGAACACTTGAATTAAGTCACCTCTTAATCTGCGCTGGGTTAAAGGAAATAGATTTAATTCTCTAAGACGCTCTTCGTATGGTTTGTTCTTTAGGCTAGGTATCATTTTGGTAACTCTACGTTGAACTCGTTCTAGCTTGTTTATATCTTTTTGGTAATAAGGGCACCAGGATTGGGCGGACTAAGGAATTGTAAAGGGTTAGGATAACTTCTTTGGATTTATGCTCAAAAGATCAGTTTCTCTGTTTACGTATGACTACCGCTTTCTGTTGCTGAGCCAATTTTCTATCCATTTCAACACACCGTCTTGTATTCCATGCGCTTTTAGTTTTAGCAGTAAACGTTTGTGGGGAACTTTGTCAAAGGCCTTTTGAAAATCAAGGTATATAATATCTACAGCTTTACTCTCATCGTAGAGGTTGAGGATATCGTGGAAGAAGTCTAAGAGGTTTGTTAAACAGGAACGTTTTTTACGAAAGCCGTGTTGAGTATCTTTAAGTATGTTATTTTCCTCTAAGTGATTTACGAGTCTGTCTCGTATGACCGTTTCTAGCATTTTACATACAACTGAGGTTAAGCTAATTGGACGATAGTTACTGGGTAGGGATTTGCTGCCTTTTTTGAATATCGGTGTTACGTTGGCTATCTTCCACTGATCAGGCATAGTTCCAGACTGCAAGGATTTATTGAATAGTAATGTCAGTGGTTTGGAGAGGGATCTAGGGGGGGGGGGGTTCTAAGCTCGATGGAGGTCTAGGGAAGAAACTAAAACAATTATATCAATAAATGAATTAATAGACCAAACAAACGGCCGGCCTCCCCTTAATACAAAACTCATTTGATGTTCTAACTTGACCACTTGCCTTAACCCCTTCTCTACCGCTACGTCTTTTGAACTTTCTTCTGGCTACTATTAGACGATTATAGTCAGATTAAGAAGGGCCTCCAGTAATTGACAGGCTTCGAACTATCTCACTTAACCCTTTTTACTACCACACATCCTTCTTAAACCGCACACATTCGTCTAAATATAGCTATAATATATTTTAAAAATGGTTGTCGGTACAGAAGGGGTTAAGGGGGGATGGTTAATTTGTTGGCCTATTTATTAATTTATATATTATTTGTTTCCTAGTTTCCTCCCAAGATCTCCATCAAACTTTAAATAACAAACCCAGGATCCCCTTTCAAGATATATTTGTACATTTTTCGCTAGAAAAATTACCCGGCCAAAGACCGGTTCCTCCTAAATTACAGGCTTGCTATCGCTCTTCAGACAAAAATCGACACCTAAATGACACGAAGTCATAAAATTGACACATAAAAGGGGCTAAAAGTCTTAAAATCGCTACGCTAATGGGCCGAACGTCTTTGACTCTGAAAACTAATCTATACATTAGGAAGAAAGATGGACCAGAAAAACGACCCATCGCCCCTTAATACGAGCAAACATAATTATGTTTTTAGTATATGCAATAGTACATTAATTCCATTTTAATTATTTACATTCATCAAAACTTATTATTTCTGTTAAATATCAGTATCTACAGCTTGACATTTCTTATAGTCTGAAACTTGCACGTAACCAACTTGTGAGTTTCAGGTTATATGAAAGTTGGAGCCGTAAACATCGCTATTAAACAGAAATGCAAGCTTGATGTAGGATTTTGATGGATAAAACGTATATTGAATTGGGTTTTGATGGATAAAACGTATATTGAATTGGGTTTTGATGGATAAAACGTATATTGAATTGGGTTTTATTGATTGACTTTGGCGATAATAAGACGCATCACCCCTTTCAGGTGCTTATTTTGGGGGGCGAGGGATAGCGAGCCTGTAATGAAAAATGTACAAACTACGCTTGAAGGGGTTCTCGGTGGGATTTATATATTTGAAGGAAGTCTGGGAAGGTGTTTTTGATAGCCTAAGATACTAACTTAAATGCATTGCTCTAAATGGCAAAAACAAGCAGAATTCTCAGTACTAATTAAACCAAAATTCATAAGAACTCACAAGACGTCAGACCAGATAGTGTTAAATACAATGTTAATCCATCATTACCCATAAATACCCATAAATTACCCATACTTACCCATAATTACACATAAATTACCCATAATTACCAATAAAATACCCATAAATTACCCATAAATTACCCATAATCACCCATAAATGACTCATAGTTACCCATAAATTAACCATAACTTATAAATTACCCTTAATTACCCATAATTACCTATAATTATCCATAAATTACACATAATTACCCATAAATTACCACCCATAAATTACCAATAAATTACCCATAATTACCCATAAATTGCCCATAATAACCCCTAAATTACCCATAATTACCCATAAATTACCACCCATAAATTACCAATAAATTACCCATAAATTACCACCCATAAATTACCAATAAATTACCCATAATTACCCCTAAATTACCACCCATAAATTACCAATAAATTACCCATAATTACCCATAAATTGCCCATAATAACCCATAAATTACCCATAATTACCCATAAATTACCACCCATAAATTACCAATAAATTACCCATAATAACCCATAAATTACCACCCATAAATTACCAATAAATTACCCATAATTACCCATAAATTACCCATAATAACCCATAAATTACCCATAATTACCCATAAATTAGCCAGCGACAGAACCTCATTAACGGTGATGGTCTTGGGTTGATTAATGCAGGTTTGGGGTAATGGTTTCGAGAACTTCATCCACTTCTCAAACAAACCAGACTCAATCAACCAAGCAACACTGAAAAATAAAAAAAAGGAATAAAAGATATAGGCCTATCTATCTATATATATATATATATATATATATATATATATATATATATATATATATATATATATATATATATACAATACATATATACAGTATATTATACATATATTAAAGACATACACAGAAATATAAATCTCCCCTCATATGGTGTTTTCATTCTCTCTATAGTCCATCCAGGCATCACATTATCTTAACCCCTTGGGGATTACGACGCATTTGTACAGTATATGCTGGTTATTACTAGACGATTGTATTAAGGGGAGGCAGACCGTTATTCTGGACCCCCTTCTCCCTAATGTTTAGCCCCACTAGTTTTGAGATTCTAAATCGTTCGGCCCATTAGTTTGGCGATTTTAACACCTTTCGCCCCATTTCGTTGTCAATGTTAAGACCTTTCGTACCATTTAGTTGTCGATTATGTCCTGGCGAGCGATAGCGAGCCTGACATTTTTCTACCGAAAAATGTACAAATATATCTTGAAGGGGGGTATAGGGGGTGTTTTTCTAGGTTTGATGGAGGTCTAGGGAGGAAACTAACAAAAATATATGAATACATGAATTAATAGACCAAACAAACGGCCAGTCTCTCCTTTAGCTGAAATCAACTTTACCCCTTTGAATCTTTTGCTTTGTTTTTTGTTCTATATTCCAACTACTCCCTCTCGGGCATAGGCTGATAGCCTTTACACTAAACCGCTGAACACGGTGAGGCCCGTGAGGTTTTGCTCCAGTCTAGGGAGTGAGACATGCAAAGCTTCACGGCTCGAAGCAACTCCATCTCTGAAGCCGCCTCACCTCTGTGCTTCACAGTCTCATCCCCACAGACTCGGACCCTCACTCTCAGAACGCCACCTATTGAGCAATTAACTCACTAGGCATTGCCCCCCTGTAACATATTTTTGAATATGGGAATATTCATACAATGCTATTTAATCAGGGAACAATGAGGGTATTTTTTTGGCATTTCGGTGTGCTGTGGTAATGCACTGATACTAGGTACAGCACAAATTCCATCCCAATAATATCTTCCCATTGACATATTGGGATTCGAACCCGGGTCCATTGGATTACCAGTCCAGTGGCAAGACCACTCTGCCACACCTCCCCTAATTGATTGCTATAGGTATTTCCTAAGCTGCATAAGATCGTCTAACAATAGCCAAAAGAGACAGCCAAACCACGCCATGATCCTCAAAGGGTTAATATGTTTCCTCATCACATACCGGTAATTCTCCCTACCAGAAATTCTTGGAGTTGCCGCGCCTGACACGTTGTTTTGTACAGTAAGCGACCTGGGCCCTTTAAATGGCGATATCCCGCAGCTCTTCACTCTCCCTCTCCATCAACAATTATAAGCTATATGTCGTACTTTCTATAGCAGACACACATTACAGTCATTGCATATTGATGCTCATTATATTTTAAAGTCACCCATAATATTAAATAACTTATATTTCTATAAATATTATAAGGAAGAAGGTATTTTCGCTCTTTCTTGTTATGATAGATAATCATCCTTATAATTTTGCTTTTAGTCATTTCTTGGTACATATGAACATTCCCACAACTACCATACTATATAAGCATTTAGTGTAGTCATCTAGTATATAGTAAAAATATGCAACATCGTAAGAAATCGTGATAAACTTTGCATAGACTAGGTGTAGCTCTGGCGCTACTTCGGAAGCGTCCACCAGAGGTCTCCGGTGAATTCCTGGTAGGGAGAATTGATACAGTACATCTATCTATCTATCTATCTATCTATCTGTCTGTCTATTTATCTATCTCTTTATCTATCTATTTATCTATATACTCACGCACATGCCCCATTATTTTATTTATTTATATATATTTATTTTATTTTATTCATATATTTATTTATTTTTTTAGCTGGGGGTGGCCGACTCGAGACAGAGCCCGAACAGAGACAACACTACACAACAACAACCAAATACACACCAACAAAACACAAATTCCCACCCATACAGTACATACCCTTTATTAATCCCTGCAATAAGTGGGCTATTCTTCTGAGCCAATATACCCATGGTGTAGGCCAGGTAGGAACTCTTACCCATGTAGAACTCGCAGGTACCTGACGAGAAAAACAACAACAACAGTAGGAGTTATGCCTGATCCAATATGACGAGTGGATGAATTAGGTGGATCCGGCCATCGGCCATGACATTTTTCATTTATAAATTAATTTAGTAGGGGGATCTAATGGATGTTTTTTTTTTTTTTTTTTTTTTAAGTTTGATGGAGGTCTAGGGAGGAAACTAAAACTTAAATGAATATATAAATAGATAGACCCCCCAAAATAACCACTGTCCCCATAAACTCTTTAAGACTACCTGTATTAGTGAAGTCATCCGCCATCATATTCCTGATGGTGGTGTCGACATCGAATATGACGTGAGTGCCGGACCTAACCAGAGTGTCCAGGCTCTCCGGTAACTCGTTCAGCTTCTTGTACGTCACACGCTCCGTGTCCAACAGATCCCCCACCTCGCGGAATATACCGGACTCCACTTTCTGTAATATTATCGAGGCCGTAAAACACAAAACAAAAACAAACATAATTCTCAGTACTAGTTAAACAAAAATTCATAAGAACTCTCAACACGTCGGACCAGATAGTGTTAAATACAATAATTGCCCATAAATTACCCATGAATTACCCATAATTACCCAGAAAAACAACTCCCCTTTCTGTAATATTATCGAGCCCTCACTGTCAAAATGTTATTGTCAAGCCCGGGCAACTTGGCCTAGTGATTCGTGACATACGCCTAATGTTCATGGCCACCCCTTCTCGGGAATTACGGCGTCTGGCCAAAAATAAATAAATAAATAAATAAATAACTATAAAAAAAAATAAAAAAAATAAAAAATTATATTCTGTACTGCATACCTTCCACACACTTAATTCACAATGTTATTAGGGGATGCTTGTTTTTCTCTGGCTCTCCTTCTTCCTCATGTTTAGCCCCATTAGTTTTCAGATTTTAAGTTGTTTGACCCATTATTTGATTGATGTTAAGACCTTTCACCCCATTTATATGTCAATATTAAGACCTTTCGCACAGTTTAGGTGTCGATTATTTTTCCTGGCGAGCGATAGCAAGCCTGTTAAACTGCATAGTAATAACCGGCTTCGGCCATATATCTTTAGAGGGGATCTTTGTTTTGTTTTAGAGGGGATCTTTGTTTTGTTTTAGAGGGGATCTTTGTTTTGTTTTAGAGGGGATCTTTGTTTTGTTTTAGAGGGGATCTTTGTTTTGTTTTAGAGGGGATCTTTGTTTTGTTTTAGAGGGGATCTTTGTTTTGTTTTAGAGGGATCTTTGTTTTGTTTTAGAGGGGATCTTTGTTTTGTTTTAGAGGGGATCTTTGTTTTGTTTTAGAGGGGATCTTTGTTTTGTTTTAGAGGGATCTTTGTTTTGTTTTAGAGGGGATCTTTGTTTTGTTTTAGAGGGGATCTTTGTTTTGTTTTAGAGGGGATCTTTGTTTTGTTTTAGAGGGGATCTTTGTTTTGTTTTGTTTTTAAGCCTGATGGAGGTCTAGGGAGGAAATTATGAAAATAGTAAAAATATCAAAATATAAGCAAATAAATACGTCCGTCCCCCTTAACCCCTTCTGTACAGGTGATGTCCTTTTAACTTTATTCTGGCTACTATTATGCTCAGTTACAAAAGGGCCTCCAACAATTAAGGGGAGGTATTTACTTTGTTCCCTCGACCTCCATCAAGCTTAAAATTATACCCCCTTGAGTCCCTTTCAAGATAAATTTGTACATATTTCGGTAGAAAAATGTCCCGGCCGAAGGCCGGTTCCTCTTAAATTACAGGCTCGCTATCGCTCGCCAGGATACAATCGACACCTGAATGGCACGAAAGGTCTTAATATGGGGTGAAAGCTCTTAAAATCGCTAAACTAATGGGGCGAACGTTTTATAATATCAAAAGCAATGGGGCTAAACATGAGGGAGAAGGGGGTCAAGAAAAACATCCCTTAAGTGGAAATCTCCCCTTAACAGGCTTCGAACTATCTCACTTAACCCTTTTCACTACCACAGACCCTTCTCAAACTGCACATACTCGTCTTAATATAGCTAGAATAAAAGGAAAGATGGCGCCGGTACAGAAGGGGTTAAGGGGAGGCAGACCGTTTTTCTGGACCCCCCTTCTCCCTCATGTTTAGCCCCATTACTTTTGTAACTTTAAGACGTTCGGCTCATTAGTTTGGCGATTTTAACACCTTTCGCCCCATTTCTTTGTCAATTTTATGACCTTTCGTGCCATTTAGTTGTCGATTTTTTCCTGGCGAGCGATAGCGAGCCTGAAAATTTAAGAGGAACCGTCCTTCGGCTGGGACATTTTTCGATAGAAAAATGTACAAATTTATCTTGAAAGGGGGTCTAGGGTTTTTTGTTTTAAGCTTGATTGAGGTCTAGTGAGGAACCTAATAAATAAAGGAATGAATGACCAAACAAACGGCTCGTCTCTACTTAACCATTTCAGTATTTGAGAACGCTTTCCACTTCATCTTAGCTAACCTGTTTTTTTTTTGTTTTTTTTCCAACTACTCCCACTCGGGCATCATTCAACAGTAAAGCCCGTAAGGTCTCGTTGCAGTCTAGGGAGTGAGACATGCGAAGCACTTTGAGATGCAACTAGCCCCCGCTATATTGCCTTTGCAAGATGCACGGGGCCCGGTTGCCCACCCACGGCTCGAAGCAACCCAATCTCTGGAGCTGCCTCGCTTCGGTGCTTCGCTGTCTCATCCCCTAGACTCGGACCCTCACTCTCAGAACGCCACCTATTGATTTAAGTCAAGTTTGGCAGGCCCTATAGTAGTGTAATGGGTAGATTCAGTCTTAATTAATCCTCCGACTCTCGCAATTCCTTCCTTAACCCTTGTTTGGCGGGACCGGACTAAAGTCCGACTCTAAAAATCTGGACTATGTGGCGGGGCTTGACTTAAGTCTGTGTGCAATTTTGCGCAATATTGGCTCTGAGAGAGAGAAGAGCGACGGGAAGAGTGTAGGTCACCTCATGACCGATCGCCACGGCTGCCGTGGGCCTACTGACATGTACTCCACACTACTCCACCCTCCCTCCCTCGCTACACACGTAATTATGTAACGAAATGACCGTATTTTAGCAATTTTGCCCTTCGGTTGCACGATCGTTGCAAGACAACCAGTGATCGTTGAAGGATGGTTCTGGTGTCATTGGAAAGCTCAATTTACGCCCTTTCAGGGATACATAATTGTATTACGCTCTGGCTCTTGTTTATGCATGAAAAAGAGCATGGATATTAAAATATATATTAATAGCCAGAATTATATTAAGGGGACCCCCCTTGCATTTTTTCTCTTTCTCTCCCTCTCTCTTTGGGTTGTATCCATTCGGCCCCATTCAGCCTACTGTTTTAAGACGTTTACCCCCATCCAGGTGTCAATATTTTTCTGGCGAGCGGTAGCGAGCCAGCATTTATATTTTATATTTTTACAGCAAGCTAAATTTGTACATTTTTCAATAGAATAATGTCCCCGGCGAAGCCGGATTTCTCCATACAATGCTAGCTCGCTATCGCTCGCCAGGAAGAAATCGACACCTGGATGGGGATAAACGTCTTAAACAGTTGGCTGAATGGGGCCGAATGGATACAAGCCAGGGAAAGAGAGAGAAGGAGAGAAAGATAAAAACAAATGGTGACTCCCCTTAAATATTTTTAAATTAAAACCTGTCTACAGAAGAGTTATAGAGTTATTTGAAATGTTTATGGACAAATATTGTATTAAGAATATTAATTACATATTTTACAAGCGAGCAGCTGAAACTAATCTTTACCTTATATTGTACTAACATCTTTGTAATTGAAATTTTCTTCAAAACACAAATATATTCCTCTTATTATCTTTCTCATAAGGATCGCTTCTTAACCCCTTCTGTACCGGTGATGTACTTTTCATTACATTCTAGCAACTTTTAGACGATTTTGTTCGGCATAGGAAGGATGTCTACCCATGAAAAGGCTACAGACTATCTCCAATATCCTTTTAACTACCATATATCCTAAGCTTCATAAAATCTTCTAAATATAGCTGAAATCAAATAGAAAAGACGTTGCCGGTACAGAAGGGGTTAACGCTTAAAAATAACCTGTCTATTATTATGTTTTTTCCACCAACCAACTTCACCTCTAAACTCAATTAATGAAATCAACAAATGCATGCGGTACTCCAAGGACTCGAACCTAGGATACTCACATCGAAATTCTGCGCACTTATGCATTACGCTATCAAACTTGTATCGCGAATGATTGACACAATTTATAGACTTTGGCAAAAGAATATGGAGGATGTGCATAAATGGGTTTCGCACAAAAACTGTAAATACTTACACGATAATAAGGCAAGTTTGAGTTGTCCGCCGTCAGAATGAGCACAATACTGGAGTCATCAAGAACATTCCTGAGGCTTTGATAAGGCTGACCAATATATCTGACAGCCAACATGGACATGAGGTTACTAACATAGCTCTGCAACATCACCAACATCATCAACATCCACACACCCAGCACCACACGCTCCCACCACCACCACCAACCTGTCGTCTTCGTCACGTCTGTTGATAGCATTATACGTTTATCCCTTTGAGTAACAGCGACGTGTGTTATATTTTATCCTGGCTGTATTTAGACTATATTATGCAGCTTAGGAAGGATCTGTGGTAGTTAAATAGGTTGGTTGAGATAGTTTGAAGCCTTATTATTGCTAGAGGTATTAACATCCATACACATTTCACCGGCCGCCTCTATAACATGTCAATGAAGCATTGCCTGCCTATGTCACTCAAGAGTCACCGAAATGCCACTCAGATGCATTTTCTGCATCAAACCCTTGGTAACATGTAATGACAATATTTCTAAACACGATATCCTATAGTCGGTTTATTTCCAGCTGATGGTAAATTGAATCTTTTAGCAGCTGATTTCTCAATACTTAATGATGAAATATGAAACTACTATGTCCCTGTATCATCATATTGCCAAGTTTTCACAATCAGCAACATATTTTGCTACAAAACTTTCGTAATAACCAAGTAATTAAGATGAATATGTGGCAATTTATCATCAGCTGGAAAAAAATGGACTATAGCATGTTTCGATCTACCGATGACACAGGCCTGACCCAGAGGAAACTTGTTGGCTAGGGAACAGCTGCATAGAAAATAATCAATTCCGAAAAGGACATCCTCTACTCGGAAAATGGGAATTGGTAAAAACTTGTATACTCTATTTTGATATGTGAACACTTATGATAGTATATCAAGTCCTTCTCAATCAAAGTTAATGAATGGGAGAACCTCACCATTCGCGGGGAATTTGTGGATTAGTCTTCATTTGTGTCACTTTAACCCTCCTGGCCCGGGCAGGCTCTCAAAATGACAGTGTGGGCTACCCGGGCGATCTGGCCGAAAAACGTCTAGGCCTAGTCTACCGTATTTTTGTTTAGTTTAACTGCTAGAAATTTCCCACACATCTATAAATGTAGTGCGGTTTCCAATCTGTAGACTGGCGTTGAGTAGAGCTCTCTATGTCAACTGGTTCAGTTGTGATGACGATTTCAGTGGAGAGCACTTGCAGGCGATGTTAGCAATATGACGATCTTTTCACTACTGAAACAACGACATACAGACATACAATAACAAAGGAGTCTTCTCTTTCTTGTTTTCGGAGGTGCGGTGACGTAACGATCGGCTTTGTTTACATGCGTCGAACGCACAGCGTTCAGACCAAGCTGAATAGGCTTTCAAGCTTACAGATTTTAAAATGACACCCGGGCTCCTGCCCTTAATTCGTGGTGTCATTTTAAAATGTCAACCGGGCCAGGAGGGTTAAGTGACCAGCACTTATAATGCTCAGTTCACACATGCACGAATTAACGTCCCGTCCGTCCCCGCCCCTGCAATCGAGCAAGGACGCCGGCAAAACCGCCTGTGGTCAGTACTCGGACGTTGCCACATCGCCGACTCTCCTTCCAACGTTTTTTTGCCGCCGTTTTCATCCCGTTAGTCGGTGTCTAGACGCCGTCAGGCTGCGTCTAGACGCCGACTGCTCCCGTGTGTGTCCTCTGGGTGTCCCGACATAACATGTTTTCTGATGGTTGACCCGACCCACGCGGACCGTTTTGTGCATGCACAAAACGGTCGCCGCCTAGACCCCCTCCAGATTGATGCCGTCCTGCCTATTTTCTTGGTCGGGGTCGAACGGGACGTTAATTCGTGCATGTGTGAACCGAGCATTAGATGAGGGCCACCAAGGAAAACAAAAAGAAAATTGTCAAGTTACCCACCCGCATTCGCTTTTTGTGTGAGCGAAATGTGGCATGGACTGTTACTTGATTTTTAGCTTGATAAATCACACAACAAATGATATAGCACCATTGTCAGTCATAATACACAGTAATTGAGGAGAGAGAGTGAGAGAGAAGGGAATGTGTTGCAAGTAGACTAAGAATCTCAGGGTTAGGGAATTTAACGTGCTTCGTGTTGAGTGGAGAGTTGCTATCAGGAGTCCAAGATATAATCCTAATAAAATTAAGAGGACGATTTGGGTTTATACACTCATATAACAGGGTTATGAAAACATTTGTTTTAAAATAATACATTACCTTCTTGCAGTAATACTCTAACACAGTTGAAGACATTGGCTTCTCTCCTGTCTTTACTGTGGATGTGTTGTGGAAGGAGGGAAGGCAGGATCATCATAACAGTGACCACCCCCAGCAGCGCCGTCAGTACCGCCACCCAGACCAGTGGTGACAGAGGCAGCAGGAAGCCCCACGGGTCAACCTCAGGACGACCCAGAGCGGCGAAAACCTTGTGCTCGAAGTTTGCAATGTACTGGGAATATTCCATGTACTTAAGCCTCTCAAGAGTCATAAAAAACGGGCCCAATCCTATCTCAGCTTCCTGAAAGAAAGAAAAAAACACAAATATTACAATAAAATATGCATTGTGAGAGGCTATCAGTATGTGAATGTACAGTGGCGCTAATAAGTCATGTCTCAGCTGTTTGACTTGCTCTGGGCCGTCTTAATGTCTGACAGATGTGGAATAGGGTGGGTAAGTGTAGGAACATGTTTATATATTTCACTCGATATGAAGAAAAGAAGCTTAGATATTGCTGATATCAATTATAGAACAAAATACAGTTGGTGCCGAGACATCACTTATTAGTGCGACTGTACAGTGGCGCTAATAACTCATGCCTCAACTGTCATTACGTTTGGCTCCCTCTAGGGCGTATTAATGTCTGTCAGATGGTGAATAGGGTGCGTATGTGTAGGAACATGTTGGTATATCTCGCTCAAAAAGAAGAAATAATTTGTAAATATTATTGATACCAATTATTAATCAAAACATCAGGGGTGCCGAGACATGACATAATTAGGCCAAATGTACAGTCAACTCGTATACAAATGTATGTTCTAAGATTGCTGTAGGAAACTGCATTGCTTATACATTTCTTAATTCATCTCTTTTCCATTCTATACATTGCACATTAATTTTATACAATAAGCCTTAAGGTGAGGCAGTTGGTTTTTCGAGTCCTCCTCCTCCCTCATGTTTACCCTATTAGTTATGAGATTTCAAGACATTCGCCCCATTAGATTGGCGATTTTCATACATTTTGCCCCATTTGTTTGCCAATATTAACCCTTATTTAGCGGGCTGGGCGGTCTATTTGACCGTAGCGCCCAGCGTTTTTTTTTTACCCTAAATAGGGTTGTTTACGTGATCATTTTCATGCCTAAATAAGACCCAGAGCGTAAAACAAGTATCTATCCCTGAAAGGGCGTAAACAGAGCTTTCCAATGACACCCAAACCATCCTTGTACGACCACTGGTTCTCTTGCAACGATCGTGCAACACGAGTGCAAAAACCCTGTAATTAGGTAATTTTCCTACATAATTCCCTGTGTAGCGAGTGAGAAATGAGGGCGGAAAGTAGAATACAGTTCAGTATGTCCACGGTGGTCATGGAGAGCGGTCATAGTGTTGCCACGCTCCTCACACTGCTCAGCTCTCTCTCTCAGCAACATTACGTGGTGAAAATGGCGCTCGACATAAGTTGTGAACCGCCACATAGTCCAAATTTATTTCACACAACATAAGTTGCGCGCCGACAGTTAAGGGTTAAGACCTTTCCTACCATTTAGGTGTCGATTTTTTCCCTGGCGAGCGATAGCGAGCCTATGTATGAAGAGGAATCGGCCTTTGGCTGGGACATTTTTCTACCGAAAAATGTACAAATTTATATCGAAGGGGGGTCTTGGGGGTGGTTTTTAAAATTTGATAGAGGTTTAGAGAACAAACTAAACCCCCTCCTTAAACCATTGACCCGAACCAGTAATTCATGCTGCACAATACCGTCTGGGTCCCCTTAAGTTTTTTCATAAGCCTAAACAATATTTTGAGACTCTGCGGATTATACAAGTTGACTGTACTTCTCAATATATATTAGCCACCATTCGTTGTGTAAGCATTAAGGGGGCCCACCTCGCTTTTTTGTTCTCTTTCTCTCCCTCTCTCTTTGGCTTGTATCCATTCGGCCTCATTCAGCCTACTGTTTTAAGACTTTTACCCCCATCCAGATGTCAATATTTTCCTGGCGAGTGGTAGCAAGCCAGCATATATGTATTTTTGTTTTGACAGCAAGCTAAATTTGTAAATTTTTCGATATAAAAATGTCTCCGGCGAAGCCAGATTTCTCCATACAATGCAGGCTCGCTATCGCTCGCCAGGAAGAAATCGACACATGGATAGGGATAAACGTCTTAAAACAGTAGGCTGAATGGGGCCGAATGGATACAAGCCAGAGAAAGAGGGAAAGGGAGAGAAAGAGAAAAAAGCAGGGGAGCCCCCTTAAACAACTATAAACGTGGCCTATAGATTCAATCCATAGATATATCTTTGCTGACCTCTCTCATGAGTAGTCCCACCATTCCCGTCCATGACCCGTCACTTTGTCTGGTGCCCCAATTTTGGTCAGCAGGTCGCTCGTACGAAAATCTTTGGGAGAAAAATAAATAGAAAGATAACTTTGGATGTCTACAGTACAACTAATTTAACCCCTTGAAGCTCTGACGCGTTTTAGCAGTTTATTTTGGCTATCATTAGACGATTTTATGCAACTTAGAAAGGATCTGTGAGTACTAAAAGGGTAAATACTATAACGATCAACCATTTGAATTCCATATACCGTTACTAATCTGATTAAAATTGTCTAATAGTAGCCAGAAATCAGAACAGAAACACGTATTGGAGCTTGACAGGGTTAATAAATGTATTCTATATTGAACCATTTGAGTGTCCACTAGAATAAAAACAAAATGACTTCTGGTGGTGATTGCATAATCCAAATTAATTAACTTCCCTCCCAACACCAAACACCCTCAAATGAAGTATAGGAAAGCATGTGATCCTCCTGGGATTCGAACTTGGGATACTACATACATAACTTACACACTTTAACCATTACACCATCAAGACAGACAAAGGTTCAGCCCATGACCACGATTAACATCCATTTATTGAATACTGGATATCAATCAAATCATGTACTGGACCAAACTGCACTATGAATAGCATAATGCTTATGTGAGAGGAAAGAACAAATTACGGGGCGCAAATCTCAAAGGACATAAACCTAATCCGTGGAATGGACTGATTACTTCTAAATATTTATTGTATACAACATTTATATATAGTTATTATGCATATTTTCAAACCAGTCTAAACCATTACATTATGTTCACAATTTGATCCTCCCTTGTTCCCCACTTAATAATCTACATCATACAAAATAATGAATCTATATTTTCTTAACCCATATACGCCGGGCGATGAAATGTCACACTGTAAAATAACTGCTGGGTGACGGGAATCAACATGCGTCCATCTCTTGCCAAAGATTTGATGTGATGTGTTGTCTGATAACTTAAACGACCTACCTAAGCATGACAATTTAGACAATACCACTTCTTTTGACCACAAACCTGGATAAAGGCAATACATTTGACACACAATCTAAGTGTTCCATGCTAAATTCAGCAACACTGTTGCCAACCCTCTTTGCTCAATTCCTCCGAAGTTGGTCTCATAATTGCCATGTCTCCTTGAATATGTAATATTATATTGTGTTGAACTCACTTTAGCTTCCTCAGAGGTTGGGCATGTATGTATGCAGTCATTTATGTATATGTGGGCAGAATTTGTGTATTATCTCTCTTATTATTTCCTTTTCTCTCTCCTTTTAGTGCCAAATGGCAACTATATTAGTTGCCGAGATAAAAGTGGATATACAGTATATATATAATTGATGACATAGTTATGATGCATTCTTGCTAATGTTTATACGAAACATTCTACGACACTCTTTTGTTAACTCTCTCAGGTCTCAATAAGTTTTTTAAGTTTCCATGGACAGGGGACACACTCTCTGGGCAACTGAGGGCCAGAAGCGTTTCTGAGGCGGTCGAGTGGTGAGCACGCTCACATGTGAATCTGCTTGACCTGGGTTCGATCCCAGCCCAGGCGGACATTTAGTTGGTGTTGTAGTACGTCCTAGCGTGTTTCACATGCTTGCACCTAGTCGGGGGACACCTCGACGACGTATACAGTCTAATAACACCCATAACAAAGCCACTCCAACAGCTTACTCTCTCTCCAACACCCCTTCCTCCCTCTCTACACTCTTGAGAAAAATAGGAAAAGTAGAATGTAGATACGAGGTGACGTTGTAAAGGCTTATCCCACAATACCTTCACCTGACCTGACCTGACCTGAGCCTACTGTATCGCTGGGGTATCTGGGTTGCCAGATAATAGTACATATAGACTAGTCTACTATCAGTTCCCTGTCCAAAAATGGATGCGCTCGCGTTTTTAGTGTGGTTTCACCGAATTTGTAAAGGCTTAAGGACGCGATCGCGTCCACCCGTGCGCGAGGGCAAAGGTGCCAACACGTCCTCACGTGTTCGAGAGGCTTAATTTGTTTGCGTGTGTGACTGTGTGTGTATGTGTGTGTGTCTACATTTCCCAATGCCAATTGCTCGACCCAATACACAGTAATCAAAACACGTGCGACACTGAATTGAAGCTTCAAACCCTATTACTTGTAGTGGGTTTTGGCTTACACAAAACTATTACATTTATGATACACATGCAGCCATAATCAAAACAAAGCTTGGAACTCTGAGCCTGCCTTGTGATTTCAGCAGGCTCTCCAAAAACTCCATGGGTTAATTAATTATCTTTATCTTGATTGTCGTTATTGCAGTAAGGGGAGATTTCTACTTGAGTATTTTTGTTCTAAATCCCTTTCTCCCTCATGTTTAGCCCCCTTTTCTTTTCTTTTTTTTTAAACATTTGCCCCATTAGTTTGCAGATTTGAAGTACTTTCGCCCCATTTCTGTCAATTTTAAGACCTTTCTTGACATTTTTTTTCCTGGCGAGCAATAGCGATCCTGTAATTTAAGAGAAACCGGCCTTCGGCCAGGAAATTTTTCTACCGAAAAATGTAAAAATTGATCTTGAAAGGGGGTCTTAGCGGTGTAATTTTAAGCTTGATGGAAGTCTAGGGAACATACTAAAAACCTCCCCTTAATCCAATAAAAGCCAATAGCAATCCAATAGCCCCTAGAACTGAACAGGACATTTTATGATAACTTGATCATGAAGTAATGCATCCACTGATTCACGTATATAGAAAACGTCCTTAGGGTTTGTGTGGGGTGTCAACATTTGCTGAGGATTGCATGTCATTACCAATATTTAGCAATTTCCTAAATTTGTAGTGATCCCAAGAGAACTATTTAATGCGTATATACAGTATGGCCTAACTGTTCAGAATGTGAAGTTCTCTCACTGTTTACCTAATACTTACAAATCGGAGGTTCGTTTAAGATGTTTGAGAGTGTGTGATGATTTAAGGGGAAGTATGCCGTTTTTCTAGACTCCCTTCCTCCTCATGTTTAGCACCAATAGTTTTGACATTTTAAGGCGTTCTCCTTATGTTTATCGATTCTGACACCTTTCACCGTATTTATTTGTAAAAATTTTAACTTTTTGTGACATTTACGTGTCTATTTTTTGTTCTGACGAGCGATAGCGAGTCTGTAATTTTGGAGGAATCGGCCTTCGGCCTGGACATTTTTCTAACAAAAAATTTACAAATTGATCTCGAAGGGGGATCTTGAGAATGTTTCTTTTAAGATTGATGGAGGCCTACGGAGAAAAGTAACATATTAATAAATAAACAAATACATTACACCTACCCCCTTAACCCACACTCTGTACCGGTGACGTCTTTTTTCATTACATTGTGGCAACTATAAGACGATTTTATTCAGATAAGGAAGGACTTCTAGCAATAATAAGGCTTCAAAATATCTCAACCCATCCTTTTAACTACCGCAGATAATTTTAAAGCTGCATAATATCGTCTTAATATAGCTAGAATAAAAGATAACACACGTCGCTGGTACTCAAAAGGTTAATACTTACGTAAAATTCATCTGTTCGGCAATGAATCTAATAGTGTTGTCCATGTATCCCTTGAAGGTCAGCCTCTTGCCTCTTGGAGATCCCGGGTCATCATCCATCACCACCACTACGTTACCTGGTAGCTGCTCTGACGTTACCACCATATGGGGTAAGTGGCCGAACCTTAAGGGGGTATAGACGGTGGGATTAGCTAGAGGGTTTTTGGTATCTCGCAGTCTCTCGCTCATTCTATCTCAGTCTCACTCTTTATTGTACTATAATCATTATATTATATTATTATCATTATTATACTTTGTATGCTAATATATACTAAAGTAGATAAGCCCTCCGCCAATCACTGCGCTCCCTTTAACTTGCTTGCACAGCCAGCTGAGTTTGACAGCTCACGGCTGCAACGTGCTACGCCCAGCCCACCAGCCAATCAGCGGCCTCCATTATCGGAGCAGGAAGCTGGACTTATTACTCCACCTCAAAAGTCACTCTCTTTCTCTTCCCGAGGAGTTCCTTCTGATTATCCACTAACTAATACCTCGGTGCCAGCCCTGTACTCCCGTAAGCCGCCAAGAGAAGTTAATAATCAGCTTCCTGGGACTTATTATGAAGAGAAGAAAGAGGAGGTGAAGAAAGCAAGAATTCAGAGCGAGCGTGTCGCACGCGCAGGCGTGCCAGTCACCCAATCATAGCGCGGGAGAGCGGGGGGCGTGACTATAAAGGCTGCCGCGCGCGGGCTGCTGGGGAGGGGCAACCCTGCCTACACGCTTGCAACCCTGATAATAGATCAGAAAGGTTAAGCAACGTAGGGTCTGGTCGGTAGTTGGATGGGTGACCGCGCCTGGTACCAGCACAGCAGTTGCTGGGTGGGTTTGGCATGTTGTCCTGCTCCAGCAAAGGCAGTAGCTGGTTGGGTGATTGCACCCGGTACCAAGATTGACCAGATGTTGCCCTAGGGGTGGGTGAAATTTCCCTGGCTTGCCACCAGGGTTCAAGTAGCCCAGGAATGTTGAACAAACTCCATTCCCTGTCAGTTCCGTCTCACTCAGACGAAAATGAGTACCTGGATTCATGGTGGCTAAAATGAATTCAGGGGCCTGATTGGTGGCTTCCTACAACCAATCAACACACGAGACTGAGAACTTGGTTAAGCCACCAGGATTGCTCAGTGGTCATTGGGCAGGCCTTCTCTCGTGTTCGCCTCGTCCCACCCATACGTTAAACTGGGTACCTGGAGTGTAAAATCGGCCTTGGCGTACGTCGTATCACTAGGGTAAATTTGATTACTTGCCTCACCTTTACTATATACTTCCGTTCCCTATGTGTTGTCCGTCCTGTCCCCTCTCGAAAAGTATCCTCAAACTGTCTCTCCAACAAAAACCAGCTCACGCAAGTTGGGGCAAGCCCCGACGCCTTCATCTCCTACTAAAATTCACTTCCTCACCCCCTACTACTTCCTCTGTACCAACTCTAGTATTCGAAGCATAAGAGTGATCAAAATTATTACTTGCCTCACCTTTACTATATACTTCCGCTGCTGGGGTAACTCACTCCTCAGAGCTCACCGGGTTACCACACTGCAACCTACTTGCTCTCTCTCGCCCGGGCACAAAGGAGAACCAGGAACCCACCTTTCCAGTTACCCTGCCCTCACCTAAAGTCACAATACAGAACACCCCTAACCTCTCCTCACTTTCACCCATTTGGAGGATGCACCATCAGTATCCTGCCGCCTGTCGTCACGTTGCTAGTCTGCACACATACAGTCAAGTGCTTCAAGAGGGACGACAGAAGGTGGACGGAAGTGAGGACTTCCAGAAGAGCTACTGGCCAGCTCTGAGGTGGTATAGCACAGTTCCAGACACACACACACCTGATCCAGCATACCAGAATATATTTGTTTAAGGACCCATATTGGGCCCGCATACGATAAAGAAAGAAAGAGAGATGTGGTTGACTAACCTGGTGGTTTCTATAAAAATGTATGTGTCCTTCTAGGACAAGACTTAAGGAAAAAGAATTTAGACTCACCTGAATATATAAAGATGATGATGTGTTGTTAATTAGTTATATTTGTTAGCAACGGCGCCATGCCGAAAGAGTTATTATATAGGATCTGATAGGAGAGATTAAAGATTAAAAGAGTAAAAGTAAAGAGGGGAGGGAAAGAATACTTTTGTTAATAAATGAGGCAACCAGTAAGTTAAAGAGGGAAACAGTTGTTTAGCTGCCTAATAGATTAGCTATAGCTAGGGAAGGACACTAGTCCATATGAATAATTCATTAAGTTGTAAAAAAGGAAACTGTGAAGGACACTAGTCCAATGTGAATTACGTTATTATTAAGTCTAAAAGAGCTATTCCGTCTATGCGTTTGAGGCACGGTTCATCTTTTGTTAGAACGATTATTGATTAAGGTGCAAAGTAACATAGCGTGTTTGTAACAGGGTTACTTGAGGGTAAATTCGGAAGGGGTAATTGAGATCAAGATTGTAAACCCATATGGTGAAGTAACTGGGTGACGGAACCCAATAGTGTCATTGAGATAAATATTGTAAACCTATATTGTGAAGTAACTGGGTGACAGAACCCAATAATGTTATTGAGGTAAAGATTGTAAACCTACATTGTGAAGTAACTGGGTGACGGAACCCAATAGTGTCATTGAGATAAAGATTGTAAACCTATATTGTGAAGTAACTGGGTGACGGAACCCAATAGTGTTATTGAGATAAAGATTGTAAACCTACATTGTGAAGTAACTGGGTGACGGAACCCAATAGTGTCATTGAGATAAAGATTGTAAACCTATATTGTGAAGTAACTGGGTGACGGAACCAATAGTGTTATTGAGATAAAGATTGTAAACCTATATTGTGAAGTAACTGGGTGACGGAACCCAATAGTGTCATTGAGATAAAGATTGTAAACCTATATTGTGAAGTAACTGGGTGACGGAACCAATAGTGTTATTGAGATAAAGATTGTAAACTTATATTGTGAAGTAACTGGGTGACGGAACCCATATTATATGTGAGAGAGACCTTGTAATCTCATTCGGTAATTTGTACGATTGTATGTCATTGTGGAGGTACATGTGTAGTAACGACGGTTGTGTCAAAGGAGTAAATAGATTCTATGTATTGAGGAGATAGACTATATGTGTTATAGCCTTGGTATTGAGGAGATAGATTATATGTGTTATAGCCTTGGTATTGAGGAGATAGATTATATGTGTTATAGCCTTGGTATTGAGGAGATAGATTATATGTGTTATAGCCTTGGTATTGAGACAGGATACAGCAGGCTCAGTAAACGTGGGAAAACCTAAAGAGTAGAGGAAAGAATATAACGTTTGTTTTTAGTTAGGCAAAGAGCAAATGGTTCATTAGGCCCTGGTCTCAATAAAAGAGACAGCAGGGTTTTGATTTAATTATTTAGGATTAATCACTAATAACGGGTCGTAGGATCGAAGCCGACTTGAGTCAATACCTGAATAGCGGGGATTCAGTTAGGGAGTAACGGGAACCTTAGGGGTCCAAAGTGCAACCTAGCATGAATCGACGTAATATTCAATCCGTGTCTTGAACTCATCTCGGCCCGAGCCAAGAACCTATTATTAGAGTAGTTAGGAAGTCTGATAAATAAAATATACGAACTTCTAAATGACTGTCGAATTACCCCCCATAGTATTAGTAGCATAACAGAATTAAAATTAAATACTACATATACTATTATACTTACTATATTATTACAGTTATAATAATATATTATAAATATATTATAATATTATATTATTGTTGTTGGTGTTAATATTTGTTTTATTATAGATAAAGTAACACTCCGTTCTTAACATTAATCATCAACTACAAACCCCAATGTACTTGAATACACTAATGAAAGCATTAAAAAAAAAAAAAAAAAAAAAAAAAAAAAAAAAGTATATGGTCCTTCCAGGATTCGAACTCGGGACATCACACCCAGAACATAAATATCTAAACCATTACACCACCAACACCGCCAGCTTACCTAACAAATTTCTTGGGGAAGAGTTGGGTCGTTGGATATGATAGTACTAATCCCTTATCAGCCGACCATGAAGCTACTCGAGATGGTGGTGTGTCTGGCTGTGTGAATGGCACCACCGAGTACATGCTGGTTCTGTTAAAAGGGGGGGGGGGGGGAACTTCCTTTGTATTTCTCCTTCTCTCTCTTTCTCTGGGTTGTATCCGTTCGGCCCCATTCAGCCTACTGATTTCAGACTTTTATCCCCATCCTGGCGAGCGATAGCGAGCCAGCATTATATGGAGAAATCAGGCTTTGCCGGAAACATTTTTCTATCGAAAAATGTACAAATTTAACCTGCTGTCAAAATCATTTTCACAAAATATGTTGGCTCGCTCCCGCTCGCCAGGAAAAAATCGACACCTGTATGGGGATAAACGTCTTAAAACAGTAGGCTGAATGGGGCCAAATGGATACAACCCAGAGAAAGAGAGAAAAAGGAGAGCAACAAAGCAGGTGACCCCCCTTACAACATATTAATGTACAGGCAAAATAAATGGTTCGATGAAAAGATGGATGATAATCATGTTAAATCTAGAGAGTGGGGTATTAATTCGACATTCCTACAACAAGGGAAGTGTAGCGGTGATGAAGAAATAACTAATCCCGTATCAGCCGACCATAAAGCTTCTCGAGATGGTGGTGTGTCTGGCTGTGTAAATGGCACCTCTGAGTACAAGCTGGTCCTGTTAAAATAGTTTCTGTGTGTATAGTGGAGACAAAAGGCAGGTTGTCTGTAACGAGTGTCTACCCCCTAAGAGGAGCTGAGTACTGTTGATGAGGCAACATTTACATATTTTTTTTTTTTTTCTATATTCCAACTACTCCCTCTCGGGCATAGGCTGATAGCCTTAACACTCTACCGCTGAACACGGTGAGGCCCGTGAGGTCTTGTTCCAGTCTAGGGAGTGAGACATGCGAAGCACCCACTCTTGGCTCGAACCCAACTCCATCTCTGAAGCTGCTTCGCCCCCGCGCTTCACAGTCTCACTCCCCAGGCTCGGACCCTCACTCTCAGAACGCCACCTATTGAGCAATTAACTCACTAGGCATTGCCCCCCTGTAGCATATTTTGAATATGGGAATATTCATACAATGCTATTTAATCCGGAAACAATGAGGGTATTTGTTTTGGCATTTCGGTGTGCTGTGGTAATGCACTGAAACTGGGTACAGCACAAATTCCATCCCAATAATATCTTCCCATTGACATATTGGGATTCGAACCCGGGTCCATTGGATTACCAGTCCAGTGGCAAGACCACTCTGCCACACCTCCCCTTAACAAAACTAGTTCGCAGAAAACATGAATGCAAATTAAAGGAAATCTAAAGAGTCGGGTATTAACTCGACATTCCTACTACATGGAACAAAAAGTATATAATATATATATATATATATATACTGTATATGTGTGTATGTATATAACCCCAAAAATATATAAGATACCTTGATGTTGTGGAACCCTTGTCAATAACGGCCAACAAGGAATTAGTCCGGGCTAGGAGTTTATCAAGGTGGCTTATGGAGACCAGTTGGCCGAGAGGAACCTGGCTAACTATGACAAGCCTGGTAGTATCGACCAGAATGATGTGGTTATGGAAGGCCAACTGGGCAAAGGCAGACAGGAATGAAGGGTTGTCACTTATCGCCACCACCGTAACACACCACAACTGTTGACGTAACTGTGAGGTTGAAAAGTAGTCAGAGTATGATGATAAGGACGTCCCCGGTACTGAAAGGGTTAAAGGGTAGTTTTTAGTTTGTTCCCTAGACTTCCATCAAGCTTAAAATTACACCTCATTGTGACCCCCTTTCAAGATAAATGTGTACATTTTCGGTATAAAAATGTCCCGGCCAAAGGCCAGTTCCTCTTAAATTACAGGCTCGCTATCGCTCGCCAGGAAAACAAATCGACACCTAAGTGACACGAAAGGTCTTAAATTTGACAGAAATCGGGTGTAAGTTCTTAAAATCGCCAAACTAATGGGGCTAATGTCTTAAAATCTACAAATCAATGGGGCTAAC
This sequence comes from Paralithodes platypus, assembly GCA_032716605.1. Classification (NCBI taxonomy): domain Eukaryota; kingdom Metazoa; phylum Arthropoda; class Malacostraca; order Decapoda; family Lithodidae; genus Paralithodes; species Paralithodes platypus. The sequence goes on along the minus strand of CM064578.1, from coordinate 32,853,611 downwards.
ATGAGGGAGAAAGGGGTCAAGAAAAAAGTCCCTTGCGTGGAAATCTCCCCTTAACCCTTTCAAGATCCGGTTACGCATTTTGTTTCTGTTTTCTATATTATTAGTAGCCTTTATTCAGATTACGAAGGATGTATGGAAGTCATAGGATTAATTGAGATAGTCTCTACCCTTATAATTCCTACAGATCCTTCCTAAGCTGTATAAAATCGTCTAATGATAGCCAGAATCGACTGTAAAAATCCGTCAAAATATAGAACGGGGAATCCCTTGGGGATTATGAAGCGTTTTGGGCAGTTCATTCTAGTCCACATTGGACGATTTTATACAGCTTAGGAAGTATCTGTGGGAATTATAAGGGTAATGACTATTTCAATTTACCCTCCGACTTCCACATACACCTTCGAATCTTAATAAACTCGTCTAGTAATAGCCAGAAAAACGGTCTAAATGCGTCATAATCCTCAAGGGGTGAATATCGCTTACCTAACACTATCACCATTCTTTTCTTTAAACCATGTAAACATTGTGAACCCAAACTGTTATAGTCATATATAGTTTATTTCAATTACATAACATCCAAAGCACATTATGGGGAGACGGGCCGTTTGTTTGGTCTATTAATTCATTTATTCATAATATTGTTTTAGTTTCCTCCATAGACCTCCATCAAGCTTAGAAAACACCCCCTAGACCCCCCTTTAAGATAAATTTGTACATATTTCGATAGAAAAATGTCCCGGCCGAAGGCCGATTCCTCTTAAAATTGCAGGCTCGCTATCGCTCGCCAGCAAAATGATCGCCAACTAAATGGCACGAAAGGTTTTAAAATTGACAACGAAATGGGGCGAAAAGTGTTAAAATCGCCAAACTAATGGGCCGAAAGTCTTATAATCTCAAAACTAAATGAGGCTAAACATTAGGGAGAAGGGGGTCCAGAAAAACGGTCTGCCTCCCCTTACTACCTGTACCGGCGACGTCTATTGAATTTTATTCTAGCTATATTTACACGACTTTGTGCACTTTAAAGGGACATGGGCCGTTTTGTTGGCCTATTACTTCATGTAATCCTTTATTTCTTAGTTTCCTCGCTACACCTCCATCAAGCTTAGATAACACCCCCTAGACCCCCTTTCAAGATAAATGTGTATATGGTAGAAAAATATCCTAGCCGAAGGCCGCATCCTCTTAAAATTACAGGCTCGCTATCGCTCGCCAGGAAAAAATCGACACCCAAATGGCACGAAAGGTCTTAAAATTGAAAACAAAATTAGGTGACAGGTGTTAAAATCGCCAAACAAATGGACTGAACGTCTTATAATCTCAAAACAAATGGGGCTTAACACGAGGGAGAAAGTGGTCCAGAAAACCGGGCCATCCCCCCTTAAGAATGATCTGTGGTAGCATCAACTATTAAGTGAGATAGTTCAAAGTCTGTTAATGATCTGTGGTAGCATCAACTATTAAGTGAGATAGTTTAAAGTCTGTTAATGATCTGTGGTAGCATCAACTATTAAGTGAGATAGTTTAAAGTCTGTTACTGTTCTGTGGTAGCATCAACTATTAAGTGAGATAGTTCAAAGTCTGTTAATGTTCTGTGGTAGCATCAACTATTAAGTGAGATAGTTCAAAATCTGTTAATGTTCTGTGGTAGCATCAACTATTAAGTGAGATAGTTCAAAGTCTGTTAATGTTCTGTGGTAGCATCAACTATTAAGTGAGATAGTTTAAAGTCTGTTAATGATCTGTGGTAGCATCAACTATTAAGTGAGATAGTTCAAAGTCTGTTAATGTTCTGTGGTAGCATCAACTATTAAGTGAGATAGTTTAAAGTCTGTTAATGATCTGTGGTAGCATCAACTATTAAGTGAGATAGTTCAAAGTCTGTTAATGTTCTGTGGTAGCATCAACTATTAAGTGAGATAGTTCAAAGTCTGTTAATGTTCTGTGGTAGCATCAACTATTAAGTGAGATAGTTCAAAGTCTGTTAATGTTCTGTGGTAGCATCAACTATTAAGTGAGATAGTTCAAAGTCTGTTAATGTTCTGTGGTAGCATCAACTATTAAGTGAGATAGTTCAAAGTCTGTTAATGTTCTGTGGTAGCATCAACTATTAAGTGAGATAGTTCAAAGTCTGTTAATGTTCTGTGGTAGCATCAACTATTAAGTGAGATAGTTCAAAGTCTGTTAATGTTCTGTGGTAGCATCAACTATTAAGTGAGATAGTTTAAAGTCTGTTAATGATCTGTGGTAGCATCAACTATTAAGTGAGATAGTTCAAAGTCTGTTAATGTTCTGTGGTAGCATCAACTATTAAGTGAGATAGTTCAAAGTCTGTTAATGTTCTGTGGTAGCATCAACTATTAAGTGAGATAGTTCAAAGTCTGTTAATGTTCTGTGGTAGCATCAACTATTAAGTGAGATAGTTCAAAGTCTGTTAATGTTCTGTGGTAGCATCAACTAGTAAGTGAGATAGTTTAAAGTCTGTTAATGATCTGTGGTAGCATCAACTATTAAGTGAGATAGTTCAAAGTCTGTTAATGTTCTGTGGTAGCATCAACTATTAAGTGAGATAGTTTAAAGTCTGTTAATGATCTGTGGTAGCATCAACTATTAAGTGAGATAGTTCAAAGTCTGTTAATGTTCTGTGGTAGCATCAACTATTAAGTGAGATAGTTCAAAGTCTGTTAATGTTCTGTGGTAGCATCAACTATTAAGTGAGATAGTTCAAAGTCTGTTAATGTTCTGTGGTAGCATCAACTATTAAGTGAGATAGTTCAAAGTCTGTTAATGTTCTGTGGTAGCATCAACTATTAAGTGAGATAGTTCAAAGTCTGTTAATGTTTTGTGGTAGCATCAACTATTAAGTGAGATAGTTCAAAGTCTGTTAATGTTCTGTGGTAGCATCAACTATTAAGTGAGATAGTTCAAAGTCTGTTAATGTTCTGTGGTAGCATCAACTATTAAGTGAGATAGTTTAAAGTATGTTAATGATCTGTGGTAGCATCAACTATTAAGTGAGATAGTTCAAAGTCTGTTAATGTTCTGTGGTAGCATCAACTATTAAGTGAGATAGTTCAAAGTCTGTTAATGTTCTGTGGTAGCATCAACTATTAAGTGAGATAGTTCAAAGTCTGTTAATGTTCTGTGGTAGCATCAACTATTAGATGAGATAGTTCAAAGTCTGTTAATGTTCTGTGGTAGCATCAACTATTAAGTGAGATAGTTTAAAGTCTGTTAATGATCTGTGGTAGCATCAACTATTAAGTGAGATAGTTCAAAGTCTGTTAATGTTCTGTGGTAGCATCAACTATTAAGTGAGATAGTTCAAAGTTGTTAATGTTCTGTGGTAGCATCAACTATTAAGTGAGATAGTTCAAAGTCTGTTAATGTTCTGTGGTAGCATCAACTATTAAGTGAGATAGTTCAAAGTCTGTTAATGTTCTGTGGTAGCATCAACTATTAAGTGAGATAGTTTAAAGTCTGTTAATGATCTGTGGTAGCATCAACTATTAAGTGAGATAGTTCAAAGTCTGTTAATGTTCTGTGGTAGCATCAACTATTAAGTGAGATAGTTCAAAGTCTGTTAATGTTCTGTGGTAGCATCAACTATTAAGTGAGATACTTCAAAGTTTGTTAATGTTCTGTGGTAGCATCAACTATTAAGTGAGATAGTTCAAAGTCTGTTAATGTTCTGTGGTAGCATCAACTATTAAGTGAGATAGTTCAAAGTCTGTTAATGTTCTGTGGTAGCATCAACTATTAAGTGAGATAGTTCAAAGTCTGTTAATTGCTGGAGGCCCCTTTAAAAATGAATAAATCGTCTATAGTCGTAACCAGAATAATGTTAAGGGGAGGAAGACAGTTTTTCTGGACCCCCTTCCCCCTAATGTTTAGCCCCACTAGTTTTGAGATTATAAGACGTTCGGCCCATTAGTTTGGCGATTTTAACACCTTTCGCCCATGTTGTTGTCAATTTTAAGACCTTTCGTGCCATTTAGGTTTTGTATTTCATGGCGAGCGATAGCGAGCCTGCAATTTTAAGAGGAACCGGCCTTCGGCCGGGAAATTTTTCTACCGAAAAATGTACAAATTTATCATAAAGGGGGATCTAGGGGCTGTTTTTCTAAGCTTGATGGAGGTCTAGGGAGGAAACTAAGAAAATGAATAAATTCATTATTAGACCAAACAAACGGTCTGCCTCCCCTTAAAAGGACAATACCGGCACTGGAACAACCAACCCTTTGAGGATCCATGACGCTACATAGAATTGTTGTCTGACTATTGTTTGACGATTGTATACAGCTTATGGGGGATCTGTGTGATTTAGAAGGGTAAAGACGATCTCAATTAAGGGAAGACTGGCTGTTTGGTCTATTAATACATTTATTCATATATATTTTTTTTAGTTTCCTCTTTAGCCCTTCATCAAGCTTAGAAGAAAAAAAACCTAGACCCCCCTCCAAGATAAATTTGTACCTTTTTCGGTAGAAAAATTTCCCGGTCGAAGGCCGGTTCCTCTAAAAATTGCAGGCTCGCTATCGCTCACCAGGAAATAATCGACACCTAAATGGCACGAAAGGTCTTAAAATTGACAACGAAATGGGGCTAAAGGTGTTAACATCTCCAAACTAATGCGCCGAACGTCTTATAATCTCAAAACTAGGGGGGTTAAAAACATTAGGGAGAAGGTGGTCCAGAAAAACGGTCTGCCTCCCCTTTACCTTCTGACTGCCATATACCTTTCCTAATCTGAATAGAGTTGTAGAATAATAATACAAATATAATGCGAAATAGAGTCATAAATCCTTAAAGGGTTAAGTATTGTTGGCATAACTAATGGATTCTCTGTAACATAATTTTATTCAAAATATTGAAAATTATAATCTTAATATTCCAATCACAAATAATTACACAGTAAACTGAAAATATCCTACAATGCATTAATTATAAGTAGGCCAGAAATTGTAACCCCTAACCTCTGTAAGTAAGAAAGGGCTAGAACAAATGGGTTGTGAATTTCCACATTTAATTCCTGGCGGACCTATCCCATTCTATTTTTTCAATTATTATTATGTAATAGAAAGATACAAAAGGCAAAGCTGCCTGCAACAAGTGTCTCTCCCAAGATTGAAATAGTGAAAGAGAGTAACATTTAGGTTACATTAGTCAAAATGTCTGAACACACGGAGCTTGAAGCAGCTTAAGTTATAGGATGAGGGAAAGACAGATTGAGGGACATAGTTCCAAACATGATTGATCAGTATAAGAATAACTGGGAAAATCAGTTCCCTCTTTGGTTAGAGAGCTGGACAGAATAGGTGTGAATATAATGGGGGGAGGGTGTATGGGGAGGTAAGAGAGATTCTGAAGAATATAGAGTAGAGTGATAGAGATGCGACAGTGTATAGAGAGAGATTGTTGTAATATAAGTAGAAGAGTGATAGAGATGCGACAGTGTATAGAGAGAGATTGTTGTAATATAAGTAGAAGAGTGATAGAGATGCGACAGTGTATAGAGAGAGATTGTTGTAATATAAGTGGAAGAGTGATAAAGATGCGACAGTGTATAGAGAGATTGTAATATAAGTAGAGATGACAGTGTATAGAGAGATAATAAGTAGAAGAGTGATAGAGATGCGACAGTGTATAGAGAGAGATTGTTGTAATATAAGTAGAAGAGTGATAGAGATGCGACAGTGTATAGAGAGAGATTGTTGTAATATAAGTAGAAGAGTGATAGAGATGCGACAGTGTATAGAGAGAGATTGTTGTAATATAAGTAGAAGAGTGATAGAGATGCGACAGTGTATAGAGAGAGATTGTTGTAATATAAGTAGAAGAGTGATAGAGATGCGACAGTGTATAGAGAGAGATTGTTATAATATAAGTAGAAGAGTGATAGAGATGCGACAGTGTATAGAGAGAGATTGTTGTAATATAAGTAGAGTGATAGAGATGCGACAGTGTATAGAGAGAGATTATTGTAATATAAGTAGAAGAGTGATAGAGATGCGACAGTGTATAGAGAGAGATTGTTGTAATATAAGTAGAGTGATAGAGATGCGACAGTGTATAGAGAGAGATTATTGTAATATAAGTAGAAGAGTGATAGAGATGCGACAGTGTATAGAGAGAGATTGTTGTAATATAAGTAGAAGAGTGATAGAGATGCGACAGTGTATAGAGAGAGATTGTTGTAATATAAGTAGAAGAGTGATAGAGATGCGACAGTGTATAGAGAGAGATTGTTGTAATATAAGTAGAAGAGTGATAGAGATGCGACAGTGTATAGAGAGAGATTGTTGTAATATAAGTAGAAGAGTGATAGAGATGCGACAGTGTATAGAGAGAGATTGTTGTAATATAAGTAGAAGAGTGATAGAGATGCGACAGTGTATAGAGAGAGATTGTTATAATATAAGTAGAAGAGTGATAGAGATGCGACAGTGTATAGAGAGAGATTGTTATAATATAAGTAGAAGAGTGATAGAGATGCGACAGTGATAGAGAGAGATTGTTGTAATATAAGTAGAAGAGTGATAGAGATGCGACAGTGTATAGAGAGAGATTGTTGTAATATAAGTAGAAGAGTGATAGAGATGCGACAGTGTATAGAGAGAGATTGTAGGGAGTTAGTAAGAGAAAGTTAGTTGATAAGACACAAATGCTTTTGACTCTACCCGTTCGAGAAGTGCGGTATTGGTGGAACCTCCTCACACATGCAAACAATACTCGATACATAGGCGCACTGTGCCCCTATACAGAGCAAGAATATGTGCAGGGGTGAACTTTTGGCTAACTTTTGGGAAGCTGTTTTAGCAAGAGTGGCTATAGGATCTTTAAACCAAAGGTCAGCAGCAAAAGAAATACCAAGAATACTGACTAATGATGATTGGCTGATTTGTGTTTTGTTGAAGAATGGGGGAAAGTCGCGTGGAAGATCATAACGGGTACAGAAGGAGAAATTGGGATTTGGAAGCATTGCTGGGTCGTTGTGAAAAACTAGTTGAATAGTGTAAGGTAGAGTCATCAGCATATGAATGAATAGGACTAGAGGTACAGTTGAGTAGATAATTAATTAACATTAAAATGAGACCTGGATACAAGGCAGAACCCTGAATAACACCGGAGCTAATTGATAGGATGAACAAGTGAACGATGGCCGTCCACAACCGCAGCTATGAAAGGAATCAAGATATATAAGCACAAATGGAGGGATAGAAACCGAAGGAGATTACTTTAGAAATAACAGATTTGTGCCACACTCTATCGAAGGCTTTTGATATATCTAGTGCAATAGAGAAGGTTTCACCAAATTCTCGAAAGGAGGATGACCCATACTGGCGATCAGAAAGTAGAGTATACATACATACATACATACATACAAGTTTAAAGACTGCTTCATCCACAGAGAACGTCATTTTAGACTCTTTACAGTAGTATAGTAAAATACAGACTTGCAACAACACAGTCCCACCATGTCATCACAGTGGCTGATGTTGGTTTAGCGCTAAGAGTGTCTCAGCAAGACTCAAGAAAATCCCCTGAAGCACTTACACTTAGCAAATAAAGAGTAGTTTTAAAAACTTTAAAGATGCAAGAAATTAGAACAATTGGACGATAGTTGGGGAGTTGAGAGCGGTCACCCTTCTTTAGGATAGGTTGACAAGAGCAAACTTCCAGCAAGAAGGAAAGACGTTAGGTGAAATACAGAAACACAAGAGTTTGCCTAGGCAGGAAGTCAGCATGGAAGAACAGTTTATAAGTACAACAGGAGGAACACCATGGAGTCCATACGCCTTCTTAGTATTAAGCCCAGAGAGGGCAGAAAGTACATCCTTAGAAAATGTTATGATATTAGGCATATGTAAGAGAGAGGGGGCTGGAGAGGGAAGAACAGCACCGGAATCATCCATGGTGGAAATTTTAGCGAAAGTCTGAGTGAAGAGTTCAGCTTTGACAGGAAGACTTAGCAGCAGTGCCCTCAGAGTGGGAAAGAGAAGGAAAGAGGAGGAAGTACAATTATTGTTAGAGAGGTTTTTGGGTAGTTACCAGAAAGCTTGAGAAAAGCTACAGTTGAAAAGACATATTAGCTTGATTACTCTCGTCGTGTTTTCAGTTACAAAGATTTGTGGTCAAGAGTTTTGGCCTAAGTATAATGACTAGACTATAGGCATTATTGAATGGCTTTACTTACATGTTGGGCCTCCGTAACAACCTTTGAAAGATGTTGAGATAAATTACCTATATGTGTATCAGCTCCAACCTCGAACACTCCAAATCCATATGGAGTTTGCTTCTCCAGTTGGCTCTATTGGGTGAAAGTAAGAAACCAATATAGTGTTTTTATTTTTGTTTATTTCAAACTAACGTTAAATTGCAATGTCACCATTTTCATAATATACGTGCAAACAAACCGAGACTCTATATATTCTGCGATTTTTCCTTAAACTAGCTATACCATTTGCAAAACCTAACTTCAAAAATATATATCATACAATGTAATACTTTAGCCTGAAGACAAATGTAACAATGATATTTTTATTTGACTAGTCACAAGTAATTTTCCAGATCATCAGTATATTAATTTTCCATATCATAAATATATTAATTAACTGTCTTGATAATGTAATGCATAAGTACGCGGAATTTCGGTGTGAGTGTCCTAGGTTCGAGTCCTTGGAGTGCCACATGTATTTGTTGATTTAATTAATTGACTTTAGAAGTGAAGTTGGTTGGTGAAAAAAATATATAATCTATCAAGTTGCTGTACATTATATTGGGATTATCCACTTTGAACAATTATCTTTAACCCGGGAGATGCTACAAGCCTCACTTGGTGCACGGTATTCAAACATGTGTAAAAACCTTCAAATACTGGGCCACTGCTGGGAAATATCTCAACATTAAGTGACACATAGAAAGTAGTGGCATGTATCCATACCACATTCTCCACTCAACCCCCCCCCCCCCCCCCCCCCCCTCTATACAACTTCCCTTTTTTAACACTGGTGTCAGCAGCTCATGAGTTAAATAGGGTAGGTGATATTTAACTGTTTATTTATTTATATACTCAATATTGTTTTAGTTTCCTCCCTAGACTTCCATCAAGGTTTATAATTTGTCCCTCTTCCAGTTAATTTGTACATTATTCTATATAGAAATGCTCCGGCCAAAGGCCGGTTCCTCCAAAATTACAGGTTCGATATTGCTTGCCAGAAAAAATTCATATAGATAAAGACATGGAATGAAAGGTCTTATTATCGACAAACTAATGGGGCGAATGTCTTAAAATTTTAAGACTTACGAAACTAAACATGAAGGAGAAGGGAATCCAGCAAAAGCAACTACTCCCCCCTTAACTGAAACACCATGTTGTCTCACCTGCAAGAGAGAGGTAACTTCCGTAGTCCCGTCAGTAAAGAAGAACACTGTGGACCGATGACAAGACTCCTCCACCAACAAGGACTCTACAGCAGCTACTACCGACTTCCCCGAGGAGCTTGTGTCTGAAACAGAAATAAACACACACATAAATAAATAAGTCAGATTCAAAGTCATGGATTGATTTTGTTTTACTTTATGCAAATTTAATTACCTGGACTGTTTTTGTGTATGCGGGGGGGGGGGGGGGGTTCTGAACCCCCGTCTCCGTCATATTAAGCCCCATTAGTTCTGATATTTCAAGACATGAAAGGCACCCGTCAGCCTTGGTCGGCAACCCTTCTACGGGACTAAGCCTTCTATAAATATGTACTGCTTATTAACCCCTTCAGACATATATGACGCAGAGGTTGCCAGATTAGCAATAAGAAATAGAGTTCTCTCACTCTTATAATTACCTCTCCAAAATTAGTTTTCTGCCCACATCTAACTCAAAGACAACTGCAGAGGTTGAAGTAACTAAAATAAAGGTTTGTAAAAAACCCTGATGGTAATAAAGGCTTTAAAGTATCCCTAATAGGCTCAAAATTGCGTCATATGTCGGAGAGGGTTAAGGCTGAAGCAGGTTAGTGAATGCACTAGCTACACACCACTATAGAAAGATTGCTAAAATGATAAATAGAGGGCCTCGGAGTCGGAGGGATCCTAAGTTGAGTGGTTAATCTTTCAACTCCTTAAATATACAGGCACGGGTTATCCTTCTCATGGGGGACCGGTAATTTCTGTGCGTTTTGTGTATGGCCATCCACATAAAGGGGAGTAGGGCATTCGTCAATAAATAGATAGATACATGGAAATAATAACAATAATCCCCCCCTCTTCCCCCCCCCCCCCCCCTACGTATTAAAGTACCCGTAGCTTACCGCAGCAAGGTGGGAGTCGGGCATGAACCCCGGGGCTGGTCAAGATGATCAAAACCCCCAGAAGGATTGACTTCGCCATCTGAAATACCAAATAAACAGTCGACTCGTTTAATCCGCAGAGTCTTGGAATAATATTTAGGATTATACATAGCTGAGAAGTTAAGGGGAGGCAGACAGTTTGTTTGGTCTATTAATTAATTTATTCATATATTTTGTTTCCTCCCTAGACCTCCATCAAGCTTAGAAAAACACCCCCTAGACAAGTCAAGATAATTTTTTCAATTTTTCGGTAGAAAAAAATTCCCGGCCGAAGGCCGGTTCCTCTTAAAATTACAGACTCGCTATCGCTCGCCAGCAAAAAATCGACACCTAAATGGCACGAAAGGTCTTAAAATTGACAACGAAATGGTGCGAAAGGTGTCAAAATCGCCAAACGTCTTATAATCTCAAAACTAGTCGGGCTAAACATTAGGGAGAAGGGGGTACAGAAAAACGGTCTTCCTCCCCTTAATCTGCAGTCTTGGAATAATATTTAGGATTATACATAGCTGATAATTTAATGTATAAAATGTATGTGCAATGCATACAATGGAAAAGGGATGAATCAAGAAACACGTAAGGTATCATATGGCAATCTGAAAAATAAAAGTATAATTGCATAACTATAATATCCGAGATTAGCGGATTAATAGATTTGACTGTACAGTTTCCCACATTAGTCAGCATCCACGTCATGATTTTGTGTATGGAAGGCAAAATGGTGCGATTGACTAACAGGAATAACTTGCTATAACACCGTTAACCCTTTGAGTACCAGCGATGTGTGTTATAGTATATTCGAGCTATATTAAGACGATATTATGCAGTTTAGGAAGGATCTGTGGTTGTTAAAAGGGTTGGTTGAGATAGTTTGAAGCTAGAGCTCCCTCCTAAGCTGTATAACATCGTCTAACAATTGCCAGAATATGATCAAAAGGACGTCACCGGTATTGTATCGGTTAATTGGTCTTAACCCTTTGAGAATCTTGATGCATTTTGGCAGTTTATTCTGGCTGTCAATGAACGATTTTATACAGCTTTGGAAAGATCTGTGTGCATTAACCCGTTCAGTACCGGTGACGTTCTTCCCATTATATTCTGAAACTATTAGACGATGTTATTCAGCTTAGGAAAGACAACTACCAATTAAAAGGTTACTTAATATCTCAATTAATCCTCTTAGCTGCTATATATGCTTACTGAGCTTCATAAAATCGTCTAAATATAGTAGAAATCAAATACAAAAGATGCCCCCGGTAATGAAGGGGTTAAAACGGTCAAGACTATCTCATTTAACCCTCTGACTGCCATATGCCCTTTTATAATCTGAAGAAAATCGTCTACTAATAGCCAAAATAAACAGTCAAAGCGCGTCATAATCCTCAAGGGGTTAATACATGTACAGTAAGTGTAATGCATCAGGAAATACACTTTTCATTCATTGAGGGGGGGTGGTTCACTTTATGGTAGATTTTTTGCCATTTATTAAGTATTTTTTCTAGTTTCCTCCCTAAACCTCCACCAATCTTTAAAGAAAACACTTCCAGTAAATCCCCCTTATAGATTAATTTGTACATTTGTTAGTAGAAAAATGTCCCGGCCGAAGACTGGTTCTTCCAAAACACAGGCTCACTATCGTTCGCCAGGAAAAAATCGACACCTTAATAGCATGAAACGTCTTAATATTGACAAGGAAAAGGGGCGGAAGGTCTTAAAATCGACAAAATAATAGGGCAAACATCTTATAATCTGAAAACTAATGGGGCTAAACATGAGGGAGAAGGGGATCTAGAGAAACGACCCATCTCCCCTCAATGATATAGCATAGGGAAAACAATAATTTCTCATTCCTTCATACTAATATTCCTACATGGAGAGTATAGAAATTAATGCGGCCAACTGTACAGTCACTCACAAAGGTTCGTGGACCTCTTAAAATTGACTTCACACAAATAATACAACGGGATTAATTTAATGATATAATTGACCACTTGCGAGATTCAGATTCAGATTCATTTGGAGCTTTATACTTCGTTATAAAGCAGAATTGCCAGCTAAAATATGGTCGTTGTACATTTATGAAAACATAAAACCATATTCATCATCTTTGTATCTAGCAGAGACCTACATTATTGCATTTCCGCTGTATATCGATGTTTACGGCTCAAACTTCCTGAACCCCGCAAGAGGTCATTTGCTATTTTGTAGTTTTGTTAAAGTTCAATATGTGACATCAAGTACAACACACATCAAATTACGCTCCTTGATAATCCTTTAAGGGGAGATGGTTCACTTTTTGGGCGATTTTTGCATGTATTCATTATTTGTCTAGTTTCCTCTCTAGACCTCCATCAAATTAAAACAAAAAACATTCATTAGATCACCCTTCTAGATTAATCTGTACATTTTTCGGTAGAAAAATTTCCCGGCCGAAGGCTGGTTCTTCCAACATTACATACTCACTATCGTTCGCCATGGAAAAAATCGACACCTAATTAGCACGAAAGGTCTAAATATTGACGAAGAAATGGGGCGAAAAGTCTTAAAACCGACTAACTAATGGGGCAAACATCTTAACATTTGAAAACTAATGGGGCTAAACATGAGAGAGAAAGTGGTCCAGAAAACTGGCCCATCTCCCCTTAAGATATGCTTGCATAAAGAAACATTGCAAGGAATCTTCAAATTACAATAGTCCCAGAAGGTGTTAGAATAGACATTAAAACATTATTTGACAAACTTCAGACCCGTTTGTGTGGAAAAAAATAATATTCATAAATACTTAATAGCATAATATTATATATAATATAATCCAACCAACACAAGCATTAGCAACCAAATATTTTTGTTTGTGACGAATAAAGTAGGTTTGCCAATAAATTGTAGTTTGTAGTTTAACATTGAAGAATATGTAGCCTATTAAACTACTAGTTCATTATATGAATACATAAATACAAATAAGGAAAGGAGTACAAAGGAAAACAAGTAACAACAAATGTATTGTCTCTAATCCGAGGGGTTGGATTTGAGATTTGTTCAGTATAGGAAGTGTATCACTGAAGAGAGACTTATAAATATCCAATTACAAAAAAACTAAAATATATAACAAAATTAACACTATCTGATCCGACATCTTGAGGGAAGATGTGGTAGAAATGAGAATTTTGCTTGTTTTTGCCATTGTCAAGCAATGTATCTGAATGTGTTCCCAACGCCAACAAAAACGCCTTCTCAGATTCCCTTCGAACTATTGTGAATAAATAAATTGCCCGCCCAGACCCCTTTCAGGCTAAATTTGTGAAAAAAAGGAAGATAGAAAAAGAAAATAACGCCTAGCCGAACTACCATGTCTTAAGTGACAGGTTCGGAATCGTTCGCCCGGAAAAACAAAAAATCGACAAGTAAATTTAATGCAGTGGAGCGTCTTATCATCGCCAAAGAAATGGGGTGAAACGGTATAAAATCTCCAAACAAATGGAGCGAGATAAGAGAGTTCCCTCGGGACGAATAGGGTTAAAAGTGGACACTGACATTCAAGTAACAAGCTACTGATTAATGGGGTACTACTCGCTTTTTATGGACCCCCTTCTCCCTTATATTTAGACCCATTAGTTTTGCGATTCTAAGACGTTCGTTCACTAGCTTGGTGATTTTGAGACATTTCGCCCCATTACTTTGTCAATATTGAGACCTTTCGTGCCGTTTAGGTTTCGATTTTTTCCTGGCGAGCGATAGGGAGCCTGTAGTGTTTGAAGGAACAGGCCTTCGACCGGAACATTTTTCTACTGAAAAATGTACAAATATATCATGAAAGGGGGTCTAGGGGGTGATTTTTTAAAGCTTGATGGAGGTCTAGCGAGGAAACTCAATATTAAATAAATAAATTAATTAGTAGCCCAAAAAACAAGCACTAGCCCCTTAATGGGATGGTAAGTATTATTCCACCTCTGACTAGTCCCTGTTTCCCTTTAACCCTTTCAAGATCTGACTATGCATTGCTTTTCTGTTTTCTGGCTAGTATCAGACGATTTAATAAACTCGTCTAATAATAATAAACTCGTCTAATAATAATAAACTCGTCTAATAATAATAAACTCGTCTAATAATAATAAACTCGTCTAATAATAATAAACTCGTCTAATAATAATAAACTCGTCTACTAATAATAAACTCGTCTAATAATAATAAACTCGTCTAATAATAATAAACTCGTCTAATGGCAGCCAGAATAAAGTGTCAAAATGCGTCATAATCTTTAGAGGGTTAACCCATCCAGTACCAAGGACGTCCTTCTCGTCATATTCTGAACACTATTAGACGATTTTATTCAGCTTAGGAAAGACCTCTAGCAATAATAACACTTCAACAATCTATCTCAACCAACCCTTTTAACTAGCACATATCCTTCCTAAGCTGTATAATATTGTCTAAATATAGCTAGCATATATTATAGCACACCTCGCCAGTACTCAAAGGGTTAAAAGAGGTTCAAAATGAAACAAATGAGAGTGTGCTAAAGAGGACCAATAAAAGAACAAGGCAAAACAAACAGCTTTATTAATTAGGACAAGCAGACATTTAGTATAATGAATAGGATCCTCGAATACATACACACCGCCTCAAACATTGGTACATATGTATGTGAAATGTTCTGTTGACATATACTACATACACACCGCCTAAAACATTGGTAAATATGTATGTGAAATAAATACAATTCACTGTTGCTCAAATAAAACCCACTAATGCTAAAAATGCTCCGGTTCCCAAACCTTCCCCACATACTGTTGACATATAATACATACACACCGCCTCTAACATTGGTAAATATGTATGTGAAATGTACTGTTGACATATAAATACATACACACCGCCTCTAACATTGGTAAATATGTATGTGAAATGTACTGTTGACATATAATACATACACACCGCCTCAAACATTGGTAAATATGTATGTGAAATGTACTGTTGACATATAATACATACACACCGCCTCAAACATTGGAAAATATGTATGTGAAATGTACTGTTGACATATAATACATACACACCGCCTCAAACATTGGTAAATATGTATGTGAAATGTACTGTTGACATATAATACATACACACCGCCTCAAACATTGGTAAATATGTATGTGAAATGTACTGTTGACATATAATACATACACACCGCCTCAAACATTGGTAAATATGTATGTGAAATGTACTGTTGACATATAATACATACACACCGCCTCAAACATTGGTAAATATGTATGTGAAATGAACTGTTGACATATAATACATACACACCGCCTCAAACATTGGTAAATATGTATGTGAAATATACTGTTGACATATAATACATACACACCGCCTCAAACATTGGAAAATATGCATGTGAAATGTACTGTTGACATATAATACATACACACCGCCTCAAACATTGGTAAATATGTATGTGAAATGTACTGTTGACATATAATACATACACACCGCCTCAAACATTGGTACATATGTATGTGAAATATACTGTTGACATATAATACATACACACCGCCTCAAACATTGGAAAATATGCATGTGAAATGTACTGTTGACATATAATATATACACACCGCCTCAAACATTGGTAAATATGTATGTGAAATGTACTGTTGACATATAATACATACACACCGCCTCAAACATTGGTACATATGTATGTGAAATGTACTGTTGACATATAATACATACACACCGCCTCAAACATTGGTAAATATGTATGTGAAATGTACTGTTGACATATAATACATACACACCGCCTCAAACATTGGTAAATATGTATGTGAAATGTACTGTTGACATATAATACATACACACCGCCTCAAACATTGGTAAATATGTATGTGAAATGTACTGTTGACATATAATACATACACACCGCCTCAAACATTGGTAAATATGTATGTGAAATATACTGTTGACATATAATACATACACACCGCCTCAAACATTGGAAAATATGCATGTGAAATGTACTGTTGACATATAATACATACACACCGCCTAAAACATTGGTACATAATGTATGTGAAATGTACTGTTGACATATAATACATACACACCGCCTCAAACATTGGAAAATATGCATGTGAAATATACTGTTGACATATAATACATACACACCGCCTCAAACATTGGTACATAATGTATGTGAAATGTACTGTTGACATATAATACATACACACCGCCTCAAACATTGGTAAATATGTATGTGAAATGTACCGTTGACATATAATACATACACACCGCCTCTAACATTGGTAAATATGTATGTGAAATGTACTGTTGACATATAATACATACACACCGCCTCAAACATTGGAAAATATGTATGTGAAATGTACTGTTGACATATAAATACATACACACCGCCTCAAACATTGGTAAATATGTATGTGAAATGTACCGTTGACATATAATACATACACACCGCCTCTAACATTGGTAAATGTATGTGAAATGTACTGTTGACATATAATACATACACACCGCCTCAAACATTGGTAAATATGTATGTGAAATGTACCGTTGACATATAATACATACACACCGCCTCAAACATTGGTACATAATGTATGTGAAATATACTGTTGACATAATTATAATACATACACACCGCCTCAAACATTGGTAAATATGTATGTGAAATGAACTGTTGACATATAATACATACACACCGCCTCAAACATTGGTAAATATGTATGTGAAATATACTGTTGACATATAATACATACACACCGCCTCAAACATTGGAAAATATGCATGTGAAATGTACTGTTGACATATAATACATACACACCGCCTCAAACATTGGTAAATATGTATGTGAAATGTACTGTTGACATATAATACATACACACCGCCTCAAACATTGGTACATATGTATGTGAAATATACTGTAGACATATAATACATACACACGCCTCAAACATTGGAAAATATGCATGTGAAATGTACTGTTGACATATAATATATACACACCGCCTCAAACATTGGTAAATATGTATGTGAAATGTACTGTTGACATATAATACATACACACCGCCTCAAACATTGGTACATATGTATGTGAAATGTACTGTTGACATATAATACATACACACCGCCTCAAACATTGGTAAATATGTATGTGAAATGTACTGTTGACATATAATACATACACACCGCCTCAAACATTGGTAAATATGTATGTGAAATGTACTGTTGACATATAATACATACACACCGCCTCAAACATTGGTAAATATGTATGTGAAATGTACTGTTGACATATAATACATACACACCGCCTCAAACATTGGTAAATATGTATGTGAAATATACTGTTGATATATAATACATACACACCGCCTCAAACATTGGAAAATATGCATGTGAAATGTACTGTTGACATATAATACATACACACCGCCTAAAACATTGGTACATAATGTATGTGAAATGTACTGTTGACATATAATACATACACACCGCCTCAAACATTGGAAAATATGCATGTGAAATATACTGTTGACATATAATACATACACACCGCCTCAAACATTGGTACATAATGTATGTGAAATGTACTGTTGACATATAATACATACACACCGCCTCTAACATTGGTACAAATGTATGTGAAATATACTGTTGACATATAATACATACACACCGCCTCAAACATTGGTACATAATGTATGTGAAATGTACTGTTGACATATAATACATACACACCGCCTCAAACATTGGTAAATATGTATGTGAAATGTACCGTTGACATATAATACATACACACCGCCTCTAACATTGGTAAATATGTATGTGAAATGTACTGTTGACATATAATACATACACACCGCCTCAAACATTGGAAAATATGTATGTGAAATGTACTGTTGACATATAAATACATACACACCGCCTCAAACATTGGTAAATATGTATGTGAAATGTACCGTTGACATATAATACATACACACCGCCTCTAACATTGGTAAATATGTATGTGAAATGTACTGTTGACATATAATACATACACACCGCCTCAAACATTGGTAAATATGTATGTGAAATGTACCGTTGACATATAATACATACACACCGCCTCAAACATTGGTACAAATGTATGTGAAATGTACTGTTGATATATAATACATACACACCGCCTCAAACATTGGTAAATATGTATGTGAAATGTACCGTTGACATATAAATTATGTTCCTCGTCGCGATCATAAATATAGAAACTAAAATATTATATATTACTTGGGAGCGTGGTTTCTTTTAAGGGGGGTCACCGGTTTTTTGTTTATCTTTCTCTCCTTTTCTCTCTTTCTATGGCTTGTATCCATTCGGCCCCATTCAGCCAGCTGTTTTAAGACGTTTATCCCCATCCAGGTGTCGATTTCTTCCTGACGAGCAATAGCGAGCCAGCATTGTATGGAGAAATCCGGCTTCGCCGGATAAATTTTTCTATCGAAAAATGTACAAATTTAGCTTGCTGTCAAAACAAAAAATATATATGCTGGCTCACTACCATTCGCCAGGAAAATATTGACACCTGGATGGGGATAAACGTCTTAAAACAGTAGGCTGTATGGGACCGAATGGGTATACAAGCCAAAGAGAGAGGGAGAGAAAAGAAAAAAAAAGCGAGGTGGGCTCCCTTAAATCAGTTGACTAATCAGATGTGCTATCCAATTCGTAAAAAAATACACTACTAATTCAATCCTCTATCTATCTATCTATTGCCCGACACTGTGATCCCCGAAGCGGTGGCCACGAACGAACCGTCCCCATGCACCTCTGTCCCCAGTCAGTCGACGCCCCTCCTCCCAACCAGCTCCGCCTTCATCCATATACATCCTCACTCCATCCTTCCACCTCTCCTTCGGTCAACCTCTCCCTCGCTGTCCTTCCACCTCGCTTTCGTACACCCTCTTAGTCATCCTCTCGCTTTCCATACGTTCCATATGGCCGAACCATCTCAAGTTGTTCCTTTTCACACTTTCCAGCACATCTACCTCCACACCACACCTCCTTCTTACGCACATTATATTTCTATGTATAAGATCACGGGGAGGAACATAATTTATATGGACAACTGTGCTGTATATGATCCAGACGCATTTCCCAACATAGCCAGCCGTGTAGCACTGACAATGTTGAACTCGCAACATTATATACTAATTACTCACGCAATAGATAAGATTAAGGGGAGGCAGACCGTTTTTCTGGACCCCCTTCTCCCTAATATTTAGCCCCACTAGTTTTGAGATGATAAGACGTTCGGCCCATTAGTTTGGCGATTTTAACATCTTTCGCCCCATTTCGTTGTCAATTTTAAGACCTTTCGTGCCATTTAGTGTCAATTTTTTCCTGGCGAGCAAGAACCTGCAGTTTTAAGAGGAACCGGCCTTCGGCCGAGACATTTTTCTACCGAAAATGTACAAATTTATCTTCAAGGGGGGGCCAGGGGGTGTTTTTCTAAGTTTGATGGAGGGCTAGAGGAAACTAAAAAAATATATGAATAATTGAATTAATAGACCAAACAAACGGTCAGTCTCCCCTTAAGATTGAGATTATGAGGACGTCGGCTTGAAACATATGGGTCCTTTCGAGTTGTAAGGAGTTGAGACATTTCAAATTATACTCATTACCCTAAAATACAGTATAGTAGACGGATAGGTACGGATTCATTACCTTAACATACAGTATAGTAGACGGATAGGTACGGATTCATTACCCTAACATACAGTATAGTAGACGGATAGGTACGGATTCATTACCCTAACATACAGTATAGTAGACGGATAGGTACGGATTCATTACCTAAACATACAGTATAGTAGACGGATAGGTACGGATTCTTTTCCAATACTGCTTTATTTCTCACCATCCACATTGTGATTAACCCCTTCTGTACCGGTCATGTACTTTTCATTAATTTCTGACAACTACTAGACGATTTCATTCAGCTTAGAGAGGACGTCTACCCATTAAAAGGCTACAGGCTATCTCAAAAATGTCCCGGCCAAAGGCCGGTTCTTCCAACATTACAGGCTCACTATCGTTCGCCAGGGAAAAAAGCGACTCCTAAATAGCACGAAAGGTCTAAATATTGACGAAGAAATCAAGAAATCGGGTGAAAGATCTTAAAATCGACTAACTAATGGGTCAAACATCTAAATATCTGAAAACTAATGGGGCTAAACATGAGGGAAAGTGGTCCAGAAAACCAGCCCATTCCCCCTTAAAAGGAGTTGTCACATAGACAATTACCCATTACCCTCACAAATTCTCAAGACAGTAGACAGACAGATACTGATTCCTTTCCAACACGGCTTAATATCTAACATCCACATTGCGATTAAGATTATGGAGGACGTCGGCTCGAAGCATATGGGACCTGTCGGGTTGTACGGCGTTGAGAGTTCTGGTCCAGGATGCTAGGGTGAGGGAGGAGGACTTACAGGGACGCCCGGTGCGGCTCCTGGTGTTGACGTGACCCTCCTGGCGCCATCGGTTCACCCATCTTCAACATACAGTCACAACCATTGCAGGGGAGAATTTGGTTTCATTATTATTATTTTTCCCCCAGAAAACTTCCATAAAGCTATAAATAATACCCCGAAACCCCTCTTCTAGATAAATTTACATGTTTTCGGTAGACAAATTGGTTCCTCCTACACTGAAGGCTCGCCATCGTTCGCCAGGAAAAAATATCGATACCTAAAGGCACGAAAGGTCTTAAAATTGACAAAGAAATGGGGTGAATAAAATAAATCTCAAAATTAATGGGGATAAACATGAGGGAGAATGAGGTAAGGATATAGTATTCGGGCATACCGCCCGCCTTCTTTACACTACAATTACACTTTACATTACAAGCTTGCGATCATGTTCCCGACTATTTTGACTGCTGCGGGATACAATAATAGATTGAGGTGGGGCTTTGCCCCCCTCAACATATTATTGTATCCCACGTGGCAGTCAAAATAGACGGGAACATAATCGCGAGCATCCGCACCCCCCATGACTTACTATCGTCATTATATATATTACCAACAAGGGACAAATAACAGCTGGCCGTGGTTTAATTTTGTAAAATATAAAAGCCGTCAAATTAGACGCGAACATAACTGCGAGCTTACGACTTTCGTAAACAAGGTGACATGTACGCCCGCTAACACTATCAAACTAATGTACAGCAAGAGTTTAACTGTAAAAAGCACCCCTTCGGACCAAATAGTTTTACTGGTTTACCTGGATATAGTGGTGACATGGACGCCGGTCCGTTGAGCTATGTCTCGAACACTGACGCCCCCCACCCACAGCCACACAAAGGTACATCTCTCCTTTAAACTTGTTGGTCTCAGGCACTGGGTAGGCATCGCGCTGTTCAGTTTAGTTCAGTTAGATGGTGGAAGTATTGCCTTTAAAACAGCACTTCCTGATGTATATTTGTTTCTTGCGAACTGGGTCTTTTCTGTCTGTATTATTGCATTTCTTTTACTTTATGATCTCCAATTTTCTAAAATGTTTAGTCAATTTATTTTCTCGGACGACCTTCTTGTTGAAGAGCAGGTTGCCAATGATGTAATCTTCTTCCTCCTGGTAGGGCTGCTGCAGCTCTGAAGTTTTCCTTTTTTCCTCGCTGGCGTATTCCATCGGACAACTACTAGGGGAATTGGTTCTATAAATGCAGATGATGGAAAAGGTTATCTTTAGGACTGACAGTAGTCCCATCGATCTTTTTAGGCCTAATAGATCCGGTAGAGCACTATACATCATTGCTATATATGTCATTATGAACTGAAATGTATAATAAGGGATATATATAATACGATTATAATAGCTCCCTATAAACGGCCCGGCCACCATCTTCACTATAGTCGCATGTCTGGATGCTGTCTACTGACTTAAAAAGTGACGTGAAATAATCAACTAATAGCAATGGAAGTCCCTGGATGATGTTACACCCATTTAGCCAATCACCTGTCACCCGCAGCTGCAGCTGCGCATATCCCATAATGAAATATATTGGAGAAGTAAGTGAGGGTGGCTGACAAGTGACTATTATGCCCATAATGGCGTCTTTAGCTGGATGACTCTCATTCATCTTTCGATTTGTTGTGTGGTGTGTGTACTTGATTTCCATTCATATCCAGTGGATTTATATATTGAGGACTTTCGGAAGTGAGTATGTACCTATTATCCAAGGACCGTCGGAAGTGAGTATTTACCCATTATCCAATAATAGGGTCAGTTAGGGAAAATTATGATTTTGCCCCCTGCTGTCTACATAGATGAAGATTTCAATAAGTCCTTGGGGGGATGAGAGGGGGCTTGCCCCCCTCAACTTATTCTGTATCGCACGGCAAACGGTATGGCCAAAAAAAGCTTAGTTTTTGGCTTTTATTAATTTTAGCCCCTCTTATTCCCTGATCTTCATAGCCCTCCCAGGGGGCGTATTTTTAGATTGTTGGATAATGGGTAAATACTCATTTCAGCTCCTCTTCAGTATATGAGAACACTGTATCTGAAAGAATAAAGAAAAACAAAACATGTTTTTGCTGAAATCACTGTTGGTCCTAAAAGTAACATTTACCCAGATAATCTTTCTTTTATTTCTATTTGTTGCTGAAAGAGCAACATAGGACAAAACATTCTATACATACTGTACAGACGAATTGTGTTATACATATAATATCGTCACATATATTTAACTTCGGATATTGAAAGGGCAACAAAGTGCAAACAATTCTATATATACAGATTCATAGACTACAGTAGATTTGGACTGGACACGAAAATGGATCGTTGCAGTAAGGGACCGAAAATCGGAGATCGAACCCCCAAGTTCGAACCTCGAAACCGCGAAAATATCACATTTTCGCGGTTTCGAGGTTCGAACTTGGGGGTTCGTTCTCCGATTTTGGGTCCCTTACTGCAAAGTTCCATTTTCGTGTCCAGTCCAGATATACTGTAGTCTATGGCAGATTATATTATACATTAAGGAAGGATTTAGTATCCGGGCTTACGGTCTTCATGTTTACATAGATCGTGCGTTCGCGATTATGTTCCGGTCTATTTTGGCAGTTATTTTTTCTGTTATTTGCCCCCTGCTGGCAATATATATGATGATGACAATATGTCATGAGGGCATAAGGGAACCTATTATTGTATCCCATGCCAGTCAAAATAGACGGGAACATGATCGCGAGCGTTCGTGTAGTGTAAACAAGGCGGGCGATACGCCCGAGTACTACATCCTTGGTAAGGATGTAGAACTCGGGCGTACCGCCGTCATGTTTATACTACTCGCACGCTCGCGATCATGTTCCCGTCTATTTTGACTGCCTTGGGATACAATAATAAGTTGAGGGGGTGCTTTGCCCTTCCTCACCCCCCCCAATGACTTATTGTCATCATCATATATATGGTATAAATTTACCTATGGTCCCGTTAAAATATCCTCAAGTAACCTATTAAAAACTGTTCAGGGGACTGGTTAGAACTTGTAGGATGTTTAATTGAAGGTCGGAAATCAGTATTTACTAAGAAATACAAGTCTTAAAATGCGCTATGTTTTACGGGAGGGTCTCTACGCCGCCACATACGCGCGGCCCCGCCCACTGCCCAAAATGCACAAATATTATATTAGATTAGATTAATCTAACCTAACCTAACCCTAATATAATATAATATAATATAACATAACATAACATTACCTGGGAAAGAGAGGGCAGGGACCCTGGGTGACCCATAGCGCATTTTAAGACTGTTATTTCTCAGTAAATACTGATTTCCGACATTCAATTAAACATCCTACAAGTTCTAACCAGTCCCCTGAACAGTTGTTAATAGGTTACTTGAGGATATTTTAACGGGACCATAGGTAAACATTTATCGACCAATGTAAGCATGACGACCTTACGTCCGGATATTTCATCCTTCCCGATAAATCTTCCGTCAAGTGAGACGGAGAGTGGAGAGGGGCTCCTAGTGAAAACAAATATAAGTAATAACACCGCAAACGTCTTCTCCAAAATTACCCTTTAACCCCTTCAGCACGATGCTGCATTTTTACATTTTACACTGCCTAAAGCTAGACGACGTTATGCAGTTTAAATATGTATTGTGTTATTTCAGAGGAGTTACGGAGATCGTATTTACCCCTTTCAGTTCTCGGGGTAGATTAACAGCTAAAGAAAATCGTCTAATGGTAACCAGAAGAAGCTGAAAATGACGTCAATGTGCTGAAGGGGTTAAGGCCCTAACACACACTAGGAAAGATGAATCTGGGTACATGCCCCTGTTATAGCCCCTCCTCGTTATTAAGGGGGCCCACCTCGTTATCTATTTCTCTCTCTCCCTCTCTCTCTGGGTTGTATTCATTCGACCCCATTCAGCCTACTGTTTTAGACGTTTATCCCCATCCTGGCGAGGGGTAGCGAGCCAGCATATTTGTTATAATGTTTTTTGTAATTTTTGTAAATTTGTCGATAGAAAAATGTCTCCGGCGGAGCCAGATTTCTCACACTTGGATGGGGATAAATGCCTTGGTATAATCTGGTGTAGCGGGTAGACCTGTACATATATTTCAATAATTTGGTAAGGTAACAATATATTTTTTACATTTTACATTCATTAATAGTTCACTAATATACTAGGTTAGGTTAGGTTCGGTTAAAGATATTGTTAAAAGTTTCTTAGTAAATAGACATCTGAAAAACAGTTCTACCCGCTACACAGGATCTTTCCAATGCCTTAAAACAGTGGGCTGAATGGGGCCGAATGGATACAAGCCAGAGAAAGAGAGAAAAGGAGAAAAAAAAACAGGTCACCCCCCTTAACACTATCTGGTGCAACGTCTTGGGGGTTATTATGGTATTTGGTTTAATTATGGAGGTTTTTAATTGTTTTAGCCATTTTCGAACAATGTATTTTTAGTTTACCCCTTAGACTTAGAAAAACGCCTCTCCAGACCCCTCTCAAACTAAAAAATAACGTCCCCATAGACCCCCTTCAAGCTAAATGTGTAAATTTTTCGGTAGAAAAATTACTCGGCCAAAGGCCGGTTTCTCCCAAATTGAAGGCTCGCTATTGCTCGCCCTGGAAACATCAACACCTTATTAGGTTGAACCATCATATAATCGCCAAACTAATGAGATGAATCGTCTTAAAATCTCCAAACTAATGGAGTAAACTGGGAGAATCCAAATTGGCCGGCCCTGCACTTAATAGGGTTAAGGGATAGCGAGATCAGGACTACTGCACACCTCATCCCCACCTCTCAACCCCCCTTATCACTTACCCGTCTCCCACTTTCATCTCGATATCATGCCCGAACAATTCCGAATAGTTTCCATTCCGTCTGCCTTAATTGCACTAACGGCGCTTGTTAAGGGGAGACTGACCGTTTGTTTGGTCCATTAATTCATTTTTTCATATATTTTTTTAGTTTCCTCCCTAGACCTCCATCAAACTTAGAAAGACACCCCCTAGACCCCCCTTGAAGATAAATTTGTACATTTTTCGGTAGAACAATGTCTTAGAATTGCAGGCTCGCTATCGCTTGTCAGGAAATAATCGACACCTAATGGCACGAAGAGTCTTAAAATTTACAACGAAATGGGGCGAAAGGTGTTAAAATCGCCAAACTAATGGGCCGAACGTCTTATAATCTCAAAACTAGTGGTGCTAAACATTAGGGAGAAGAGGGTCCAGAAAAACGGTCTGCCTCCCCTTAACCACGTCCAATACAGCATTTCCAATTATGTCGCCGTTCATGATAAGCTTAACACAATCACCGTCCCTCTCCGTATCAACAAGGATACTGCCGCGTCCAATCAACTGAGAACGGAGGATCGGCTGCAAGGTGTTGTTGTAAAAAGTTCCAAACAATTAGTCAACCATTTTAATCTATCTATCTATATGCTCAGGCCCAATCCCCATTTTTCCTATTTATATTTTTATTTTCTAATTTATTCTATTTTATTTTTTTGTTTTTGTTTTTTCATCGGGATGGCCGACTCAAGACAGAGCAAGAACAGAGAAAACCTTTTAATCTAACATAAACTATTCTATGCAAATCTAACCTATTCCATTTCTTGATTAATATGACTAATGTGTAAAGTTAGATACAAGGGTTTGTATTCATATATTGTACCGTACAGTTAAATACAAGGGTTTGTATTCATATATTGTACCGTACAGTTAAATAAAAGGGTTTGTATTCATATATTGTACCGTAAAGTTAAATACAAGGGTTTGTATTCATATATTGTACCGTACAGTTAAATACAAGGGTTTGTATTCATATATTGTACCGTACAGTTAAATACAAGGGTTTGTATTCATATATTGTACCGTACAGTTAAATACAAGGGTTTGTATTCATATATTGTACCGTACAGTTAAATACAAGGGTTTGTATTCATATATTGTACCGTAAAGTTAAATACAAGGGTTTGTATTCATATATTGTACCGTACAGTTAAATACAAGGGTTTGTATTCATATATTGTACCGTAAAGTTAAATACAAGGGTTTGTATTCATATATTGTACCGTACAGTTAAATACAAGGGTTTGTATTCATATATTGTACCGTACAGTTAAATACAAGGGTTTGTATTCATATATTGTACCGTACAGTTAAATACAAGGGTTTGTATTCATATATTGTACCGTACAGTTAAATACAAGGGTTTGTATTCATATATTGTACCGTAAAGTTAAATACAAGGGTTTGTATTCATATATTGTACCGTACAGTTAAGAGCATAAAAAGCGAACCACCCATTTGAATTTGTATCAAACGCAAACGAGACAATGCAATGATTTATTCAAATATTCAAATTAAAGTAAATGTCTTAATGCTGATGACTGCACAGTATATCTAGGTAATTAAAATTATTAGAATTACTATATAAAATGACCGAACTTAGTGGTATAATGAAAACACTCGGTCTGATACGACGCGACTGTAAATCCACGATTCGGTGCTTCAGTTTTACTTTCTCTAAACCCTTTGAGTACCAGCGACGTGTGTTAGCTATATTCAGGCGATATTATGCAGCTTAGGAAGGATCTGTAGTAGTTAAAAGGATTGGTCAAGATAGTTTGAAGTCTTCTTATTGCTAGAGTCCTTCCTAAGCGGAACACGATCGTTTAATAGTTGCCAGAATATAATGAAAAGGATGTCACCGGTACTGTAGGGTTAATTGTACTTTGGGGCAAGAGTTGTAGCTCATTTGCTGACCTGACTAAAATATCTCACACTCACTTCATGACTATCTTTGTTTGCCTCGAACTGTACTGTACGCTCGACTAAAAAAGTATCTGCACCCCTACCCTAATCATCTGGTGTGTACAGCTCGGTAGTGTTGGCCTATCTTCCTGCAGCTATATCCATCTATACTACTACCTACCTATACTACCTAAGACCTACTACCTATGACCTACGACCTATACTACTAAGCTGTACACACCAGATGACCAGGGTAAGGGTGCAGATACTTTTTTGACCAAGTGTACAGTCACTTATAAAAATTCGCGGACCCCCCCCATGTGAGAGCGTTGATCAAAATGGATTCTGTTTTAGTAGGTACCCTGGAGACAGCCTGGGGCTCAGTACACGGTGGGTGGGGTGGGAGGGAAGGGAGGGTGTGTGTAAGATGGGGTAGTGGAGGAAACTTCCAACTCCTCATTTTTATTATGTAGCAACATATCAGGTCCAGCACCAGCTCTAGCTAGTTCTTTCCCTCTCTCTCACTTTCAAATTTCATCCTTTCCCCTTCAAGGTTTCTTTTTTCCCTTCTTCTAATTAATTTTCTTAACTGTTTTAACTCCTCCGTATTATACTTTCGTAATGTATAATTAAATGCATATAATTCTCTCGTACTCTATGTTTCCAGTAATCTTATATTTGGTAATTATTCTTTACGAGTTTCTAATATTTCTTATCCCATTACCATTATTTTCGCTATGTGTTTTGTATTAACTGCACTGTTAGCTCTGTTCTATACAACGGATCCCACAAGCTTGTTTTAGATAGTAACATATATATATATGATTGTCTTTTTCAAGAAAACATGATGAATTCAATACTTGTATGTTTAAGTTGCCTGTAATTTTTAAATCAGTTTTCAGTCTAAAAGGGGATAGGGAAACAGGTAAATATTGTATTATGAACAAAGGTTTCAATACTTCAAATAGACCCCAACAAAATTGCTCTGTAGTTTTCTTCGTCCGCCTGTTGCGATAAGTTTCGTTAAATTTGATCCGTATTTAACCCATTCAGAACCGGTGACGTCCATTTAACTATATTCCGGCAACTATTAGACGATTTTATTAGTTTAAAAAGGGCCTCCAGGAAGTAATAGGTTTTGAACTATCTCATCCAATTAAACCCTTTTTACTACCACAGATCCTTCTTAAACTGCACAAATTCGTCTAAATATAACTAAAATAAAATTACAAAGACGTCGCTGGTAGAGAAAGGGTTTATCCATATCTAAAGGAAATGGAAATGAACAAATATATAAGTAGTGTATGATGAAGTATTGTCTCACTCGTTCATACAGACATATTAAAACACTCGTATGTGTTTTTTGTTATAGTTCGACGAGGAGATGAAAAAATGACACAATTTTGTTTTGCTCAATATGAAGTAATAATATCAATCTTCATCATACGCAACTTAAAATGTTAATTATTCCTTTCCTATAATGGGATAAACAGCAAACAAACGCAAACATGTGGACTTTTCGGGGCTATAGCTACACATATGTGCAAAAAGCGTAAGTATTTTTTTTAATTAGCATGGCAGAATCTTAAATAATTGGAAATATGATGAAAACAACTTCTCGCGGGACACCCACTATCTGTCGAAATATGCATGTCTCCATTCATCTATCCAAAACACCACCCACATACACTCGCATGTCCGTCAATGTATCCATCAATCTATTTATCCATACAAGCTATGATAACTCGAAGAGAACAGCTCTAGAGTAAACATAATCCTATTGATAAATCCACTATCCTAGTTCCCACTCACCCGTTCTTCCATTTGCAGGCCTATGATGCAAGCAATACATGTATATCAAAATATCACACCCATCAGTGAAAATCTCTCTCTCTAGTGAATAACAAAATTATAAATGAATACATATATATATATATATATATATATATATATATATATATATATATATATATATAGATATATATTTATATATATACATTATATTATCTTTCCACTCTCTCACGTCAGTGTATTGTTCACTTTTCATATTAGTCTGCCTTCGTTTTTCTTTCTACAAATTTTCCCTTTCCCTCTTCTCATTTGATTAACTTGAATAATTTTGCTACAATCCTTCTCTAATTTTCATCATTATATGTATACTATAGTTCAAACCTCCTAGATATATAGGCTGATTATGTCTTGTCTATTATATGTATACTATAGTTCAAACCTAGATATAGAGGCTGATTATGTCTTGTCTATTATATGTATACTATAGTTCAAACCTAGATATAGAGGCTGATTATGTCTTGTCTATTATATGTATACTATAGTTCAAACCTCCTAGATATAGAGGCTGATTCAGTCTTGTCTATTATATGTATACTATAGTTCAAACCTCCTAGATATAGAGGCTGATTAAGTCTTGTCTATTATATGTATACTATAGTTCAAACCTCCTAGATATAGAGGCTGATTCAGTCTTGTCTATTATATGTATACTATAGTTCAAACCTCCTAGATATAGAGGCTGATTAAGTCTTGTCTATTATATGTATACTATAGTTCAAACCTCCTAGATATAGAGGCTGATTAAGTCTTGTCTATTCCCCTTCCTCTTTTTTGTATGTATTCATTGTATCCTCGTCATTCCTTTATTCAACTCTATTGTATTATATTATTTACACGCATTGTGTATGATATAAATTTAACTGATATGGTCACGTTACCCCCTACGGTAATTATTATTATTTGTCTTCTTAATCATTACTGTTTTGATTACTTCACTGTCAAGAATGTCTTTATATTTAGCTTATATATAATGTTTCTATTAATTCTCATTTAGATAACTCCTGTTATCTCCAACTCCTACTAACCGTTTATCTGATAAATTCGACTTCCGTAACTTCAATTTGTGTTGTTTGCATTTTTCTTGCGCTTGCTTTTAATTTGTCTTTATCCGCTTTTATAGCTGATCCCCTATCCATAATGTTTCTCTTATATTTTGTTATGAAAATTCGTTTCCCTTACACTTACACTACATTGTTACATAATGTTATGCTACTTATACATGATTATCTCCTCTTGTTTATATAAATTCACTATCTTTTCTCCTGTCAAAAAGAGTTACCATATTTTACCGCGTTTCACGTTAACAAAAATGGTTGAGGCCATTTGGCGCATTCATTTTGTGTTCATTGAATTTGTATTCCCTTCTAATAATCTTCTATGCAACACAATTTTACATACTAAAGAATGTAAGAACTACATTGAACACATCCAGAAGTTCAATATAACCAAACTACAATAAGTAGTCTTAGTCTTTGTTAAAATATAATAATACATTTAAACGCTCTCTTCGATTTGTCAAGGTTATAATAGTTCTCTTTGTAAAAGGCTGAGCCATATAATTGCTGGCTAATTGTTAATATATTGTAAAATTATCCACACTGTTGAGCACAAATACCTGAAAGGGATACACCCAACAAGGTTCTATCACAATGGTATGATGTAATTTAGAAGTGCATAAAACTTCTCTTTATACAGGTTTATTGATCACGAGCCTCTTAACCCGAGGAATGCACAACTTATGTTTCCACAAAGGCCGTATAATTAATTACCTTTGATTCTGACAATATTCATATATTTACCACATAAAGCATTATTTGTGCTCCATGTGCATATATTATACTTGTATGAAGAACATGTGAACAGTGAAGACCAGAAAATAGGTGTAAACAGCAAATATCTTGTGGAGAAAGTATATGTGTGGCAGGAACGGGTGGATGGAGATGAGAGAGAGAGAGCAAGATAGGTGTGCTTCTTGGGCCTGCTTGAAGGGGGTATCACACTAGGCCAATTTTCGCTCTTCTACTGCAAAAAAAAAACGAAAATACCGTCCTTCTCCGGCACAAATATCGCCGTTTGACGGAGCTCAGATGCAGCCTGCACTGGGAAGCAACATCTTTTGACGGAGGTAAATTGTCAGACTCATTTCGGTATGGAAAATGCAATACAAGAAATTTAGAGAAAACACTAAGCAATACAAAATTGCCTACATCAAATGGTAGATGTAACCAAATATTCAATAACCAAAAGCATATAGTTCAATTTTGTCCTGGTTAAAGCCCATTTGAGACAATATTTTTGTTATGTCAACCTGTAGCACTATGTATTGAGACTGGTAAATGCATGTCTGATTTATAGAGGACACAGGAAGTGGTTTGGGTGGTTCGCATTTATTCTCAATGATATCTCAAGTATTTGACGCCAAAATATATATTTTGCTACAAAATTGTGTGCTTTGATTGTGAGAAGGGCTGCTGATAGATATAAACATGGTGAATTAATGCTAAAATAGCTACACCACTTGCAGCTAACTAACCACTGTTCCTACGCCACGGCGATTGGTATGAATTGAAAACATTCGAAAACCTCCAAAAAAAGTTCAAAATATTTCCTCTTATAAGCTCCAAATATAAAAAATAACAACGCTAACATGTAAATTGAGTCATATTGCATTATAATTGTTGATATAAATCCATATTACTCGACATTATAGGTGAAACAGCACATTATAAGGATCGCTTATTGCCGCGGAATCGATTTAGGGTGCTGTCAGGCTGTATATATTGCGAAAAGCTTCCTCGTAGCTACTTAAATAAGCTTCAAACGCAAAACATAGCACCCTTAGCATATAGATTGGGTCTTGTTACACTAAATTTGTCAATATCAACCATATTATTCTACAGTTTAGGTGAAACACCACAATATAACGATCGCTTATAGCCGTGGTAAAGCCATTGGGTAAAGCCTATATGTGTGTTCTAGGAGTTGCCTGTGCTACCGGCTGAAAACGGAGATCGAAGAACAGAGAAGGGCAAAAATGTGGCCTAGTGTGATACTCGCTTGAGGCAAACTGACAGTCCCAGCTGTATTCCGCATATGTGAAGGGTAGGAGGGAGTGTGGAAGATCGTGACTCATATTTTGTGCAGGGAAAGGGAGGAACGACAAAAATACGAGGAATAATAGCTAATAATTGAGGAGGGCAGAAAGGGGGGGAATGAGAAAGACAAAAAGGGGGGGGGGGGGGTGACACATGTGGGGCAGAGAAAGGAGGTAGTGGAGGGGGAATTTACCATCTAATCACATATTACCTCCATTTGAGTTATTGTGGGGCATTTAAAAAAACAAAATTGTTTTCATAGGCTTCCTCCCATGAGGCGTATAGCATTCGCAATACAGACACTTCTGTGAGGCCTATCGGTCTCCTCCGGTTAATCACAACATTACTTAATATTCACATTATACAAAAGATGGACATACTGATTTCAAACAACATAGTGGTTGTTGCTCGGCCTACTCTCCAAAGACTTGCCCTCTCCTTCAGATTCGTATAATCTTTACCAATAGATAAGAGCCTTTTCATATAAACCTATAAAACTTTTTATATGGAATCATGCTATTTCTACTTTTGTTTTCCGGCGCACGATCTTCAGTCACTCCTTAGTCAAACATCTTAATTTGTGAGGTTGGTATACGTTGCTCACTAAAACACAATCCCTTAGTTTACAACATTGCAGGGATTTGACTCGGTCATCTCTGCTCTTAAGGTCACACACACACTTGGCTATAATACGATATAAGAAGGGTGAAGCGATAGCTCAATATATACTGTAAATATAATGCCAAACCTAATTCTGATTACCAGCACACTCTAACACTTAGAAATGCAGAAGGTTATTGTAAGGGTTAATGGATGAAGTTCATTCGTCCATGATGTATTTTATAATCGCAACATATCCTTTATGGATTTCCATGATGCATCTGCATTACGGACAATATTCTGTATGCAATATTATAATCGGTGAAAAAATCCAATTATCTTGAGAGTGACTCACAAACCCTCTGAGTCTCGGGTAAAAGTTCGTGCCACATCGTAGTCAGAAGAATACAAAACTCGTAGCCTGACTATTGTTCATTTAGTAAATTCTGAAAGACTTAGACAAATCTGTTATAAGTAGCTACTGCATTTGCCTGAATTTGTGCTTGTGTTTCATAAGATTTTCACAATCATTATGAAGCTTGTGTCATTATGTTGAGCGACTGTGTCTAAGGAATCGGCATAGTATGTTGTCAAGAAACTTTCTTAGCTAGATATCAACAAATACCATATTATACTCCTATTCAATTGATTCTTTTGGGGGTACCAGCCTTCTCAAGTTAATTACCAAAAATACCCACCAAATGTTTGTCAGTAAGGTAAACGATGATCCCTTGTCTGGCAAATTCTAGTTAAACCCGTGACTTTACTGCCCAAGTGTGTGGCTGAAAGAGAAGGGAAGATTACCAGGTGGATATACAGTATACAGTGTGTGAGAGAGAGAGAGAGAGTGAGTTGGATGGGTGAACAAAGAGAAAAACAATATAGAGACAATTATAGGTATGCTCGTATAGCCTACGATACAGTTATATAGGTTACAGTAGTATAAAGTGAATCGACTATTAATTAAGCTATAGAGATGGATAGATAGTTAAAATAAAAACTGTAGGAAAATAAAATGGTGTGAAATATTGCTTCATGTAATATGAAATTGGCAGTTTGATAGTTTCCTCCACTACCCCATCTCATACGTACCCTTCCTTCCCTACCACCCCACCCACCCTATGCTGAGCCCCAGGCTGTCTCCAGGGTACCTACTAAAAAATAATAATTGTTTAAACCTACTCTAACGTGGGGGTCCACAAATTTTTATGAGTGACTGTACATACCAATTGTATAAACTCTACAACACAAATGCTGGCTCTTTCCGACTCGTCAATCTGCCTAAATGAACCAATGATATACAGTATTACACCAGTCATATACAAATATTATAGTTTTGTACATTACAAGCCATCATATAATGTCCTAAATTGTACTTTACAGTTGCCCACATAAGTTCTGCCCCTCATCGTGGTCTTATGTATGCACGTAAAATAGTATGACTGAATTGCGAGTGTGGTTTCTTTTATAGACCAGTTGACTAATCAGATGAGTTAGCCATTGCATAAGAAACTGCATTCATAATATAATCATGCACATTATACCTCTATATATAAGATCACGGGGATGGGCAGAACTTACAAGAGACAGGAGTTCTCGAAAAAGGGTTCCATTCCCCTCTATCTATCTATATGCTCAGGCCCAATCCCCACTTTTCCATTTTGTTTCCTGTTGACATTATTGACTTACAGTGTGTTGGCTAAATAATGCAGAAGGGTTGATAGCCTCTGAAGTCCTATTTTAACTAACTAACAGAACTTATGTGGGTAACTATACATATCAATGTCGAATATAGTCTCGTTCGGTGCAAAACGTCTTCAATCAACAAAACTATGATCGTAGCTTTTTGGGATATAAGGGTCATAAAACGAACACATAAAACGAACACATCTTTATTCTCTCTCGCGATTTTCCATTAGTCATGTAAATCTTGTTTTTAGTATTAACCCCTTCTCTACCGGCGACATCTTTTCTATTTTATTCTAGTTACATTTATACGATTTTGTGCAGTCTAAAAAGGATCTGAGGTAGTAAAAAGGGTTAAGGGAGATAGTTTGAAGCCTGTTAATTGCTGGAGGCCCCTTTTGAACTGAATACAATCGTCTAATAGTAGCCAGAATGAAGTTGAAAGTACGGTATCGGTAATGAAGGGGTTAACCACATCATGCTAATATCCAACCCCTACAGTTACATCAACGTTCATTAAGTAATTCATAATAATTTTACCACGCCCCCATTTTCTCAGATTTGGGTACGCATTCTTTAACCCATGAGGATCACAGCTCGTTTGTACAGTTTCCTTTGGCTATCATTAGGATATTTTATAAAAGTCAAGAAGGATCTGTGGGAATAAAAAGGGTAACAACTATCTCTGTAAACCTTCTGATTTCCATGTACCCTTCCTAATCTGAGTAAAATCTAATAATTTTATTTTTCTGACCACTGTCTTTCTGGAGATGAAGCCCTTCAGCTGGGATTTTGTATTGTATATATATATATATATATATATATATATATATATATATATATATATATATATATATATATATAATTATATGGAGGTAAAATCACAAATACGTGTGATCAAATTATGTAGTAAAACTCGCTAGGAAAAATGAAACAATGGAACACCAAGCTTTCGTCTATTCTCTCAAGACATCTTCAGGGTAATATGACCCTACTTACCTTGAAGATGTCTTGAGAGAATAGACAAAAGCTTGGTGTTCCAATGTTTAATTTTTCCTTGCGAGTTTGACTATACATTATATATATACAGTATATATATATATATATATATATATATATATATATATATATACGGTATATATATATATATATATATATATATGTATATATATATATATATACAGTATATACAGTATATATACTGTATATATATAATAATTATATATATATATTATATATATACTTTACAGTGTATATATACATATATTATACAGTCAGCCATAAGAACCAGTAGGTCTGTTATTGCTTGCCTTCCTTTGTATTCATTTGTATATAATAATAGCCAGATTAAAATGTGAAATAGTCATAGATCCTCTAAATGCGTCTAATAATACCCACTACCAACTGCCAACACGCGTGACAATCCTCAATGGGTTAACCCCTTCTGTACCGTCGACGTCTTTTTAGCTTTATTCTGGTTACTATTCGACAATTTTATTCAGTTTTAAAAGGCCTCCAGCAATTAACAGACTTAAAACTATCTCATGCAACCCTTTAGTTAGAATAAAATAAATAAGACGTCGCCGGTACAGAAGGGGTTAAGCACCTAAATGGGTTATGCCGGAACTGCTCGCTTTACCTGGACACCCTTCTCCCTCATGTTAAGCATATTAGTTGTTGAGGTTTTAAGACGTTCATTCCGTTAGTTGGACAAAATCCCATTGGACAAATCCCCAATGGACAAAACCTCAGTAGACAAAACCCAAGTGGACAAAACCCCAGTAGACACAACACAAGTAGACAAAACCCCAATGGACAAAATCTCAACCCCTTATAATGAAAAGTGGACAAAACCAAAGTCACCACCACCTCAGTCACCTAACCTAATATAACTAGGGCTTTGTGAATTGTGAAATGTGACCCTAGAATGTAATGTGTGTTTGCAATCATAATAGTGTTTGATTGTAATGTATTCGAAACACTGGCGTTGTGTCCACTTTTGAAAAAAGAGATTGGGTTTCTGTCCATTGCGGTTTTTCCAGACACGATAAGGATGGGATTTTAATGTGGACAATGGTTCACTTTGACAAGGTTTTTCAAGTCACTAAGATATATAAATGCTAGGAAAAGTGACAATTTAATTTGGCCGATCCACAGCATTGTGGTTTCATCTCATCATGGTGGTATTTGTGATTTTTTTGTATATAAGTGACGATTTGTGTGATTAGGATAACAGAAAAATCTATAGAGTTCAATGAAATAAGAAGATGAATCTGTCTTGTTATTATTATCCTTTTGAGTACCAGCGACGTGTGTTATATATTATACTAGCCATATGTTGACGATATTAGGCAGCCTAAGAAGGATCTGTGGTAGTAAAGAGGGTTGGTCTAGATAGTTTGAAGCCTTATTATTGCTAGAGGTCCTTTATAAGCTGACTAAAATCGTGTAATAGTTGCCAAAATATAATGACAAAAACGTCGCCGGTGCAGAAGGGGTTATTATGAAACTGGGTGGTGTCACCTGACTCACGGTGAAGGTGCGGGGGCAGGTGAGGCCGGAGCAGGACTCTCACAGCCTGGAGCAACAGCTGACCACTGAGTGCTGACTGGCCTCCCACCTTCCTTATATAAACTTTCAGTAACGATTACGGACCGCCCACTACCTTTAAGTATATTGTAATAAGAAGATATAGTCACGATGCCCCGCCCACTTCTCTAGCCTTTACCCTGATTGGCTTGACCAACTAAGCCTATTTTGTGAAAATCTAGGAAAACATAAATGTATTTGGGATCTGTTTACTGATAGTTCACATGTTGAGTGACTATGACCTTTGTGTTAGGCTAAAAAAGGAGTTGAATACAATATTGGACGGGATACCTCTCCTGCCAATAGATAAGATTACTCTCTTTCTCTCTCTTTTATATATATATATATATATATATATATATCTGGATATCCTGGCTCTGGTTGGTTGAGTCTCTTCTTGGTGTGTGAGTGCATCTGAGGGGGTTGCTAACTTGGCTGCTTTCAACCCCGTCATCTCAATATATATATATATATATATATATATATATATATATATATATATATATATATATATATATATATATATATATATATATATATATATATTATGCTGGATGCTTATTTTTACCAGCTGGGTTATACAGGGTGTCCCAGGAGGAAAGGGCATAACGTTGGGAAATGATAAAACAAAATAATCTAAGCCTAAAGTGTTCTATAAGAAATATTCCAAATCTCAACCAGTAAAGAGATATTGCATGTTGAAAATGGCCTTTTCTTAAGTATTTCCCCATAAGGGTGGCCTAGCTTTCCTAGTACCTACCACACCTCCATCTAACTGCAATTATTTTATCATGTTATTGTAGAGATATTATAATTCTGTAAGTTGCAAAATGATTATATATATATATTAGCTCACTTTGGACCAGTTGGAAACTATCTGACTTGGAAGAGTCCATTACAGTGATGCGGGGGAGGACACTATATAAAACCTTCAATATCTGTTTAACGGTTGAGATTTGGATATTTTGTTATAGAACGTTTTAGGCTTAGAATACCTTGCTTTATCATTTCCCAAAGTTATGCCCTTTCCTCCTGGGACACCCTGTATATATTATATTCACCCTTATTTCAACGGTTTAGATTCTGAATATGCTCAACAGGAACATATCTAGTTTCGTGAATAATACTTTAATATTGCTTCAATCACACTCCGGTAAACACAATAAACCCACAAGAAAAGTTATACTCGTATATATTCAATATATTGAGGTACATATAAATTACAATCCGAGGTTCTAGTACAGAGTAGAACTCGAATTCAGGCGACCTCAAAAAAGTTGAAAATATTTTACTCTTGTGAATATTGGGTTGTCACTTACAGTCAGTAATGAATGGGTAAATGCATAGGACACATATGATACATAAAAATAAATAACTTCAATGACAATATTATGTGGGCGAAGTGTCTAACGCAGAGTATATTAACTAGGGTATGACTCAGTGGTCCAACGGTTCGAAGGTGTGAAAATACGTGGGGTCAGGGATTAAAGAGATACCGCGCACAGGTAGATGATAAAAGGAACCGCTCAAGGAGAGAGTAGGTCAAACGGACTGATGTCAAGTTAAATTTACTCTTAGTTTAGTGCAATGCTAAGTTACACTAAGGAAACGTTAACCTCGCCTTAGGTCTTAAGGAAAGATAATTTAAATAGGCTATTACCTATCCAAATGTTTTTTTAAATATTTACTTACACAAAGCACGAAAAATCAAGTAGATCGTAAATGAGGTATACTTTCACGGAGTATGGAAATCAGATTAACTATTAAAGTAGAGTGAATAAACTATAGCGGTACAATTTCCAAGACAAGTAGACTTGTATTAGATTAACAAACTACTGATGAACGCAGAACGAGGTAGCGCTGTATATAATGAAAACAAAGTTATATTAAGAAATTACCAAACAAAGTAGTAATGCATCACTAGCCGAATATATAGGCGTGATGAATGGAGGTTAAATAATCTGATTTCCTCAATCAGTGGTGAAAGAATTATAAGACCCGAGCAACGTATATGGTTAAACTATTCACAAAAGGAATGAAAATAGGTAAATTTAAATTAATTTATTATAACTCAACGGACGGGTCTTTACTTTAAAACATGAGGGGGCGACTTTACTAGTAGTACACTATGGTTAAATAGATAAAATAAGGTGTTGAAAAAAGATATTAAATATGAGGTTCACTTAGAAGGAATATAGCCTTCGTTATACACTTCACTTCGACTTGGACACACAACAAATAATAACACACAAGCATAGAATCTGGGAGTATTCACTAATAAACACGTGGATTAATGACTATATAAAGTATGTAAAAATTTAATATTTATATGCGGGTTACGAATTACACATAGAATATCGTACTTCTATAAATTCACTGAGTAGATAGAATTAGATAAATTTCACATGTGTAGTAGATTGACAAGGGAAATCCTCGAATGAAGATCTAGGCACAAATTAAGTTGAACACTCACATATTCTATATTACCTTCACAATAAATCACAACACTAAAAACACATAGAGACACTTAGGGTATGGGGTAGAGAAAAGTAATTTCCAAGAGGGAGAATCTGGCCGGCGTAAGACTCGTAGGTCTTCCTCTGGCTGGACGGCAAAGGGATCTGCCTCTCTCATGGACAATAGAGAAGTTCACTCCTGGCTCCTCCACACCTCTAGTTCGCCACCCTTGCTGGACTCGGCTATAGAGACAGGCTTGTCTTATAGGAGTCTGCAGTCCTTTTCAAGATCCACGGATAGCTGTGACACTAACAGAGGACTGGTACCGATACTTGCATACCTTCTCTCAGTTTCAGTTATGCTATATTTGTCTTATAATTGGAACTAGATTTGGTCTATTTCGATATCATAAGGACATGGTGATTTAATTATTTTCTTCATTGCGAAGGTAATATTTATTCTAAAAAATATAACTAAACTACAAAGGCATATCTAATGGTATTGTTTACATCTTAAAACTCTATTCTTTATCAACTCTGCGAAGCAGAGTGGCATCACACACACAGGTCCCGCCCGTATACTGTGCACCATAATTCAGCTTGTCCGTCATCGTCCGTCGTCCGTCCGGAAACTCCTCCTAGACCGATCGATAGATTTTCACCAAATTTCACAGGTATATTCATTTGGTCAATGGGAAGGTCAGTCAAAAAGAAATTTTCAATTTAACTTAAAGGTTAAGGTCAAAGGTCAAGGTTAAGGATAAGGTCAATATTTCATGTGTCTTAGTTTTTACTCAGATGTTTTCATTTTCACTATACAAGTTACTAGTAACCTCGATATCGTATTGACCAAATTTTACATACATATTCTGAAGGGTAAGGTTAAAGGTCAAGATATTTATTTTACTAGTATTTCTTATATT
Organism: Paralithodes platypus; assembly: GCA_032716605.1. Classification (NCBI taxonomy): domain Eukaryota; kingdom Metazoa; phylum Arthropoda; class Malacostraca; order Decapoda; family Lithodidae; genus Paralithodes; species Paralithodes platypus. The sequence continues at coordinate 32,812,797 of CM064578.1, read as the reverse complement.
AACTGTTAGATTCTCACTAAACTTACCATGTATATTCGGAATACTTAGGGCAAGGTCATACAAGAAACTAAACAATTCCATATGAAAGGTCAAGCTCACAGGTCAAGGTCAAATAAAAGGTCAATATGCTAATTTCATTACTTTTCATGCAAACTTCACAAGATTTGGCAATATAGTTTCACTTTAAATGAAAAGGAAAATAATAAATTTTGAGACATATCATGAAGGTTAAGGTCAAGGTCAAAGGTCAAGGTCAACTACTCTATAAATACATATGAAACTAACTGATGGGTTTTAATGAAAGTAGTCATGCTTATTTGATTTTCCTGGGCAATGTCAATGAAAACTATTTTTTACTCTTACATAAAGGTCAAGGTCACAGGTCATGGTGAAAGGTTAACTTATATTATTTATTTTTAGTTTTTATTCAAATGTCTTCATTTTCAGTTTACAAGTTACTGGTAACATTGATATCGTATTTCACAAATTTTAGATAAATATTCTAAAGGGAAAGGTCAAAGTTCAAGGTCAAAGGTCAAAATAGTATTTGTACTAGTATTTCTCATACTAACTGTTTGATTCTCACTAGGCTTACCACGTATATTCGGAATACCTAGGCCAAGGTCATACAATAAACTATTATATTCCATATGAATAGTCAAGGTAACAGGTCAAGGTCAAATAAAAGGTCAATATGCTATTTTCTTTACTTTTCATGCAAACTTCACAAATTTGGCGAGATAGCTGCACTTTTAGTGAAAAGGAAAATAATAAATGTTGAGACATAAAGGTCAAGATAAAGGTCAAGGTCAACTATTCTATTAATATATATGAAACTAACTGATGTGTTTTAATGAAATAAGGAATGCGTATTTGATGTTCATGGGCAATGTCAATGCAAACAAAAATGTACTCTTACATAAAGGTCACAGGTCAAGGTCAAAGGTTAACTTTTATTATTTAAAAACAAATATTACTCAAATTTTAGAAAACTGGCTGGGTTATGGCTTATTACTTAAATATAGCCTAATATATATCAAATTTCACATACATATTGATATAGTTAAGGTCAGAGGTCAAGGTCAAGATAAGAGTATTTGTCACTTTCCTTAAACTCCTCCTTGACTGTTTAATGTATTGTCATAAAATTATACAGGCAAATTCAGTTGGTCAATGTGACGACCATCCAAATGAATGTATTTTACTTTTAGTCAAAGGTCAAAGGTCAAGGTCACAGTATATGATCACTATTTACACCATATTCATAATGCTAGTTAATACGAACATTGCTGTTAAGCTAACTAAATCCTTGATAAGAAGTTCTAAGGTCGAAAGTCAAAGGTCAAGGTTAAAGGTCGATATATGATTTTTACTAGTATTTCTTATTTAATGTAGGATTCTCATTAGGCATATGGTGCATATTCGGAATGCCTAGAGCAAGGTCATACAAGAATAAGCATAATTCCATTTGATAGGTCAAGTTCACAGGTCAACGTCATATATAAAGTCAATATGCTAATTTATTTACTATTCATGTAAACATCACAAAATTTGTTGAGACAGTTGTGCATTAAGGGAAAATTAAAATGTTAAATTTTCAGACATCATGATGGTCAAGATGAAGGTCAAAGGTCATGATCAACTATTCCTTTAATACCTCTGAAACTAACTGATGATCTTTAATATAATTTGACACTCATTTGATTTTCTAGTTACATCAAAGCAAACAAAAATATAATTCTACATAAAGGTCAAGGTCACAGGCCAAGGTCATAAGTTAACCTTCATCATAAAAAAAACTCAATTTTCGATAAGCTGACGACTGTTAGTTGCATTTTACTTAAATCACATATAATTCAATCATATATATATATATTATAATACTTAAGGTTAAAGGTCAAGGTAAAAGAACAAAAGAAGAGTGTTGATAATTGTCTTTAAACTCTTCCTAGACTGTTTAACCCTTTGTGTACCGGTGACATCTTTTTCATTGTATTTTAGCTATAATTAGACAATTTTGTGGAGCTTATGAAGGATCTGTGGTACCGTAGTAAAAAGGGTTAAGATAGTTGAAAGCCTGCTACTTTTATGGAGGCCCTTCATAAACTAAATAAAATCGTCTTAGTATCCAGTATGAAATGAAACCGACAGAACTGTACTGAACGGGTTATGTATCGTCACCAAATTTTGCTGGCAAATTTGGTTGGTCAATGCAACGATTGTCCATTTTTTTTCTTTGTTATTCAATGGTCAAGGCGAATGGTAAAGGTCACAGATTATGGTCACTATTTGTATATATATATATATATATATATATATACCGGGTATATATATATATATATATATATATATCTATATATATATATATATATATATATATATATATATATATATATATTCTTTAACACCTTACGAGCGGCCTATGCGGTTTATTTATATGTACCGCCCAGCGGGGTGTTTTTAGCCAAAATAGGGCTGTTTACGTGATCATTTTCATGCCTAAATAAGACCCAGAACGTAAAACAAGTACCTATCCCTGAAAGGGCATAAACAGGGCTTTCGAATGACACTATAACGATCCTTTTATGATGGCTAGTTTTCTTGCAATAACCGTGCAACGCGAGTGCAAAAAGCATGTAATTCGGTACTTTCCCCATATAATTCAGTATGTAGCGAGTGAGAGAGGGAGGAGGGAGCTGAGATTCGTGTCAGTAGGTTCGCCGCGGTGGTCTGGAGCAGTCATACGCTCGCTAGTCTTCTGCCACCACTTGTCTCTCTCTCTCAGCAACATTACGTGCTGAAATTGCCACTCGACCTATGTCGAGCGCCGCCACATAGTCCAGCTTTATTAAATACAACTTATGTGGTGAGCCGCTTTTTAAGGGTTAATACATACGAGGTTGAAAGAAATGGCAATTTCTGCGTTGGAAATTTTATTATTCAAAGTTTCCAGGTCTCTGATGAGTTTTCGCTGGGTGGCAGGAAGTAGATGAAGGAGATGAGCAAAATTCATGGTGGTACAGGGTTACATTAAAGTACATGAAGATACAGGATATACGACGTGTTTCACTGGACAACCAGCATTATCAAGTAAGGAAGGAATAAAAGGTAAACAGGAAGGGTATATATAGAGGGTACAAAGGAGTACAAAGGAAATCAAGCAACAACAGATCTAGTGACCCTTCTAGGCTGCTTGTCCTCCAAAACACTGAGGATCAAGTGTCCAAACAGTGGTTTAGAGTGGGTAAGGGAACATTGGAAAGGGAACTACTACCCTGCCACTAACGTGGCAGGACTAGGAAGTTAGTAGGGACATATGGGTTAGTAACTGAGGGGAGGATAAAGTTTTTCATTTACAAACGCAGTCAGTCGCGGGTTTGATGCGAGATATTTGTCTAGGCGGAATTTAAATGAATCAACGGTGCTGCAGGGTGGAGGATCAGAGGAGGCGAAAGACAGGGGGCAAAAGTCTGCTATTGGTGGAGGGGTAATCTAGGAGAGAGAAAGGGGGCAACCGCTTCACGCATGTGCACTGGATGCGGGATGGTGGTCGGTAGGTGGGGTCGAAGCTGATTGGCTGCGTGTCGAGGGGCGTGGCCTAAGTTGTGTGGCGCCTGCGGAAGACGAAGCTGAAGGAGGTAGCGCGGGGGGCTGCGTCAAGGGCACCGGGGGGGCGAGGAGGGGTGTTAGGTCCTGTAGGGTAGTGCCTTTTGGCAGAAGGAAGGATCTGAAGGTCCAGAGTTTGGTTGTTGATGTTGTGATGTAAGGCTTGGATATATAAAGCTTCGAGTATAGGTAATCTCCTTGGCTCACTTTCTACGTCGAGAGAGGCGATTGTGTGGTTGTTGTTACGGGGGGCGTCTCGTAAAATTTCCAAGAAATCGTGGGCTGAGTTAAGGTTGAATTGGCTGGGCACGTAGGGGGTGAGGAGGTTGTTCAGGGCCTTGGCGATCTCGTGCGGATAAAGCTTCCTGCCTCGTGATCCATGACAAGGAGGAATATCTTAGAAAAATGGACGTCATCTTAAGTGACAACACTAAATTTAAAAAGATCACCCACAACCCAACCGACGAAATCAAACGTATTGCCAACACCACTATCACCGCCATCAACGCCAAACAAGGAGGGATCCACCTTAAAAAACTCGTCAGAGAATACACCCCTGGTTATGCGTACGGAACCATCAAAACACACAAACCTGGGAACCCCCTCCGCCCCATCATCTCCCAGATCCCCACTGCCACCTACCAGATCGCCAAGGCCCTGAACAACCTCCTCACCCCCTACGTGCCCAGCCAATTCAACCTTAACTCAGCCCACGATTTCTTGGAAATTTTACGAGACGCCCCCCGTAACAACAACCACACAATCGCCTCTCTCGACGTAGAAAGCCTGTTCACCAACGTGCCAGTGGATAGGACCATTGACATGATTCTACGTCGAATTTATCATTGCCCTGATACACCTACACTGGACATCCCGGAGAAGGCCCTGAAAACACTACTGGAGCTATGTACCAAGGAGGCCCCCTTCCTTTGCCCCCGGGGCAACATGTACAAGCAGATAGACGGTGTGGCGATGGGCAGCCATGGGCAGAGTTCTTTTTGCGAACTTTTTCATGGGTACCATCGAGGAAGAGCTCCTAGCTGCCCAACGACCCGCCGTCTACTGTAGATACGTGGATGACATCTTCGTGCAAATCAAGGACCTCCAGGAACTCCAGCGTCACTTCATGACCTCCTCCGGACTTAACTTCACCTTTGAAAAATCTAACAATGGACATCTCCCCTTCCTCGACATCCTCGTAGCTCTGAACGACCATGGGTTCAAAACCACCGTCTACATTAAACCAACTAACACAGGACAATGCCTCAACGGCGATAGTGAATGCCCCCGCCGTTATCTTCTATCCTCCATCTCCGCCTATGTTAGGAGAGCCCTCACGCACTGCTCTACCTGGGCCTGGCCACCTAGATCACCGGACCTAACTCCACTTGACTTTTATCTTTGGGGACACTTGAAGAGCAGGGTGTATGCTACACAAATCAACACCCGTCAGCAACTGTGGCAACGAGTTCAAGAGGCATGCAGAGAAGTAAGAAACACACCAGGGATATTTGAAAGAGTGCGACAGTCTCTTATGCGCCGAGCCCAAGCCTGTATCAACGAGGGTGGGAGAAACTTCGAGCAACTATTGTAAATACTGTAAAATACATTGATGTTCAAACATTTATGACAAAATAGCGTAATTGAGGTGATGGTAATCTATTGATCGTTTTCATCCCCTAGACTTTCCTATTTAAACTTAAATGTGTTATATCCCGGTAAATATGAGAAATTTCCAAAACCGTCACATAGTAAAGTATATTTATTATTGCTAGGTCTATTCATTCTGAAATTTATGAAAGGTATTTATGAAACACCCTGTATATATATATACTACCAGGCGGACATGAACCACCAACAGTCAGGACGAGTGTCTATACTTTAATCCAATACACACAAGTATCCTCTATCACGCTGTGGTATAGTGGATTAAAGTATGGGCACTTGTTCTGACTGTCGGTGGTTCAAGTCCGGCTGTGAGTATAAAAACATTTAATATATATACAGTATATATACTGTATATAAACCGATTTTACCGAAGAGATTCACTACTACTTGCAGAATTCTAGGTCGCAGAGTTGCGTATGCATTTTTTTTTTTTTTTTTTTTTTGGTAATGCGAAAACTGCACACCTACTTTATTGGTAGACTGTGTTAATCCGCCAGGAATTTAAGCATAGGTAGATCCTCTTTGTGAGGTAGACTGTGTTGTTGTGGCAGGCTGTAGAGCATGGAAATCCTGGGGGAATTCTATTTTTGGTTTCCTCTTCCTTTGGGTCTTCCTTCTCGTTCTCCAGCTTTCCTTCACTGAGGCTAGCTTCACCATGGTTTGTGGTTCTTCTTCTGACATCTTCAGGACCTCTGCAGTATTTTGGTTGCCCTTCCCTTTCAGCCCCGTCATTTCACCACCGTCTTCCACGAAAAAATCTCGGCCGCGAGATCTTAGGTTATAGGTTCAGAAGGTCCTGGTGATGAGATAGGGTGTCAGGTGTTGTAAAAATAGACACCAGACTTTAGTGGAGGTAGTGTTAGGGGCATCAGCATTATTGTGCAGGGTCAACTGAAGGGGAGTCTCCACGGCATCGACCACATGGAATTAAATGAGCTGGAGAATTGATGTCGATTGTGGTGTTGGCAGAGGACACGGTAAGGACCTCCGGACTGGGGGCCGATACCCAGCAGGGGGTGTACTTTCATCATGGATTTCGTAACTTTTTGAGCTACACCGCTTTGCAACAACCTTCCCGTCACTGGACACATGCTATGCGTTCGGTGTGTTACTTGTCTCGATCGTTCCCGTGGTCAGTGGCTTACGAGGAAATCTAGCGTGTGCACTGAGCTCTGTACTGGTATAATTACGCACAAGGAGCCGGCATGTCAAGTGGTTCTAACAGAGATTAAAAATAGTTTCAATAGCTATTCTAAAGATTTGGCCCATAAGGCTCTTCAATGCGATGATCAGGTACTGTGGGAACTACTCATTATTAAATCTCCTAGTGTTAAATCTTCTTTGAGAACTAGTTAAAATGTAAAACTTGCGAGCTAAATAAACCAAAACTTGGACAAAAACAATATAAAGGCAAAATAACTTATCAAAATCGCTATTTGGAAACACACTTTACTAAAAATATAATTTATGAAATAAAAGCACACAATCCACCACATAGGGTGTACATTACTACATGAGCAAGTTAATCTGTGTCCCAAGCAAACTAATTGCACACATAACAACGCACTATCGTCACGTTCAAGGAATTAGTCAATTTGGGAAGTATTCGTTCTGGAACACACACAAAGAAAGCAACTAAAGTGATGTCCAAAGAAACAATTAGTTCAGAAGAATCCACGGATGAAGACACAGCCAAAAATGTTACACCCCCTTGCCGGCAGTCGAAACGGCTGATGCCGGATTCGTCATTGTCAGCAAGAGGGGAGGACCCGATCTAGATCACGGTCCCCCTTACGCCACTCAACCTCTCGCCAATCTTCTTGACAGCCAGGCCCGCCGGCTGCAAAGAAGAGAAGGGTAACACCAGATAAGGTGACACCAGAAACAGCAACTTCTGGTGGGAAAAGGGTTTCAACACCTGGTGGGAAAAGGGTTTCAACATCCCGTACGGCGATGGCGAGTGCACGGCATAGGCAATCGCCTACGCCGGCAACTGCTCTCCCTAAACCTGTCTTGACTGGGCCAAAAGTGCAATATGGCCGGTCTGAGGCGGTCACTAGAGTAGCAGAGACACCGCCGAGGGACAATTTAAGTTACTTTAGCCAACCGATTGGACACGTATCGCCTTCGATCAGGCACACTTAATTTGTGATTCCCAGAAACAATGCGCCTCAGGGTCCAAGTGAGCTTCAGTCTCGTGTGTCATCGCATGTGTTGGCAGAATAGTATCGAGGCTACCCTAATATCACTAGCCCGGGAACGGCGAGAACACTCTTAAGAGGTTTTGGTGGGCAAAGGCGACGAACTTCTTTAGATCCAACGCCTAAAAAAGGCCTTTTAAAATGCCCCAGTAGCACTTAAAACAAGGGAATATATGATTAAGTGAGATAATTCCCCTCCATACCTCCTATCACTCTTCCACATGTATCAAAACCCCCTCCTTTCCCCCCCCCCCCTGTATGTATATGATTTACCTTGTACAGTATCACTTTCATATCTAGTACAGTCACTTATGCATATGTAATATCTCTCTATGAGTAAGATTCATGTTAGCATCCAGGCAGTCATATTAGTTATGCCATATAGCCACTCTGGCAACTCAAGCCTGGGGCTCCTCTCACCAGAGGGCCAATACATGTTTGTGTACCACGAGACAGAGCTATCACCCTGTAGGCTCTGCTTCGTGCCTGTATCCCATATCCTTCTCAATAAGAACCTATATATCTACAGCGTGTCTACTTACTACCCAACCCAAGATAGGCCTGTTGTGCATCTATGGAGTTAGCTGGGACACACATAACACCCCCCCTTCAATTATCACCTATTTTTCCTCTTATTCCCTTGTTTATCAGTGTATTTACAGCGCCAATATCTCAAAACCGGTTCCAAGGTGTGGTCCGACGTGTGCCTAGTGCGTGGGGAAAGAGAGAGAGGGAGAGATAGGCTTCAGTCTCCCTCTAGGCATCGAGTCTCGAGATTGCGTGTCTCTCACCTCATGACTGAACGGTCGGCAATAATTCGCGATATTCACCCCTCAAATACTATTCCCACTTGTTTTATTGCTCTTACATGTTAATATCTTCATATGAAACGTAGATTAGGTGCATATGAATAACAACAATATTTATCGTAAAATTACGATTTAAGGCCTAATATAGTCGCCTCGCAGTAAGGTGTTCACTACATATAGCTTGCGCTTTAAAGGCTAGTGAGACTCAGAATACGCCTCAAAGCCGAGTGTCCGCTCTCTTGGTAGAACAAGATAGAGACGATGTGCAACAATCTAGTGAGGCTCAGGTGCCATCTTCGATCCCTAATTTGGTATGGGAAGAGTTTGCACGTGATGTACTGGAACCCCCCGTCCGGACTGAGGAGGTTTGACTCCCCTCAGCCCGGTCGGTTGGTAGCGTCAATGGAGTGCCAATCGATTCCTGATGATGTTTCAGAACATTTGGAATCTGGCCAGAAACTAGCTTCATCAGGCCATTCTGATATTGAATCTATTGTGTCAATGGATAATACTAGAGAGTATGTAACTAGAGGGGATTTACAAAACTTTTTTGATAAGATGATGAGTAAATTCAATAAGAGTCGATCAGTGTCAGAGTCTCCCACGCCATCTCCGGTTGCTAGACCTTTGGGTTCCATTCAGGTTTCAACTAAACAATCTCATACTTCCTCCCCAGTTAATGCTAGTTTGACTCCCTTGCCGTCTACTTTGACGACCTCTAATGTACGCGTCGTCACTGACGTAATTCCACCACCCTTAGAGAAAATCCCTCTCAAAAAAGACCCTATGCCATTGTTATATGGCCCGGATAGGTCCTGGGTAGACATTGTTGCTCTGAATCCTCAGATCGCGCAGCCGACGGTCTCTTGGGAAACCTAATCACTGGTGAGGTGAGTGAAAGCAAGAAATTGAGAGCAAAGAATATGTCTTGAGAAATTTTAGATGTAACCATTAAGGCTATTCCAAATTTATATGCCCCTGATTACTTCATATATGCATCTTCCCCCGCTTTGCCACCAGCCTCATCTGCACGACTGTATTCTGACTGGTCGAAACTAGATGGCTTTAATGATATCAAGTCACTTGTTAGTCTAACACGTATACCTGAGTTAGACACGCAGCCTACTAGAGACCAGTCTGGTAATCCGGTACTGGGACAGTTGGCACGGGTCTATGGCTCGAGTGGGAGGCGGAGGCTCAAAATGTTGCTTGTAACATTACTAGTAAGTCAACCCACCAAATACCCCAAGAGCATCACAGCTGGTATTCTCTGGCCGTAGCAATCGCCGGGTGCATTACTAAGTCTGTACTTGATTTCCTTAGTGCTCCAAAATTGTCCCTATGGGAAATGCATGAACCCTTTTCTAGTCCCACTCCTGCTCAGCTAGACAAGGATTTTAAGATAAAGCAGAAAGCTTGGAGGCTGTTGTCTCAATTCCTCGTCAATCGTCAGATTGCCGAATCGCTAATTCGGACGACTGAGGTAGTAATTGACACACAAGCTACTAAAGCCCTATCTCTCACCCGGCAACTTATTCTGCAGAATTCAGTCCAAACGCTTGGCGACATTCGGGTTGCCTTCTTGGAGGCGGTCCGAGCAAGGCAAGACTTAAGAGTGTATCTGGTCAAAAAGTTGTCAGAAGATATTGGACGTAGGGTGGTTTTGTCACCAGTTCTAACTCCAAACCCTGTATATCAGGAGACTTAGAGAACTGTATATAGCATCTTAGACTCTTAACGACTGATTGCCTCTGCGCCGCGGAAGGAGTCGACTAAATTTCATAAGCTAAAATTTACTCAGAAGAGTCACCCAAGTGGTGTTAAGTTTTTTCCATCCTTTAAGACCCCTTCCGCGCCGGGAAGCAGTAGATCTACCAGACAGGAGTCACAGCCCCCTACCTCCAGCCAGCCATCTACCGCATCCACATCCCAGTACAAAAATTAGTTCACCACAAAACTCTCTCACACTCACAGGGCCCACAATGGGCGAGTTGGATTCGAGTGTAGTTCTGCCGGACAAGTCCAGTTGCATGACTGGAGAATTCCGGACGTGTTACCGGGCTTGGCCCAGGTAAATTTGGGCACGGATAGTGGTACACAAAGTAATCACTTGGCAGTGACTCCACTAGTCCAAGAAATGATAACCAAGCATATCATTGTCACGGTCAATTCAACTTGCCCTGTTTACACGTCCAGACTTTTTCTCGTGCCAAAGAGGGAAAGCGCTCAGATGAGGCTGGTCGTAGACTTGTCTCAACTGAATCGCCATATTCACAACCCATCGTTCAGGATGCTCACGGTGAATCAGATCAGACTAACTCTTCCGCCTCAAGGCTGGATGTGCTCGTTAGACCTGACGGAAGCCAATTTGGCATGTCCCGGTAAACAAAAGGTTCCAAAATCTCCTCGCTCTGAGGATCAGGTATCAGACTTATGTCTTTCAACGGATGCCTTTCGGTCTGAACCTGGCACCGAGAGTTTTCCCCAACTTAGTCCGACAGGCTCTGTTACCACTATTACGGCAAGGGATCACGATCATGTGGTACCTAGACGACTGGCTGGTGGTAGCAGAATCCGAGATAAAATGCTTCCAACATGTCAAAACAATTCTACACCATGTGAAATCCCTGGGGTTCAATATCAACTTGGCAAAGTCGAATCTTGTCCCAACAAGGGTAATTCAGTGGGTAGGGCTGCTGTGGGACATAACGCACCTAACCGTCGGTCAGAGTGTGGACAATCGGAATAGGTTTCACAAGAAACTGTTTCATTTTCTTCACAGTCTGACTACTACAAGGAAGGTGTGGTAGTCTCTCGTCGGCTCTCTCTACTGGATTCAACTTACTGTACAGTTGGGCCGGTTGAAAGTAAAGAGGTTAATCTTGGAGGGAAACCAACATTTTCCACTTTTGCCGGCGGACAAGTCATGGCAAATCCAGAAGTTAATCCACAACTTACTAGCAGTCTGGGCTAGGCCAGAAACATTGCATTCAATTATGACGTGGACTTCTCCTCCGCCTAATGTATGGGTAGATACCGATGCTTCAGGGACACTGGGTTGGGGTTATCAGTTAAATCTCGGACACCAAGGTTGGGGTCTTTGGTCCCGGTTCAAGGAGTTTCACATCAATGCAAAAGAGTTACTAGTTCCCTTATTTTTCCTTCAGTCTCACGGTTCAACTCTAGTGGGGAAATCAAGAGCCTTTCGAATGGACAATCTGAATGCAGTAACATGCATTCAGAAGCAAGGGTCAACGAGGTCTCGAGTGTTGATAGAGTTGTCGGAAAAGATATTTGTGTTGGCGAACAATCTAAACATTTATCTTCACGCATCTTATCTGCCAGGCATGGCCAATGTATGGGCAGATGCTCTGTCACGGAGACAGAGCACAATAGTAGAATGGGCGCTCAAGCAAACCGTCTTTCAGAAGATGATTGCAGAGCTGACGGACTGGAACAGGTGGAATTCCATCTATCTGTTTCCACCACCAGACACTCATGTGTCAAGTAGTTCACAAACTACGGGATTATCGGGGCGTAGTCTTGATGATCAATCCTCTGTGGCCGGCTCAGGTGTGGTACTCCCAGTTGAAGACATAGTGCGAGAACCTGGTGTTGCTTCCGATCTCGTAGTTCCACTTAGAGGCGATTGGCAACCTAAAGACCTCGCTGACTTTTGCCTTGTGGACATTCAAAGGGCCAAATGGTTAGCCCTATCTGGGGAAAGTGTGACTAATAAATTAATTAATCAGTACACTCTTTCCACTAGACGTCAGTACCAATCTCACTGGCAAGCCTTTACTACTTGGATAGTGGAAACTGACTAGACTGATGCATCAGTGTCTTTAATTTTCAAATACCTTGACTATCAATTTGAACATAAAGGCTTGTCACACTAAAGAATCACATGACCTATCAGAGTGCCATTTTTTGTTATTTAACTGGACTCTCAGTACCACAAGCGGAGGAGAAGGGTTTCATGTGTGCATGTTTCAAGCTTGGCCCACCACCACGCCAGTTCATGCCTACCTGGTCACTTGACAAAGCCATGTCATTACTTAATTCTCAGAAATAAAGTCACAATCCAGTATGTAATAGATAAGACTCTCAGCCCCGCCTGACGTGGTTAGTGCATATATGCACTGTGATATTCATTATCCTAAAGGTTTACTCAAAGACTGGAAGTACAGTTAAGAATAACAAAAAAAGAATGTATTTTGTATGCATAACCAAATATGTATGTGATACTCATTATCAGAAGGATACTCAGGAACTTGAAATATAGTCATGAGTTGGAGAATATTTTTGTATATGGTATAAGACAATATACATAGACAAAGATTTATTTATAACAGTTACAGATGTTGGATACATGTAACATCTGTTTTGTACATATAATCAATAGGTTTATATGTCGTGCAACGTTTCTAAAATCCCTATTGTATGATTTCATAATATGTTGTACACAGGTGAAGTATGCTACCTGTACCTATTTTACAAGTTTGTTACTGTATTTTGTATACAAAATAAAGAAAAATTAGAGCTCTATATCTGGGGTTATTATCATCCTATTGTTTTTTTGTTAGTGGTTTGATATTTGTCACGAATGTCCCCCTCCAGACTAGTGATATCAGGCATATCGTCAATGATGGAGGCGCCACTAATAAATTATAGGCTTGAGTCCCGGAGGGAAGAAGGAAAACCTAATATTTAGTAGTGGCCCCGGAATCATTGACGATTCCGGCCCTCCCTCCCATCCCCTTCCCATTCGTTCTGATGTTTCTAGATTATCTTAATATGTCAGTGAAGGAAGAATGGCGCATCAGCGTCTACGGGCGAACCCACGCTATCAACATTCACACGATGGAAAGTGTTATGCCCTGATTTTATTCAGGATTAACGATTGAGTAGGTGAGTTCTGCAAGACTGGAATATCTGGTTTCATATACATAGCCTACATGCGAGGAATCAATAGAACACATAAATAGAATCTTGGAATGTGGTTTGTAATACAGCTTTATTTAACTAACACACTCGCGGTATAGAAAAAGAATCAATTCACTTTGGATAACATGGGTAGGACATCAGTAGGAAAACTTGATCTTTCAATTCTCTGAGCACAATCGTGGAGCTGGAGGAAGTGTGCCCTGCCACTTCCGGAACTCCGGTATTATTCTTCTGATACGGACAAGATAAGAAGTGAGAAGAAAGTCACTCAAGGGGGCACTGATTTATGTCTCACAGCATCTGGTACGGTTCGTTGGTTATGCCGAAGGCTTAGTTATTTTATTTAGATGTTGGCTAACGTCAAGTTTCAACTTCACAAGATCTGTCAGAGTAAATAGACAATTAGGATTGTATACTTTTCAACTGTTAATGCATGTATGGGAAATCGTCACTGAGATTAATTCACTTTACAACCTATCCCTTAAGCTTTGGGATCGCAGATATCTATACCATAACATCCAATTAGGGAAGGGCTCGTGTCGTGGCTGAGGGTAAATATTGTCGCGGTAATTATCTAGTAATACGTTTACTGGTGCGAAATCTCTGGCAATAAACAGGGAACTCTAGGGATCGAACTTGAAACACTCTTCATGGTTAGCAAATAACTTCAAGTGAGTATAGGCACATACAACGGTCTGGTGATACAGTATCTCCGCACTGATAAAATGATAATAAATAGTGCACTGTTGGATTATCTTCTTTTCCTCTTGATCTGATGTCATCGGGGGCTTCTTGGCTGCTCCGGGGGCCGTCCAGGGGGTCCAGTTGTGTGGTGAAGTTTACAGATGGGCCATCAACCGTTGATGAAGTTCTGTTAAGGTACTCTCAGGTCTAGGATATTAAATGTTATGCTTCTGGCTGAGGCCAGATGAGCATCCCATCGAACAAACATAAGGAGAGTCTACTCAAGGACTCTGCTTAACTGTCTCTAATCCATATGAGAGGTTCAAGGAACTCAAGTGGTTTTACCCTTTGTGTCACACACTCTTCGGGGTGCCACAGATGGAGTGTGCCAAGGATCTATTCTTGCTAAGTGCTCCGAAGAGTGTCTTGCATAGACCCTTCTAACACAGCAGATCTTTCTACACTAAATCTCTGTGAGTTATGTACAAGGTAGATGTCTAAGATAATATAGTATTGAAAGGTAGGGATGCCTACGCCTCTCAATAGTTCTATTAAGTTAGATAAGCCACTATTAATGATAACTATATTAACTTCTGGGTGGCCAGAAATAATTAGTTATGAATATTTAGTTCTTGTTGCACTCTATATAAGTGGTTAGGAAAACTCAAGTGGCAGAGGGGATCCCAACAATGAGTCCTTAATCACTTATGTGTGGCATATATATGCATTAATCACAGGTCTCTATATTAACCGGCGGGTTGCCACGATTAATAAAGATCCAGAAGAATAATATATCAATGTCACTGATGTTTTCACAGACTTCGGGGTGCCGGTCGTCTATCAGCAATCTTGGGTGGTGAGTAAAAATAGTCTTCAATCAGAGCGGGATGCCACTCGTCGAAAAGCGATATTTGCACTTCCGCCGCTCTCCTCCTCTCAGGGTTTATATAGCAGGGTGGCCCGGTGTTGCCGGGGCTGGTGGTTGATGATTTTTGTCATTGCTGGGTTGTTCAGTCAAGGGCAGGGAAGTCTTTGTTTGCTAGGGGCAGCCTCACAGGGGGGCTCACTTCAGAGGGCGGAGAGGAGGCGAATGCATAACTTCTGGGGCTGGAGCTAACAGGCTCTTCAAGTTGGCAAGATGGTGGAGGAGTGGAGGATGCTGGAGGCGGGTGTTGCCTTGGCTGGGGGTGGTTCTTTTTATTCTTGGGGGGGGGGGGGGGGGCGGCTGTGCAGGGGCTGTGGAGTCATTGTCTGGTAATTTGGCTCCTCGTTCCCAATGCTCTGGACTAGATAACAGCGTTAGTTCATACACCGGACATAATTATAAGAATAAATAAATAATCGCAGGTGTGGCAGGAGGCCCCTGTCGTGTTTTGTTGTTCACGCAGCTGGGAGCGGAGCACCTCGCCCAGAAGGGTCAGCTGGCTAATTGCCTGACTTTTTATAAGTAGTTACTTTTAAGGTAGGAAAGGAGAGGGGAAAAAGGAAGTGAACAGTTCTCTTGTACCTGTAGGCCTTGGCGATATGATATGACAAGTCCTGTAATATCTCAGATGTGCCTGCACGTGTATACCGGTGGTTGCTCACCCACGGGTGCCCTAATGTTGGGGTCGAGGAGGGGGGCGAAGCAGGTGTCCCTCCATGACCTGACAGGGCTCAGCGGCTGGATCTCCGAGTTAATTGGTTTGTTGTTGCCGGGCCACCTGGGTCAGGCTGGAAATACCCAAATAGGCTACATGTGGACAAGGTGAGAGAAATCAAAGAGAGGAAAAAATACAGACAAGATAGTGGTCAACAAAGTAGGGCATGCGTAATCAGGTGGCAGTGCAATTATCATTATCATGGTGATAGACTGGGTTGGTCACGCACCTGAGGCAAACACGCGACGCAAGGCACTGGCGCTTCCGTTGTGTAGTCAGGTCATCATCTATTCATGCACAGCCTGCACACCGCCTAGTTGCAACGGAAAAAGGATAGAATCATGTGAACTGTAGTCCGAGAAGGTAGTGTATGACGAGGCGTGTAGAAGGCGTGTGGAAGGAAACTAGAAAGAAAAAGGCATGCTGGATTATGTAACATAAATGTTAGGGGAAAATACTGCGTGAGGTTATGGTTTTCTTACTAGTCTAAGGTTAGTAGGTTAGTCAGTATGCTGGGTTAGTATGTCAACAAGAGAAACAACAATATAGGTAATGGTATAAGTCAACACAATAACTGGCATGGTTTACATACTTATACCCTCATAATATAGATAGATAAGAGGTGTCTTCCCTTCTTACCTTTCTCTCAGGGGGTTGTCATAGTTAAAGGTATACATATCAATTAATCACTAATACATGGTTTGCAGCTATGTCGTCTGTGGCGGTTGTACTTAAGTTTTAGCTGTAGCCAAACGCACGTGAAATTAATACAATGGTAATTACAACAGTCACAGTGAACATGCACAAGACGCGGGCATTATAGCTTACGTCATCAAAAAGGGTATGGGGGTTACATCATTAACCGCTCTTTGGCGGGACCAGACTTAAGTCGGTCTAGAGAAGAAAGGACTATATGGCGGGGACTGACTTAAGGCGGTGTGGAATTTTGAGCAATAATTGGCTCTGAGAGAGAGACGAGCGGTGGGAGGAGCGTAGGTCGGCTCTGACCATTCGGCACGGGTCCCGCGCGGCAACTGCTGTCCCCTCCACACACATCCACACTCACTACCTCGCTACACAGGGACTTATGTAAGGAAATTACCGTATTTTAGGGATTTTTCCTTCGTCTTGCACGATCGTTGCAAGAGAACGCGTGGTCGTAGAAGGATGGTTCTGGTGTCATTAGAAAGCTCAATTATCGCCCTTTCAGGGATAGATAATTGTATTACGCTCTGGCTCTTGTTTATGCATGAAAAAGAGCACGGAAACAAGGTCGTTTAGGGTAAAACTACCCGCTTGGCGGGTAGTAGAAGTTACTGACGGGCCCGCTCGTAAGGCGTTAAATGCATACTTAGTTGGGGGTTCAAGAATGGCAGGGAGTAAAGAAATGTGGTTTGTATACTAGAAGGCTGTGAGTTAAAAGAGACGTGTAACAGGTGGAGTGGGGTGGAGAGGTTTGGTCTAGAAAAGTTGGGAATACACAACCTTTGAGAAGGGTTGTGAATATACAACTCTTTGGGAGGCTGGAGGTTGTCGTCTGTGGTCGGCCATTTTTGCAGGGAGTTGTCCCTGCTGGTTGTCGAGGAAGTAAGCTCCTTGGGCTGGGGGATTATCGCGAAGGGGCGGGGTTGTTCGCTCTTCTCTCCGATCGTGTAGGTGAGTGTCTGTCTGTCTGTCTGTTGCTTTGGTATTGTACATACTTTAGTTGCTAGAAAAGGGAGTAATTGGGCATGGGGGTACATATATATATACTGGCAATGCAGAGAGATACCAGGTGTCTTTCCTGTCTCTCTCTCTTGAGATGGCCATCTGCAGATTGATCATAATTAAACATATATAAATCAGCAGAGGTAAATCAATACAATAACTGGCATGGGGCACATACTTATACCTTCGTAATGTAGAGAGATAAGAGGTGTCTTCCCTCCTTGTCTTTCTCTTAGAGGGTTGTCATAGTTAAACATATATATATATCACTAATACAATAATACATGGTTTGCAGTTATGTTACTATAGCTTACGTCGTATAAATGGGGCCATGGTGGTTACATAATTTAATACAGGGCGGACATAATCATGATCCGGTTCGTTGTGCACTGGAAGCTAAGGTGTCTTGAGATCGCCTCATACCTATACACAATGAAAATATTATAGTCTGCATGGTTGGTATCTAATTGAATACATACTCAGTGGGGACTTCAAGAATGTCAGGGATTGGCTGCTGATCTGAAATCATAAAAAAAGAACAACACAAGGGATAAATGGTATACTACTCCAGGTAACGTCTATCCTGAGGAGTGGTAGATCGTCTCAACATAATCATTTCAATCTCCAACTCTCGAATATAGATTCGTAGTCGGGGATGTCCTCTCATCTGAAGCAATACTAATAATAGCATATAAAGGATAGGGGGCCGGGGGTCCTGCTGGGGGTGGGAGTTTCACTCCCAGGAATTTTCGTTCTTGTGGTATTTCAGAAAGCATAGCAGATTAGTAGTTCTGATCTTTTTCTTTTCATTATTTTTTGTTTTCTTTTTTTCATAGTGAGCATCCGCATCATAAGGACAATTCCGTAAGTGATAATTAGCATACGCTTAAGATGTTTGGTCTCTTGCACTCCGGGGCGGGTGATTTGAACAGCTGACTCTGGGGTTCAAAGAGTGCCACTACTGTTTAAGGCATATCGTCAATGATTCTGGGGCCACTACTAAATATTAGGTTTTCCATTTTAACTCCGGAATTCAAACCTATATTCTTCCCCTATCTACCCGTCCGGAACTCCCAGAGGACTATCCCTTATTCTTCAACAATACAAAAATCAATCCTACATTTTCTCTCAATATTCTTGGTGTTTCTATTTTTTCTGCTCTCACTTGGAAGGATCATATTACCAGTCTTTCTAAGGTAGCCTCCCAGAAGCTGGGTGTGCTTAACCGCCTCAAGGGGTTCTTTACCCCTGCACAGCTTCTTGCTCTGTACAGAGGCACAGTGCGTCCTTGTATTGATTATTGTTCAAATGTGTGGGGAGGATCCTCTCACACCGTACTTCTAGACAAAGTAGAAAGGAAAGCCTTTCGTATCATTAATTCCCGCCCAGGTAGCATTCAAGACAGCTAGAGCAGCCTTATTTACCAAGTTATCTTTATATTTTTGTCAAGGAATATATAGTGTTTTAGTGTTGATTTTCATGGTTTGAGTGGAGGATTTGCATTAACTTACCCATTATTCATTAATCTGAAGATACGGCGTCAAATGGCGCTATTTAGTGGGTGAATCGCGGTTTTACAGTAAGTAAGGGAAATTGTAGGGTAAATTGGATACACGATGGGTTGAAGGGGGGAGTTGCCACCCTTCACCACCCCTTGACTTAATGTCATCCTCATATATGTTGATCTGTAAGGGGGAAAGGACAGGTTGCCGGTATTTCGTTTTTGCAAGTAACGCTCGCGACATTTATTGGGTGAATCGCGCTCACCGCATCGTTCAAAACAACAAGAAGAAGGAGGTCAAGTCAAAGAATTCATTGGACGGATTTTTTTTTTTTTTTTTTTTTTTTTTTTTTTTTTTTTCTATATTCCAACTTACTTCCTCTCGGGCATAGGCTGAGAGCCTTAACATTCACCGCTTTACAATGAACAGTGAAGCCCGTGAGGTCTTGTTCCAGTCTAGGGAGTGAGACATGTGAAGCACGTAGAGCACAACGAGCACCTGCCATCTTGCCTTCACATGAGGCACGGTGCTCACTTATGGCCCGAAACGACCCCATCTCTGAAGCCATCTCGTTCTCGTGCTTCACTGTCTCACCCCCTACACTCGGACTCTCACACTTACACACACACAACGCCACCTGTTGAGCAGATAACTCACAATGCTTTATTTGCGCTCGGGACTGATTACTTGGGTGTTATTTTTCGTTGTAATTGGGTTTTTCAAGTTGTCGATAACTAAACTCCTCCATGCGGACTATAATGAGAAAAATATGGCGAGTCTATAGGTCCCTATTTTCCCTAATAAATTGTTTCTAATAGTGCGGCGCAAGACGTCTTTAATGATATCAGAGTGGCTCTGTCGTGTGTGTTATTAGTCTGTGTACAGTCGGTCACCTTTCCGACTGGGCCACCTAATGGTAATTTCGCTGGGTCTTTCGCTCTGATATTATTAAGATCGCTCACTCCCCCCCACCCTGAATCTTTTGCATATTATGTCCTATAGATGGCGTCGTTAGGTTTGCTGGGAAGGAGAGGGATGGGCTACACGGAGAAGGAGGGAGGGTGGTCGGTGGGTGGGTGTGGGGGGGGGGGTTATTGTGTAGGGAAGGTTGGAAGTGTGTAGGGTGAGGGAGGGGGGTTACGTGAATTATTTCACCAGGTTTACGGTTACCGTTTTATCTCTTGATATTAATTAAGATGTAAATAGTTTTTGCTAGTGAAATCTGGCTTTAAGAAATATTTATTATGAGTAATAATTGTTTGCAAACCAATTTGAAGGGATTGCTAGATTCACTATCTATTTAGTAAGACAGCTCTTTCTCACTCATTCACTCACACTAGCTCTTCATCTATCTATCTATCTATATCTATCCACATTATAGATTAGTCTTTTCCTTAGCTGTTGTACATTTGCTCTTCTTTGGGTTAATGTTGGTCTCTTAATTTTTGTTGAGGTCCCGGGCTGGCCCGTATTGTCGATTTGCGGCATTTGTTTTGGGGCTCCTCATACCTCTCTGTCTCATACCTTTTTTTTCAAATACAGCATTATGTGTAGCATTGTGTTGTTACTTAAAATAAAATAATTGTTCTATGTATTGCATATCCATATCCATCTAGTCGTTATTAGTGAAATGCCCATACCATAATAACAGCTTTAATAACTGGTCACTTACACCAAAGAATCCTACACTGTTAGAGAAAAATAATGAGGTCATTCAGCAATAAAAGCAGTGTAATATATTTTGATATACTGTAATTATGATATTCGCCAGATGTGTATTTTATGTTTGAGAAGGGGGTTTGGAGAAGAAAAGATATATATATATATATATGACTAATATACAGTATAAAAATATCAGACTTTAAAACTGGTAACTCACTTAGGGGAGGCTGAACCTCGGCTGAGCCCAGAAGTCAAAATTTCAAATTTTGGTGTTCTTTTTCTAAAATGCTTCTTTCAACATAGGAGAATAGCATAGGAGGGAACAAAAAAACATATCGCATCCATAACCCCCCGGGGCGGGGGTTCGCCCACGCCCCCCAAAAACTATTTTTTTTTGCCTTCAGCCACTAAAAAAAAAAAAAAAAATATCTGTGTTTTGTCTAAAGGGCTTCTGTAAGCAATAGAAATGATCATATGAGGGCATAAACACCCATATGACATCCCTAGGCCCCCCCTCTGGGGGCCCCAATATCATGGATTTTGGTAAACAAAATGTGTTTAATATTTATTCAAGTCTACTTACTCACAAAATTTTAATTTAGGTTTCCATAAAACTAATTTGCCCTCTATGACCACGCTGTGATAGAAAACGCTTTCTAGGAGGCCAAACTAATTCATTCTCCCCCAAAATGGATTTTGTTGTGTGACAATCTAAGAATTTTGTGTGCCAGCGATCATATATTGGCACTTCCGAGTCTAACTAAAAAAATTTGTATTACTCAAATTCATTCCCTTTCTAAACACAACAAATAGGGGTATATAGCAACGCCTGTACGTTCTAATAATGGCCGTTTTGCCAAAAAAAAAGGAGATTCGACCTATTTCATGTCGAAATCAGCTGTACCCCAAAAATAATTATATAATATATTTTTTTCAGCACCTTCTATTATTCAATATGGGAAAGCTAGAACGCTACGTTGTAGAGGATGCTTGTAGGATACGCCATGCACAAATTGTGGGAAATTTGAACAATTTTCAGTGACTAGATGATTTTACAAAATAACAAACACCTTTATCATACATATCAACATGGGAAATGCAAACCACTAAAACTTCTCTGGGGCTACATTGAAAGCATATAGCGTTTTCCAATGACATTTTAGTAGGACCTATTCTTCTTATAAGTTATAATGACTTTGAGGTTTGTAGCACTTATATCCGAGCAAATCATACAAATAAAGGGAGGCTGCTCCCCTTAGCATATACATTTGGATATCAATGCAATTATAATTAAACCCTTCAGAGAGAGACCGAGAGGGAAAGGGAGTACGAACTAAATGGACGAATACATCGAAGAGACTTATAATCGAAAGTTTAACTTTAATATCTGTGGATAGAGTATTTATTAATCAAAAGAATAAGTACTCGGTAATGTTTACTCTATATATTTGTCTAAAATAAGACAAAAATGACCCACAGAGCCACTTCACCTATGTAATGCAAATTCCCATTACAAGCAACCCAATTCCTCCATATGACAATCAAAGGTTTGATGTTCTCCACTTCCCTTTACCTAATAAATTGTTTCTCTGTGTATGAAAGAGACAAGAGGCAAAACTACTTATAAACATTTTGACCTCCTATTGTCCCCCTTCCCCCGGTCAGAACAGAATGATTAGTACAGAACCATATTCAAGGTGCACTGGAATGTAACTGCAGGACACGCAAAGCTTGAAACAAAGTTATAGGGTGAATTCCATAGTTTACTTGTTGAGCTGAAAAATTACGGGGAAATTTAAGTTAACTGTTGGCTTTGAATGGTGGGCAGAAAAGTGGTGGGAATGAGTTACAAAGCGGGTGGCCCTCTGTCTCTGCAGAGTGAGAGGTAGACGCTGGGATAGCTGTGAAGAACACTGATTATAATAATGGCATAACAGTAACATACATGCAATGTTCACTATGTGGCGAGATTGTAGACAATATGGTGGAGAAGAGTAGAGATTACATGCCTTTGACTGCACCCTTTCAGAGGCATTTTTCATATGCGAACAATACCTGATACGCATACAACAGTGTCCCTGTACGGAGAAAGAGGCTGTTCGGGGATAAGGGGCTAACAGACGATTGAGCAAACCTAACCACTGGGAAACTTTTTAATCAAGAATGCTAATATGATCTTTCAAAGACACACACACACACACACCCACTTGTGACGCTCACCGCTTCCCCCAGAACCGCATGGCTTACTCGCTAGGACTCGCCAGGGCAGAGAATGTAGCTACAGTCTACCTATCATTGTGTACTTTCCTTCTCGAGAAAGCTTGTCTTGCAGACAGTTCAGAACTGTTCTTTGTTTTCGTCTGTCACAATCCTTTCTATTTTATTTAGTCAATTGAAAGTATTGTGTTGAGTAGTGGAATGATGGGAAGGCGAGCGGGAGAGAGAGAGAGAGCAGGTGGTGTGACTTGGTGGTGAGTGTGGCGCGTGGCGGGCCCCCTTACATAGGCCTCGCGGGATTCGTTGCCTCCTGCCTAACACGGCCTACTAGGCGGGTGCTTACTGGGCGACTGTTGCGCGCCCTCGTGCCATTCCTGCGAACTGGGACTCCACCCATGCGGTCCCTGGAAATATCCTGGTCAGATCCGTCCCAGACAGCATACTCTAAGCATCTCCCTTGAACTGTTCCACACTCTTGTCTTAGAATCTTTCTCTTCTACTGCCTCTATCATTTCCACTACTTCCTCACCTTTTATTAATATCAATTCCCCTCTGGTTCCCTGCATCCACACCTTGAATTGGTTTATATGCTGGATCTCACATTTCTTATGTACTAGGCTAAGGTTGAAGATAGTCATTGTCTTTTTGGGAGATTGTATTGCTCGGACTGTCTCCATCAATCACTAATGTTTCTACAGGGTTAAATAATGCTAGACTAGGGATCAGGTACCTTGCTGTTGGTTTTTTCACTGTGTGTAGGCTATTTTTGAGCTGCACGACACTACGGATTCTGTGGGTTACCTGGGTGGATCTTTTGTCTGTGTACCTTGGAGTTTAGACTGTGTAGTGCGTGAGGGCTGCTTGCCTAATCCACCCAACACTGTTCTAACTCTATTTGCTTTTACTTTTGAGGGTCGCCAGGAGGATACTCAATACTTGTGATCGAGAATCCTCAAGAGAGCACCCCTTCATATTAACGTAATCAGGCCGCACAGACCCAAGGTCCACACTAGGCTAGGAGCTGCCTTGCTCCACCAGAATTCTGTACCTTTGCTCATCCCAGCTAGACTTTATTAACCCGGGTAGACATTAGCTGGATTAGATCATATACTCTTTTATGCATACCCATTATTTCTACACAATCATTTTGAGGTCTAGGTTGCTGTAGAGAGACACAACCAGCATAGACCGGTTTTGTTAATAGGAGTACTACTTTTTCGTGGCGAGCATTATTACTGTTGCACCGCTTATAATATTCTTGTGTCCAATAACATTATAAGTCCAGCCTTTTTGTGTATTTAGCCTACACATGCATTGTCCTGCCTCCTTCTATTTTGTGGTTCGATCTCCGATACGTTGTTCTTAGTAGCATCCGACATTATTCAGAAGATTCCTTGTTCGGTGCTTGAGGACTTTACAACACTTTCTTTCATAAAGGAGTGACAGATATTATTGATTAAAGTAACGTTAAGTAAACCTTCTTCTTGTTTGCATTAGATCACTCTTGTGATTTAATTAAGTTAACTATCTTTTCCTTGTGTAACATAACTAAGCAACCATATGTTATAGGTAATAGGCTGTTTCAGAGAACATCAGCCTATAGTAGAAGCACATAGATACTGAGAGTTAAGATACCCCGCTATCGCAGATATAACTCTGGAGGGTATATGTGTTCTTTGTTCGACGGGATTATATATCAGGGGTTGGATCTAGCGTTTCCGTTGTTGCATTTATGCCAGTCTAGTCCAATGTATAAGAGCCACTGATTTATACGAGACCAGATCGTAACAAATGGCGACCTAGCTCAGGATTTGGTGAACTGACATATAATTGCAGGTTATTGTGCAGATTTTTCTCACAGTTTAGGCAGTGAACATTTGTTGATTTTGTGGAATATTTTTTGAGGACATGCAAGAATTATTTTTTTAGCAAAGTAATATAGCACTTAAGCTGTCTCCGAGAATTTTTTATTGTGAATATTGTGGTATAAGAGTTTGGGGTACTTCTTTTTGTGTATCAAAGTGAAAAATCTTCAGTGAGCATCATGTCTTATAGCGGATCAGTGCAGGAGAAGACACAGTACGTGATGTAGAGCTGAGGAGCAGCAGCATGGGCAGGTTGTTAACTTGGTGAACAGTGAGGAGGATGCAAGGAATTTTTTACAATGGCCTGTTACTTCCGACCGGTTGGTGGGTATGTTACGGTCTCCAGTGCTTAGCCGCAGCTAGTCATGTATGTACTAGTGGCATGACCAAGGATGACCTCATGCGTGTGTGTTTGTGACTGGCGTACGAGGTAGGGTGAGTGCTCAGAGCCCTTTGGCTGAGCCTCCCCTTCACTCGACTCCCAATCCTCCTGTTGGAGTACCGACCCTGAGCACGCTTCCGCAGGAGGGTAGTGACTGGCAGGGTGGTTTGCCCCTGGGGGGATCACCGGTATATTTCTAACATCATTGCATCTCCTCCTCCTCCTCAATCCCGTGGAGTGCTCCTTCAGCTCGAGATGGCAATCAGCAACATCAGACAAGAGAGAGCTAGCTAGATAGAAGAGAGAAAGAGCTAGCTAAGATAGAAGAGAGAAAAGAGCTAGCTAAGATAGAAGAGCTAGCTAGAGATAGAAGAGAAAAAGAGCTGGCTAGGATGCAGCAACAGAGGGAAGCTGAGCTTAGGACTGAACTAGAATCTACAAGATACTGTGCCGACATGGATTTAGAGAAGTCTCGTGTTGAGACGACGGGACAGCGACTCGGTACTGGAAACCGTGCGCATGATCAGTCTCTGTCGCACCTTCTCAAACTGGTCCCTGTATTTGACGAGTCTGGTGTCACAGAGTTTTTCAATAGATTTGAGAAGAAGTGCCGGGAGCATCAGTGGCCTGAAGTTAAGTGGGCGGCCCTTGTGTCCTCTAGACTCGTAGGTAAGGGGCTCAAGGCTTACAATGCACTGCCTTTGGAGTCCTGCATTGTTTATGAGGAGCTCAAGGAGGCTGTCCTGCGGGCATAATATGAGCTACAACCCGAGACATATAGGTTAAAGTTCCGGGGTGTGACTAAGGGGCGAGACAGTACCTTCTTGGAGCACGCCTGGGACCTGTCCGACGCTATGGGAAACTGGCTCAGATCAGAGAAGACAACTACGTTTGATGAGATGAAACAGTTGATGCTTCTAGAGCAGTTTTATAAGTGTACGGGCGGCGACTTGACTTTAAACCTTAAAGAGAAGAATCCAAGAACTCTCGTAGAAGCAGCCGAGATGGCTGATCGTCGGTTGTCACTAATTCGGGGGTGCGGCTCTGCACAGAGAAACGATGTAGGCGTTAAGGAGCGTTACCCTCCCCTTCCCCGGAATATGGACACACATAAATTTAAAAGCAATGACACCAAGACTGATCACAAACCTAGCACCGCCCCGTTTAAGAAGGGTCAGGGGAATTTTACACCTCAGTATAAGTCCAAGGGGAAATTTGAGTGTTATCACTGTCACAAAGAGGGGCACATGGCAAAAGCTTGTCCGAGCAGACCTCCCTCGGCGGCTGTGTCATTGGCTCGCAGCATTGGGGTGTTCCAGAAGTCTTCTGTGTTTGCTGGAGGCATAAGATCAGAGGATGGAGCACCACCAGTGAAGAAGGATCCGGAAGGCTCGAACCCTGTCCGCAATGCCTTTTGCGACCATAGAGGGCATGGCTGCGTGAAGTGGGGGGGCAAGAAGCACGGGGTACAGCTTTTGCGTGACACAGGTGCCTCTCAGACACTCTTGAAGAATTTCACTGGTAGACCCATAAACGCGGCGCGGGTAGTTGTGGTGCAGGGAGTTAATGCAACTAGGTCATACCCGCTTGTTAGAATGGAGCTTGAAGTTGACGGTGTGACTCGCGAACTGGATGTGGGAATCGTGGAGAAATTGCCTGTTGGGGGCGTCGACCTCCTTCTCAGCAATGACTTTGCGGTGCCTGCTTCTAAGGTTTCACCCTTAGTCGTTGCCGAGGAGCCGGCCGACGTGAGTAGGGAGGAACAGGAGGGGGTTGAGAAGTGTCAGGTGCAACCAATGGTGTGTGTTGTAACCAGATCTCTCGCATCCAGGGAGTCACAGCCTAACCAACACTCTTCAAATAAGCGGAGGAACGGTCACGAGAAGGTGCTGAAAGCTGATACGGTGGAGAGTCTAGTACCAGCAGCGCTTCTCGGGGACTCAGTATTAGCACCGTTATTAGAGTCTGGAGAAGCACCACCACCTGTCACTGAGAGTGTAGAGGCAGGGCTTAAAGAGACTCAGAGGCAGCAACGGTATACACGGAGAGAGCAACGGGATGCAAGGTTCGATGTTGGGGGAGGGCATGAGTTGTTTCGCAAACACTTAGACAGGCTAGCTCCCTCAGATATTCGCAAATTGCAGCTAGAAGACCCGGAGGTTCTAAAGTGTAGTGACGGTGCTGTCGAACTTGAGAGTAGAGAAGGAATGTTGCGTAGTCTGGAGTTGGCTGGCCGCAATCTGGTAGGCTGAGATCTCAGGCCCTCATGAAGGACAGGTATGACCACAAGGTGAAACTCAGGAAGTCTCACGTGGGTCAGGAGGTGTTGATACTACTCCCTCTTGTAGGTCACCCCTTATCCGCAAAGTACGCTGGTCCTTATAGGGTAGCAGAGAAGCTCTCGGACTTAGATTACCTGGTGGCCACTCCAGACAGGCGTAAGAGGAATCAGTTATGTCATGTCAACCTGATGAAGGAGTATGTGAGGCGCCCACCTGAGCCTCTCACTGTCCCCGTGATGACTTTCAGCAGTCAAGGTGGAGAAGGAGAACGGGACAGTCATGCGCAGGTGGATGACAACTGGGATTATCATGTTTCTGCAGATCAGTGGGCGGGAAACACGAGACAGCCGGCTCATGAGGCTTTGCAACACCTACCTGAGCAACAGCGTGTGGCTGTCGAGCGCCTATTCTGTTTATACCCTACTGTATTTGAAGAACACCCAGGCCTCACTACTCATTAGGTGCACGACGTTGACGTCGGAGACCACCCACCCTTCAAATCAGTGCCCTATAGGGTGCCCCCTATTAAACTTCCGGCCCTCCGGGCGGAGTTGGAGTATATGTTGTAACAGGGACTGATCGAGAAGGGGGCGGTAAAGTGGACATCTCCCGTAACGCTGCAACCTAAGCCGGATGGCAAGGTGCGCTTCTGTGTTGATTACCGCAGGCTAAACGGCTTGACTCCCACCAACCCATATCCTCTTCCCCGGGTCGATGACTGTGTAGACAAGATTGGCAGGGCCAAGTTCTTGACCAAGGTGGACCTGGTAAAAGGTTACTGGCAGGTGCCTTTGTCTGAACGGGCGAAAGAGGTGTGTGGTTTTGTGGTGGATGGTGCTACATATCGTTGTAATGTCATGCCGTACGGTCTAAAGAACGCACCAGCGACCTTCCAAAGCTTGATGAACGAGTTAGTGGCTGACATTCCGAACTGTACCGTGTACCTGGACGACGTCATTATCTACGATGACGATTTCAAGAGCCACTGTGAACATGTAGAATCCCTATTTAAGAAATTAAGCGAGGCAAACTTGGTGGTCAACCTGGGAAAGTGTGATTTTGTGCGGGCTACCGTGCAGTATCTGGGGTTCATGGTGGGTTTGGGCCAGGTGTGCCCCCCACAGAACAAGATATTGGCTATTAACCACTTCCCCAGGCCGTCCACCAAGAAGCAGATCATGAGGTTTTTGGGTATGATTGGTTACTACCGCCACTTTATAAAGGGCTATTCTACTGTGCTGGCTCCTCTGACGGACCTATTGGCCAAAGATAGAAAGTTTAAGTGGGCGCCTGAGTGTGAGAGGGCTTTTTTGCTAGTAAAACACCTGTTGTGTACTCACCCAATCCTCAGGGCCCCGGACTTTGGCCGACCATTCCAGCTGGCAACTGATGCCAGTGGTGTGGTGGCTGGTGCCGTTCTGATGCAATCAGACGAAGATGGGCTGGAGCACCCAGTCAGTTTCTTCTCAAAAAAGTTCAACTCGGTGCAGAAGAACTATTCAGTAGTTGAGAAGGAACTGCTGGCGATTGTGCTAGCGCTCAGGCACTTTGAGGTGTATGTTCCAGCCTATGGACCAGTTGTGGTGATCTACACTGACCATCGGACCAACTCTCAAGTTCCTGAATCAATTCCATAACCGGAATATGAGGCTGACCAGGTGGTCATTAATGTTGCAGGAATACAACCTAGACATACGCCATATTGCCGGTTCTGAGAATGTGATTGCAGATTGCTTATCGAGGGTGGAAGACCCGGGGTAGATCATCACAAGGGTAGCCTCCTACTTTGGTTTGATTAGTATGTTTACGTCTGGTGCTTGTTGGCTCGCATGGGTAGCCCAGCGTATTGGGTCGTAAAGTAGGAGTTGCTGTGTTGGTATAGAAGAAAAAACTAGGCTGCCCCTGTAGTGCAGCCACCATAAACATATTAAAAATATAAAAATCCTATAAAAACTCTTTCTTTGATAGTTAAATTTTGTTTAAGTATGTTATAGCAGAAATTCTGAGTTGTACTCCTCTCAGAAGGCTGGGCTAGTGAAGCTCGCTCTTATGAGCATAACTATGTAATTTAATCTATTGTGTTGGGCGGGGTTGTTCATTTTTATAATGTATTATTTTGAAGAGAACTGTGCTTTACATTTCATTGTCGCTGGGTGACTAGGAGTGGCGAATTTTGTATGGGTTCTGCGTGTCAGATTTAGAGCTCATAGTTGGAGCCTCTTAAAAATCTTGGGTGGGGTGTGACGCTCACCGCTTCCCCCAGAACCGCATGGCTTACTCGCTAGGATTCGCCAGGGCAGAGAATGTAGCTACAGTCTACCTATCATTGTGTACTTTCCTTCTCGAGAAAGCTTGTGTTGCAGACAGTTCAGAACTGTTCTTTGTTTTCGTCTGTCACAATCCTTTCTATTTTATTTAGTCAATTGAAAGTATTGTGTTGAGTAGTGGAATAATGGGAAGGCGAGCGGGAGAGAGAGAGAGAGAGAGAGACCAGGTGGTGTGACTTGGTGGTAAGTGTGGCGCGTGGCGGGCCCCCTTACATAGGCCACGCGGGATTCTTACTGGGCGACTGTCGCGCACCCTCATGCCATTCCTGCAAACTGGGACTCCACCCATGCGGTCCCTGGATATATCCTGGTCAGATCCGTCCCAGACAGCATACTCTAAGCATCTCCCTTGAACTGTTCCACACTCTTGTCTTAGAATCTTTCTCTTCTACTGCCTCTATCATTTCCACTACTTCCTCACCTTTTATTGATATCAATTCCCCTCTGGTTCCCTGCATCCACACCTTGAATTGGTGGCCAGACTGTATAATATGCTGGATCTCACATTTTTTATGTACTAGGCTAAGGTTGAAGATAGTCATTGTCTTTTTGGGAGATTGTATTGCTCGGACTGTCTCCATCAATCACTAATGTTTCTACAGGGTTAAATAATGCTAGACTAGGGATCAGGTATCTTGCTGTTGGTGTTTTCACTGTGTGTAGGCTACTTTTGAGCTGCACGACACTACAGATTCTGTGGGTTACCTGGGTGGATCTTTTGTCTGTGTACCTTGGAGTTTAGACTGTGTAGTGCGTGAGGGCTGCTTGCCTAATCCACCCAACACTGTTCTAACTCTATTTGCTTTTACTTTTGAGGGTCGCCAGGAGGATACTCGATACTTGTGATCGAGAATCCTCAAGAGAGCACCCCTTCATATTAACGTAATCAGGCCTCACAGACCCAAGGTCCACACTAGGCTAGGAGCTGCCTTGCTCCACCAGAATTCTGTACCTTTGCTCATCCCAGCTAGACTTTATTAACCCGGGTAGACATTAGCTGGATTAGATCATATATTCTTTTATGCATACCCATTATTTCTACACAATCATTTTGAGGTCTAGGTTGCTGTAGAGAGACACAACCAGCATAGACCGGTTTTGTTAATAGGAGTACTACTTTTTCGTGGCGAGCATTATTACTGTTGCACCGCTTATAATATTCTTGTGTCCAATAACATTATAGGTCCAGCCTTTTTGTGTATTTAGCCTACACGTGCGTGTCCTGCCTCCTGCTATTTTGTGGTTCCATCTCCGATACGTTCTTCTTAGTAGCATCCGACATTATTCAGAAGATTCCTTGTTCGGTGCTTGAGGACTTTACAACACTTTCTTTCATAAAGGAGTGACAGATATTATTGATTAAAGTAACGTTAAGTAAACCTTTTTCTTGTTTGCATTAGATCACTCTTGTGATTTAATTAAGTTAACTATCTTTTCCTTGTGTACCATAACTAAGCAACCATATGTTATAGGTAATAGGCTGTTTCAGAGAACATCAGCCTATAGTAGAAGCACATAGATACTGAGAGTTAAGATACCCCGCTATCGCAGATATAACTCTGGAGGGTATATGTGTTCTTTGTTCGACGGGATTATATATCAGGGGTTGGATCTAGCGTTTCCGTTGTTGCATTTATGCCAGTCTAGTCCAATGTATAAGAGCCACTGATTTATACGAGACCCGATCGTAACACACTTGTGTTTTGATAAACACTAATGTTTCACTGCATGCACGCGCATATCAGAATATATTTTGGCTCTAGGTATCTCTCTCTCTCTCTCTCTCTCTCTGTAGGAATAGTGGTTTGGCAGGAGAGTCACAGGGACCGCACTTTCTACCAATTATTATCTTTCGCAACTAACTCAGCGTGTTACAGGTTGCCAGGATAGCTCATGAAAAAGATATATGCACTGATATTTTAACAACCAATCATGTTACGACTTATACCTATTGGCTTCTGGAAGAGAAAAACATGCATAGGAACTACTTAAGATATACTGAAATTTAACAACCACGCTAGGCCTGAAGAGACCATAATTATATCACAACTGGTATAAAGAGGATGGCCGCAACCTCCTCCACGTGGCAGCTGTATGTATGTGTGTGTGTGTGTGTGTGTGTGTGTGTGTGTGTGTGTGTGTGTGTTGGGTTTAAATGACGATATAACTATGTTAACGTTAAATATTACATTATTAAGTCTATGCAAGGGTAATTATATATTATGTGCAGTAAAATGTATAAGTTAGATAAGAGACTGTCACCCTATATAATTATTAATAACTATATGCATAATCATAAACCGAGTGCACTGTGAGTGATGCCAGATAATATCTGTAGGACGGTGACTCCGAGAACCATTAGTTTGTAAGACCCTGTTGGGTATTGTTAAGGTGTCCATTATATGGGCTGCTGGATCACTATACTCTGTTTCATCGACGCTGAAGTGAGAACGGCTCACCTAGATGTCAACAAGTCTAGCTGATTAGCTCATGCGACCGTGTTCAATGTCTCGTCTTTTAGTAATTATCAATTCTTTAAGGTTTAAATAATCACGGTCGCACAAGTCAATCAGCTGGAACTATTAACATCTACGTGGTCGCTGAAACAGTAGTCATTAGTATATAACAGACAGCACCTTGTCATGCTAATGCTACCACAGAAAGTGTAACAGGCAGTCAGACAGTCAGTAGCCAACCCTTCATTCCCGTTAATTGGATGGGGAGGATTAGCAAGGGACGTTAGAAAGGGAACAATGATGACCGGGAGAAAATTAATACAATAAACACCTGCCAAAGCAAGTATTCTAACATTCGGAACAACATTCACCAGGCCTCAATAATATTGACTTCACCTCAGATGATATACACTTCCACAACAAAGTCTTCACAACATCGGGGATGATGATCTTCCAGGTTTGTCAATTAAAAGGTTACAAATACCTTCATATGTTCTTCCTAACAAAGTTCCTCCATTGATTCCTGTAACAACAATCGCATATAATATCCATGTTAATAGTTCATGCATCGACCATGAACCTCCCGACCGTGGTTCCCCTTCATTGTTTTGGCTACAATCATGCATTTTATAGAGGCTAGTGCTTGATTATTTCATTCAGCACTGGAGCTACGGCAGTCGAGTGGCAAGCACGCTCACGTGTGAATCTGCTTGACCAGGGTTCGATCCCAGCCAAGGCATACATATTTAGTGGGTGTGAAACTCATGTGTCTGAAGCAACTGCCAGCAGCCCCTTCTTTGTATCCTCCTACTTTCTCTATCCTAGTTTCAAAGCCAAAGGCGGATGTTGTGCGTACCTGCACAACAAACTCACTTGCTCTCATATTTTAGATTTTAGCTCCTCTGAATTCTCAACTTTATGGCTCAATCTTTCCTGTCATTATCATATTATATAGATAGATAACGGAATTAAATTGCAGAAACAATTTAATAACAAACTAGAAGAAAGTACATTTAACGTTACGTTAATTAATACAACTAATCACCCCTGCGTGAAAGAAGGTGAAAGCAAACAGTCCTCAAAACATCGTACAGGTAGACAAGATGCAGGTTTCTAAACTGCATGCGGCTACTGTAGGATCTGATGCTTAGCAAAGAAAGTAAGTTACGGATTTAGAGAACTCTTAACTCATAAGCAGGAATAAATACTAGTGATAGGCCATAGAGTGTATAATGGCATAGGTATAATTAAATAAAGGCAGCAACTCGCAACATAACCACATACAGGTGTGCTTCTCACTCTTAGTCAGGCAAGCCTGCTCGGACAGAGTCTCTAAGCCACACCCTGACTCCCAATGCTCACAACAACGGTAAGACGTGCTAGCGCAGTGCTGAGTGGACTAGGCAAGGGCCCTCACACAACACAACACTAGACACACAGGGACACAGACAAGAAAATGCCCCCAGACTCCCACGGGTATCCTAGTAAAGTCGTGCGGGTCCACAGGACTCCCACCAGCAGACTTTACTTAAAGGATCGCAAAAAGCCTCCCCTCCGGTCTAGCCCCTGCTCACCTGCCACAAGAACACACTAGCAAGCATGAAACCACCAAATATGAGACAACAAAATAGCTTCCTAGGTCTCATTAACAATTACATCTCTGCATAAGGCCCAAAATCCTATCTAGTTATCTGAGAGCTCGTCGTTAATACAATAATAGATATAAGGTCTATCAAGGGGATGGGATAATTAAATAGATTGGTGAAGTAGTGGAAGGAAGGTATACAAAGTAAGAGAGAAAGTTTCTAAGTGGGGTTGAGAGGGATAGATATCAAGGGGGTCCGAAGGGTACGACAGTGAGGTGAGCTCTGAGTCTTGAATCTGTCTGGACCCCACCCTAGGCATGCGAAATACATCCCATGCTTGGCAACACTCAACACCGTTGCCGGGTCAAAATCCTCTACCCCTTGCGTGAGTCGAAACTAAGCCTAACGTTGCGATCAAATTGGCAACATCAGGCTCGTCCCAAGCTAGACTCTCCACGCCCGCGCGAAGCAACGTCCCCCAGCCGGTCTCTCTCTCCCGCTCGTCTCCTCCCACTCTCACTAGACTTACATCTTATATATTATAATGAAACAATCAACTATCGAGAATAAAATATACTAAGATGCGTTGGTTAAGAATAAGGGCAGCTTCAAGCTGTGAAACAGCATAAGAATATCCCAGACATTAGTTACATTGTCGTAGGATATATACTAAGGAAAAGCCGGCCGGCCGGCTGCCGCCAGCCGGCTGCCGCCAGCCGGTTTCTAAACGGCTGGGCAGCCGACACGCGCGCATGCCCGCACGTGGCTACTATGCAGGAGCGTCACACCTCCCCCAAGATATAAGACCCTTGACTAAGTTCTTCATATCTAACAGAAAGCTTCGCATAGTACCACACACTGTTGCAACACAAGGCACTATATATAAAAAAAAAAAAAAAGACTGTTGCGCTCCACCGAGCAAGTTCAACTAACTTAGCGACAATAAGCGAAAACATTCAACTTAGATACTGCTACAACATCTTATACAAAATTCTACACGTTATAAAAAAAAATAGTTTTTATAAGGTTTTTTGCTTTTTTAATTTGTTTATGGCGGCTGCACTTACAGGGGCAAGCCTATTTTACTCCACTCTCAACACACACTGACTGAACGGCGAGGGTTCTCCTGCAAACTAACCCTCCCGTGACAAACAATCAGCCAAAACATTATCAGTGCCCTTAGCATGCCACACATCCAACTTGTGTCCCGGCAGCAAAACAACACCTGGCACTGATAAACTGCCCAGTTCATCACAAGACTGGCATTTCTCTTCGCTCTTTCCGGCAACGAGGCCTGCCAATAACCTTTCACTAGTTCTACCTTCGTGATAGGCGATGCAGCCCCGAGGCGGTCTATGGTGTCGTCAACTCTCGATAAGGTATAGGCGTCTGTCAGGGATAATGCACACACACTCTCGCAATCAACACACTCACTGATCTTGCCACTTAACACCGGTTGCAAAGTTACAGGCAACGACCACTCACGACATTCCTTATCCCTCAGACACTTCGTCAACACGTAATCCAGCTCTCCTTGCACCACAGGCTGTCGAGCAGGATTTATACGGTAGGGAGCCAATTTGAACCTTGCACTGTCTCCAGCCTCCATGTCGGATTCTACTTCGTACATCAGGCCTGGAGAATGAACACACATGCGAAAGTACTGCCATAGACTAGTAAACAACTGCCTTGCACTGTCTCCACGAACAACATGCCTAGTGCCCTCCCACAACCCAGCCGAGACCGCAACTTCTAACCTGTAGTCTCCCTCCTTCTCCACCTTCGTCCCTAGAACAGCCAGGTCATGAGAGGGACAATCAGTACCACCTGTGCAGTCACTCCCATAGTTCATTATTGCTAAGGCTTCCCCGCCGATACCGTACATGCACACCCCCGCATTTCTTACGACTACATCTGCCTGCGCAGCATCACTGCTTTTAGCGACATGAACAGATACAGTCGGTCTATGGTAGGGCTGTTGCAATTGACTAGAGCAGCATTGGGAGGCTATGCGACGACTGGGCACTTCTATGCCACAGCCAACCTCACCAATCTCCTCAAAGTCCTCCTTTTGACCACCACCCTTGGCAGCCATGGATCGACCCTGACCTGGCAACCATGCCAAAGCCTCGTCGCCCACCTTGACCCACCGAAACAACGAGGCTAACGGTCTTTCAACATTCACGTGACCTGCACGCGGAACATCTTGCACCACCCAAGTTGTGAGGCTCAGGGGCTCGGCACGACCAGTGGGGTATGAACCGAGCTGGTGCTGGAGCGCTGCACACTGCTGCTCAGGCAGGTGCTCTAGCGCTTCCACAGCCACCAGACTCGTGTCCCCCGCCCACTGCTCCGCCGAGACATGACAATCCCTACTCTCCTCCACCTGTGCCCTACTGCCCCCCTCTCCTTCTCCACCTTGGCCGCTGCAGACCAACGCAGGGACAGTAGGCTGCTCAGGTGGTTGCCTCACAAACTCCTCCAACAGGTTCACATGACTTGTTTCCCCGTCCTCGTGTTTGATCTCGACAGCACCATTACTACACTTCTGAACTTCCGGATCCTCCAACTGCAGTTTACAAATATCTGAGGGAACCAACCTGTCTAGATGCTTCCGAAGCAACCCAAGTCCTCCCCCAATATCAAACTGAGCAACCCTTTTTTCTCTCCGTGTGTAACGTTGCTGCCTCGGAGTCTCTTCCTGCCCTACCTCCTCACTAGCTGTGACAGGTCCTGGGGCCTCTCCAGACTCTAACATAGGTGCCAATAATGAGTCACCAAGAAACACTGCCGGCTCAAAACTCTCCAATTAACCAACACTTCCCGTTTTCTTGTGACCTTTCCTCCGCGGTTTGATAGACTGAGGTGGTGGCTGCAAGGCTCCGGATGTCTGAGAACGCGTCACAACACACGCCATGGTTTGTACGCTACACTTCTCAACCCACTCCTGTTCCTCCCTACTAACGTCGGCCGCCTTCTTGGCAACGACCAAGGGTGAAACCTTAGAAGCAGGCACCGGAAAGTCGTTGCCGAGGAGGAGGTCGACGCCCCCAACAGGCAAGTTCTCTACAATTCCGACATCCAGCTCCTTCGCCAAACCACCCACCTCCAGCTCCATCCGCACCAGCGGGTAGGACTTCGTAGCATTGATCCCCTGAACTACCACCACCCGAGCAGCGTTAATCGGCCTACCAGTAAAGTTCTTTAACAAGGTCTGAGAAGCCCCCGTATCACGCAATAGCTTAACTCCTCGCCTTTCGCCAGCCCACCTCACAAAACCATGCCCTCTATGACCCCCAAAGACGTCGCGGACAGGGTTCGAGCCTTCCGGACTCTTGAACACAGGCTGTGTCCCAACCTCTGACGAACTACCCTTGGCAAACTCAGAAGATATAGGCGACACCCCTATGCTGCGGGCCAATGACACAACCTTGTTTGGTGGCTTGTTCGGACAAGCATTTGCAAAGTGACCCTCCTTGTGACATGCAAAGCACTCTTTACTCTTTGGTTTCCCTTGGGAGTGGGAGGTACCATTAGACTTCTTATACGGGACGGTATTTGGTTTATGTTCAGTTTTATTGTCAGTGCTACATGGTTTTGTGTATTTATGTGAATCAAAATTCTTGGGAGGGGGAGGGGTACGATCCTTTGCACCCGACTCACTCCTACCTGCTGCTTCGCGCCCTCGAATTAATGACAGTCGGAGGTCAGCCATTTCTGCTGCCTCCTGGAGAGTTCTAGGATTTTTTTCCTTTATATTTAATGTTAAGTCCCCGCCTGTGCACTTAAAGAACTGCTCCAAGAGAACCAGCTCACTCAACTCCTCAAAAGTAGCTGCCCTCTCAGAACGCAGCCAATGTCGTAGTGCATCAGACAAGTCCCGGGCGTGTTCTAGGAAGGTACTATCCTTGCCCTTAGTAACACCCCGAAACTTCAAGCAGTAAGTTTCTGGTTGTAACTCATAGGCCCGTAGCACAGCCTTCTTTAGCTCATCATAAACTAAACAGGACTCTAAAGGTAGTGCATCATACGTTTTTAGCCCCTTTCCTAGGAGTCTTGATGAAACTAATGCTGCCCACTTTTCCTGAGGCCACTGGTGTTCCTGACACTTCTTCTCAAATCGCATAAAAAACTCAGTCACACATGATTCATCGAACACAGGAACTAGTTTAAGCAGGTGCGACAATGATTGGTCCCGATGTCCTGTTACCTCCCCCAATATTTCGCCCTGTTACCTCCACTCGAGATCTCTCCAGCTCCCTGTCAGCCCGATACCTAGTAGACTCTGCCTGCAGTTCAGCCTCTCGTATAGCTGTTCTCTCTGCGGCCTCAGCCTGCACACTAGCCTGTCTCTCGGCAGCCTCAACCTTGGCCATCTCAAGCCGAAACAACAAATCTGGAGTTAACCCTTGAGGAGGGGAAGGTGCATTTAATGGAGAGGGTCCCTGTGATTGAATTCCACGCTGCCATTGACCATCAACTTGGGGGTATGTACTAAATTCAGGCACCCTGACGTTTGATACGGGGGTAGAGTGGAGGGGAGGCTGGGGACCGGGGCCCCCAGTCGCCTCTCCACACAGGTCTCTCCTTTCTAAACCCAATATGAAAGTCCTTAGCTGATCTTTCCTCATGCCACTTAAACCCTGGTGACCCTGAAGACCTGCCACACACTTTAAGCCATACTTATTCAGCTTCAACACCCTGGCAGCGGTAAGGGGCACCTCTAAAAATCTTCTAGCACCCTCCTCGCTATCGACTAGCCACTCCACAGGTCTTTCTCCCTCCGAGCCTGTATCGTGACCTGACCCACCACTGTGTTCTGATGTATTAGACATGTTTGTGTACTGCAGTAATTATCACGGTTATAGAATGTGCCTTATCTCCTATGCAATAATGTATATACTAATGTTATTTAACACCTTACGAGCGGCCTATGCGGTTTATTTATGTGTACCGCCCAGCGGGGTGTTTTTAGCCAAAATAGGGCTGTTTACGTGATCATTTTCATGCCTAAATAAGACCCAGAACGTAAAACAAGTATCTATCCCTGAAAGGCCATAAACAGAGCTTTCGAATGACACCATAACGATCCTTGTATGATGGATAGTTTTCTTGCAATAACCGTGCAACGCGAGTGCAAAAAGCAGGTAATTCGGTACTTTCGGTACATAATTGAGTATGTAGCGAGTGAGAGAGGGAGGAGGGAGCTGAGATTTGTGTCAGTAGGTTCGCCGCGGTGGTCTGGAGCAGTCATACTCTCGCTAGTCTCCTGCCACCACTTGTCTCTCTCTCTCAGCCACATTACGTGCTGAAATTGCCACTCGAGTTATGTCGAGCGCCGCCACATAGTCCAGCTTTATTTAACTCGACTTAAGTGGTGAGCCGCTTTTTAAGGGTTAAAGTCTTTAATGTGTTATATTGGTTGCTCCAAAAAAAAAAAAACTATGTCCA
The DNA here is from genome assembly GCA_032716605.1 of Paralithodes platypus. Taxonomy (NCBI): domain Eukaryota; kingdom Metazoa; phylum Arthropoda; class Malacostraca; order Decapoda; family Lithodidae; genus Paralithodes; species Paralithodes platypus. The sequence goes on along the minus strand of CM064578.1, from coordinate 32,773,805 downwards.
CTGTATTCCTCTAATCATAAGGAATCTCAAAACAAATGACCACTATATTCCTCTGTTCAGTAAATCCTATGCAAGGTCGCCATTTGTTACGTCCTGGGATATATAAACACTGGGCTCTTTCTATTGGACTAGGTATGCGGCGACAAGCAACAACGGAAAACGCTAGATCCAACCCTTATCTATAAACCCAGGCAACAAACCACCCTAAACCGTCAAGAGTCCTGCCTGGACAACAAGGTATCCTATGACTCGGTTACAGGGTGCACGCACTATAGACTGCTGATAGTCAAGCAGGCTATATAAAAGATCACACAATTAAGTTGACTTAAAGCTTCAAGGAAAAGATAGATAACGGAATTAAATTGCAGAAACAATTTAATAACAAACTAGAAGAAAGTACATTTAACGTTACGTTAATTAATACAACTAATCACCCCTGCGTGAAAGAAGGTGAAAGCAAACAGTCCTCAAAACATCGTACAGGTAGACAAGATGCAGGTTTCTAAACTGCATGCGGCTACTGTAGGATCTGATGCTTAGCAAAGAAAGTAAGTTACGGATTTAGAGAACTCTTAACTCATAAGCAGGAATAAATACTAGTGATAGGCCATAGAGTGTATAATGGCATAGGTATAATTAAGTAAAGGCAGCAACTCGCAACATAACCACATACAGGTGTGCTTCTCACTCTTAGTCAGGCAAGCCTGCTCGGACAGAGTCTCTACGCCACAACCTGACTCCCAATGCTCACAACAACGGTAAACTGTGGCACAATAACAAGCATGCAGAAATAATAAACCCCTAGCTGTTAATCTGCCAGGTGGCAGAGGTCTTGCCGGAAGGATATAGGCTTCTGATACCCGGGCTGAGCCACCTGCTCTAGCCTAGGGACGTTCCCAAGTCTGTGCGCCAAATTACTCTAATTGAAAGGGTGCTCTCTTGAGAGACTCAGATCCCAAGTATCTGACTCTCTCCTGGCGACCCTAAAACAAAAGCAAGACGTGCTAGCGCAGTGCTGAGTGGACTAGGCAAGGGCCCTCACACAACACAACACTAGACACACAGGGACACAGACAAGAAAATGCCCCCAGACTCCCACGGGTATCCTAGTAAAGTCGTGCGGGTCCACAGGACTCCCACCAGCAGACTTTACTTAAAGGATCGCAAAAAGCCTCCCCTCCGGTCTAGCCCCTGCTCACCTGCCACAAGAACACACTAGCAAGCATGAAACCACCAAATATGAGACAACAAAATAGCTTCCTAGGTCTCATTAACAATTATATCTCTGCATAAGGCCCAAAATCCTATCTAGTTATCTGAGAGCTCGTCGTTAATACAATAATAGATATAAGGTCTATCAAGGGGATGGGATAATTAAATAGATTGGTGAAGTAGTGGAAGGAAGGTATACAAAGTAAGAGAGAAAGTTTCTAAGTGGGGTTGAGAGGGATAGATATCAAGGGGGTCCGAAGGGTACGACAGTGAGGTGAGCTCTGAGTCTTGAATCTGTCTGGACCCCACCCTAGGCATGCGAAATACATCCCATGCTTGGCAACACTCAACACCGTTGCCGGGTCAAAATCCTCTACCCCTTGCGTGGTGAGTCGAAACTAAGCCTAACGTTGCGATCAAATTGGCAACATCAGGCTCGTCCCAAGCTAGACTCTCCGCGCGAAGCAACGTCCCCCAGCCGGTCTCTCTCTCTCCCGCTCGTCTCCTCCCACTCTCACTAGACTTACATCTTATATATTATAATGAAACAATCAACTATCGAGAATAAAATATACTAAGATGCGTTGGTTAAGAATAAGGGCAGCTTCAAGCTGTGAAACAACATAAGAATATCCCAGACATTAGTTACATTGTCGTAGGATATATACTAAGGAAAAGCCGGCCGCCACCCGGTTTCTAAACGAATGGGCAGCCGACACGCGCGCATGCCCGCACCATACCAAAACAGTTTCTGCATGTATGTATGTTTGTGTGCATACGTGAGCGTTTGTGTATACGGACATGTGCACACTTACTGCATGTTCTTATGTTCCTATATATGTGTGTATATGTATGTGCGCACGTACGTGTATATACGAATGTTCTGTATATGAGAAAGGAAATAAATGCGTATATGTACTGTATATCACTTACTCTCATGGTTATTTTATGATAATTTGTATTCTGCACATGCATCATTATTGTATTTATTTATTTTGTTTGTAAACTAAGCTTACCATCCTCATATCTGTACATCTCATGTTCATCCACTAAATTGTAAAATGTGTATTTTCAGCTCATGAGGCTGCCATTCTTTAATAAACCGTTTATTATTATTATTATTATTATTATTACGTGGCTACTATGCAGGAGCGTCACAGAAGCCACCAAAATGTCTAATTTTTACTCTGGTTTAGGTTTACTGAGAAGTTCAGCACCAGAGCATCCTGGTCTGGTAAGCTGCAGCCATGTTGGCAGTGATTACCAGTCCAGCGTGGTGGCTAGAATAGCAAGTGTAAAGCAAAGCCAAGAGTTCCTCTACACTCCAAACTGTGCTAGCTACTCTAACTGAACCTCTAATCTACAATATGCCCATTATATATTATGGCCTCTAACACTCCCTTCGGGATTTTATCTGCAAAATGGAATTTGTGACGGGATTGCAACATTTGAACCATCTCGGATTATGATGATCAACTGCTAATATAGTTTTGAGATCTTTGGTGGCTGATAATTCATAAGTAGGTCTATCTGAATTACAAGCAACGGCATGATCAGCTGTGATGTTAAGGGGAGGTATTTAGTTTGTTCCCTAGACCTCCATCAACCTTAAAATTACACCCCCTCGAGTCCCTTTCAAGATAAATTTGTACATTTTTCGGTAGAAAAATTTCCCGGCCGAAGGCCGGTTCCTCTTAAATTACAGGCTCGCTTTCGCTCGCAAGGATAAAATAGACACTGAATTGCACGAAAGGTCTTAATATAGGGTGAAAGTTCTTAAAATCGCTAAACTAATGGGGCAAACGTTTTATAATACAAAAAGCAATGGGGCTAAACATGAGGGAGAAAGGTGTCAAGAAAACAATCCCTCAAGTGGAGACCTCCCCTTAAAGCACAATACTGGACTGGCTGCTGTAATGGGAAGGTAGCTATGGCGATCTCATTCCTAGCTACTTCAGTTGTGGGGATTTCACCTGCTGATGAGTGTATACTGGTGTTGGGCTTGAAGCACTAATTGTACTTCATCTTTTTTACTAAGATGCATTCTCCTGCTGACAGAGTGGTTTAAAAAAGAAAGAACTGTTGTATGGGAAACCTAGAATTCTTTTAGAAACACTGTCACTCCCTAGATCCACCCATGAACCTGGACAACTGAATTGATGTTTCTAGTAATATAAGGGTTGGGCATGAGAACTATTGTCAGTCTTCATGGATCTGTACTAGGAATGCTGGTGATCCGGGGCGGAGAATTGACTACACCTTTGTTACAGAATCCTTCAGAACTGTGCTGCATCTTCTGAGGATAAAGAATTGGCTCGTATTGATTTAATATGTAGAAAGGTATTTTGTATCAAATAGTTTATTTTCCTTTTGGGAGAGATTAGAAAAATTATGATAGGATTTAGTGTCTTAAAGTGTAATTTTCTAGATCTACTAGATCACCTAGATGTGTGTGAATTTGTGTTTTGTCTGTGTTTGTTCGTTGCTTTATGTTGTGTTTTGTGTTTTCTCTGTTCTTGCTCTGTGTTGGTGTGTTGGTGGTGTAATGGTTTAGATGCTTATGTTCTGGGTGTGGTGTCCCGAGTTCAAATCCCGGGAGAACCATATGCTTTCATTAGTTTATTCAAGTGCATTGGGGTTTGTAATTGAAGATTAATGTTAACCCCTTCTGTTCCGGCGACGTTTTGTTCATTCTGTTCTAACTATATTTAGACGATTTTTTGCTGTTTAAGAAGGATCTGTGGTAGTAAAAAGGGTTAGGTGAGGCAATTATAAGCCTGTTAATTGCTGGAGGCCCTTTAAAAACTGAATAAAATCATCTAATAGTAGCCAAAATACAAGTAAAAGGACGTCTCCGGTAGAGAAGGGGTTAAGAACGGGGTGTTACTTATTTCTACAATCCAACAGATCTACTGGAGGAGCCTGGTTGGTGGTGGTGGGAGCGAGTGATGGTGGGAGTGTGGATGTTGATGATGTTGGTGATGACCAAGAGCTACGCTGGTAACCTCATGTCCCTGCTGGCTGTCAGGCACATAGATCTGCCCTACGAGACTCTAAGGGAAGTCCTGGACGACCCTCATGTGTCCATCATCATCCCACCTGACTCCGCTGCCCAGGACTATTACAGTGTGAGCAAATAGTATAGCACCCTCGAGGAATAATTATGATGCTTAAGTGGATTTGCAAGAGTTTATTTGTTCAATTTTATTTGTTCAAAAAATGTATGTGGCGCATAAAACTAGAGTAAAAATATATTTAATGCTCGACAGAAACTATACTGTATATATAATACTTGTGAAAATAATGAGAGTTCGACATATTATACATGGAACCGAGGTTCTGTATTGCAATAAAATCCAATAATCTATTTGTTATTAATTTCAAAACACCACCAAACACCTCCAATGAAATTAATGAAAGTATATAATTATGTGATCCAATAATAACGGATTTTATGTTGACTATATATTTTCAGAAAGCAGAGTCGGGCATCTACCGTGAGCTGGGCGACCTATTGGACACCCCCAGAGTGACCTACAGAAGGTTTGGGGGACTTCTTCAGCTCCATAAACACACTGGTCAAGAAGGGAACGCACCTGTTCTTTGAAGTGGAAACCATCTTTAGGATCATGATGGCTCGAGACTATTCCCTCACAGGTATTGTTGGTCACATTAAGGGGAGGTATTTAGTTTGTTCCCTAGACCTCCATCAAGCTTAAAATTACACCCCCTTGAGTCCCTTTCAAGATAAATTTGTAAATTTTTCGGTAGAAAAATTTCCCGGCCGAAGGCCGGTTCCTCTTAACTTACAGGCTCGCTATCGCTCGCTAGGAAAAAATTGACACCTGAATTGCACAAAAGGTCTTACTATGGGGTGAAAGTTCTTAAAATCGATAAACTAATGGGGCAAACGTTTTATAATATCAAAAGCAATGGGCCACCTCTCCACCACCTCTCCGGGTGGTCGGGGGCCGGGGGAGTGCTGGAGCGACCTTGGTGACCCTGGTCTCTGGGTCTTCTCCTGGGTGACCTGGATGTGTGTGAGTTTGTGCTTTTTATCTGTGTTTATTTGTTGTTTTATGGTGTTTTTGTGTTTTCCCTGTTCTTGCTCTGTCTTGAGTCGGCTACCCCCAAAATGGGGATTGGGCCTGAACATATAGATAGATAGAAAAGCAATGGGGCTAAACATGAGGGAGAAAGGGGTCAAGAAAAAAATCCCTCAAGTGGAGATCTCCCCGGGCAACGTTCAATTATTGGTCGATTTCTAAATGTATTTCTTATGTTTCTAGTTTCCTTCCTAGACCTCCATCAAACTTAAAATAACAAAAAACAGGATCACCCTTCAAGATATATTTGTACATTTTTCGGTAGGAAAATGTCCCGGCCTTCCTCCTAAATTACAGGCTCGCTATCGCTCGCCAGGAAAAAATCGACACCTAAATGACACGAAAAGTCTTAATATTGACAAAGAAATGGGGCGAAAGGTCTTAAAATCGCCAAACTAATCGGCCGAACGTCTATAATCTGAAAACTAATGGGACTAAACATGAGGGAGAAGGGTGTCCAGAAAAACGACCCATCTCCCCGTAACATGCATCCACAGCGTGATGTTATGTATGGAAGGCAACCTATAGTCTATTGGTTGTAAGTAGGCGACAAATCATGACCTGTAACATCTGTAATTAAAAAACGACTAGAGTAATCGAGCTAATATTTCTACCATTTGGAAAGAGTCAGTCAAGGAATAGAGGTGGAAACTTACAGCCCATTTGTTCCAGCCCTTTTTGAGTTACAGAGGTTAGAGGTCATGATTTATCGCCTACTTACAGCGAATAGACTATAGTATGATTTACCTTTAACCCCTTCTGTACCGGTGACGTCCTTCTCCTTATATTCTGCAACTATTAGATGATTTTTATTCAGCTTAGGAAGGACGTCTAGCGATTAAAAGGCTACAGTAGACTATCTCAGTTAATCTTTTTAGCTACCACAGATCCCTCCTAAGCTGAATAAAATCGTCTAATAGGTGTCAGAATATGATGAAATAGACGTCACCGGTAACGAAGGGGTAAACATCAAGTAAATAATGCTGCTTGAGATCTATCCTCTTATACCTACACCTACACAGAACGACCTATAATATTATAATATAAACAGTAACAGGACATTAACGGGAGGTTTTTAGCTTGTTTTCTACTCCTCCAACACTCTTAAAATTTAACCCTCTTGACCCTCTTTCAAGATAAATGTGTACATTTTTCGGTAGAAAAATGTCCCGGCTGAAAACCGGTTGCTCTTATATTACAGGCTCGCTATCGCTCGCCAGGATAAAATCGACACGTAAATGGCACGAAAGGTCTTAAAATTGACAGAAATGGGTCGAAAGTTCTTAAAATCGTCAAAATAATGGGGCGAACGTCTTAAAATTATAAAAGCAATGGGGCTAAACATGAGGGAGAAAGGAGTCAAGACAAAATCCCTCAAGTGGAAATCTCCCCTTAATACACTGTTAGCGATACTAGTCAATACCTTGAACACATATGAACGAAGAAAAGTAACTATATAATTATATTAAGGTAACTTAATCATATGAATAATATTCTCGGTCATAATTGATAAATAATATTTAATGATCGTGTCTCTCTTCCTTGAGGTAAATGTGACCTGTATATATCTCGGAGCACCTACCTCACCTACTCTATGGCGATGATGGCCCAGAAGAATAGTCCACTAACACCTGGTGTGGACAGAGGGTAAGTACAGGTAAAGTCGGCCTAATAAGTAATGTCTTGGCACCAAGTATATTTTGATCCATAATTGGTACCTGCAATATCTAAGACTTTATATATTCGCTTTGAGTGAGATATACAAGCACGTTCCTACACTTACCCACCCTATTAAACATCTGACAGACATTAATACAGACCAGAGAAAGCCGAACGAAATGGCAGCTGAAACATGACTTATTAGCGCTACCGTACAATCCTGCAGTGATCAGCGTATACAGTTTAAGGGGGGATGATTCGTTTTTGTGGCCTCCCTTCTCCCTCATGTTTAGCCCCATTGCGTTTGATATTTTAAGATGTTCGACCCATTAGTTTGGCGATTTTTGAACTTTCGCCCCATTTCTGTAAATTTCCACACTTAAGGGGAGACTGGCCGTTTGTTTGGTCTATTAATTCATTTATTCATATATATTTTTAGTTTCCTCCCTAGACCTCCATCAAGCTTAGAAAAACACCCCCTAGACCCCCCTTTAAGATAAATTTGTACATTTTTGGTAGACAAATTTCCCGGCCGAAGGCCGGTTCCTCTTAAAATTGAAGGCTCGCTATCGCTCGCCAGTAAATAATCGACAACTAAATGGCACGAAAGGTCTTAAAATTGACAACGAAATGGGGCGAAAGATGTTAAAATCGCCAAACTAATGGGCCGAACGTCTTATAATCTCAAAACTAGTGGGGCTAAACATTAGGGAGAAGGGGGTCCAGAAACACGGTGTGCCTTCCCTTAACCCCTGTCTGACTCTTCCCAAATGGTAGATATATTACCTTGATTACTGTAGTCCTGTTTTAGTTATAGCAGTTAGTGATCAAGATTACTCGCCAAATTGTAATGCATAATTATACTATGATGAATATACTACTAAATACACTATCTACCAGGGTGCTATGGCTGGTTGAGAGGGGACTGGTAGAGAATTGGTTGAAGTTCTCCCAACCCAACACCACTTCCTGCATCAACCCCCCCCCCCCCCCCCCCCCCAGGACCATTACCGTCAATGCTGTTCTCTCACTCACTAACTTATGGGTAATTATACGATTTCCACTTGAGATATTTGGGGATTTTAAGAACTTGCAACCCCTTTCTGCCAATGTTAAGAACTTTCGTGTCAATTAGGTGTCAATTCTTTCCTGGCGAGCGATAGCGTGCCTGTAATTTAAGAGGAACTACCGAAAAATTTACAAATCTCTCTTGAAGGGGGTTATTTGGGATGTTTTTATATTATACTAGGGTGTTATGGCTGGTTGAGAGGGGACTGATAGATAAGTGGTTAAGGTTCTGTATCAACCCCCCCCCCCCCCCAGAACCATCACCGTCAATGATGTCCTCTCACTCACTATAACTTATGGGCAATTATAAGATTTCCACTTTAGGATTTTTTTCTGGACCTCTTTTTTCCCTCGTGTTTAGCCTCATTGCTTTCTTTTGAGATTTTAAGACGTTCGCTCCATTAGTTTGGGAATTTTAAGAACTTTCACCCCATTTCTGCCAATTTTAAGAACTTTCGTGCCTTTTAGGTGTCGATTTTTTCCTGGCGAGCGATAGCGAGCCTATAATTTAAGAGGAATCGGCCTTCGGCCGAGAAATTTTTCTACCGAAAAATGTACAAATCTATCTCAAAGGGGATTATTTGGGATATTTATATACTACATTAGGGTGTTGTGGCTGGTTGAGAGTAGACTGATAAATAAGTGGTTGAAGTTCTCCCAACCCAACATCTTGCATCATCAACCCCCCCCTCCCCCTCAGAACCATCACCGTCAATGGTGTCCTCTCACCCACTAACTTAGGGGTAATTATAGGCAGTGGCTGTTCTGAAATAAGCTTAACCTTTAACCCCTTCTGTACCGACAGCGTCCTTCTAATTTTATTCTAGCTATATTTAGAGGATTTTGTGGAGTTTAAGAGGGATCTGTGGCAGTATAAAGGGTTAATTTAGATAGTTCAAAGGCTGGTATTTGTTGGAGGCCCTTTTTAAACTGAACAAAACCGTCTATTAGTAGCTAGAAGAAAGTATAAAGAAGTCGCCGGTACAGATGGGGTTAAAACGCGAAATTGCCCTATGAGCCAGGGTAGTTATTTGTGAATTTGTATAGCCTTGGATTCTGACAGATTTCGTTATATTTACGATATAAAGTATTATTATTTTTCAATGTGCTTGTATTTGACATTTATGATGAATATATGAACCTTGAAGAGCGATAAAATAACCTGAAAGCATGTGAGTCTCCCAGGATTCGAACCCGGGATACCACATACAGAACTTACACGCTCTAACCATTACACCTGGTTTATATAAGTGCAGGATTGGAAACCTATATTAGTTGATGTTGGGTGTTGTGCTTTCGATTATGGAGTCATATATCCCTGAAATATTTTATGATGGAGAGAGAGAGAGAGAGAGAGAGAGAGAGAGAGAGAGAGAGAGAGAGAGAGAGAGAGAGAGAGAGAGAGAGAGAGAATAATAACATACTGTATGTCTACCTCTCTACAGGGAATGTTCGTCGTCCTCGTGGGTGGCATCGTCCTCAGCCTGGTCACATTTATCGCAGAAGTTGTGAGTTTTTATGTGTAGGCGAAACACTATACCCTATTCGTTATATATAGGCGAAACATTTAGACCGCTAACCACTTTAAGGGGGTACTACTCGCTTTTTTCTGGACCCTCTTAGTTTTGAGGTTTTATGACGTTCGTTCCGTTAGTTCGGCGATTTTGAGACCTTTCGCCCCATTCTTTTGTCAATATTTAGACCTTTCGTGTCATTTAGGTATTGATTTTTTCCTGGCGAGCGATAACGAGCGTGTAATTTTGGAAGGAACCGGCCTATGGCCGGGCCATTTTTCTACCGAAAAATGTACAAATATATCTTGATAGGGGGTCTAGGGGGTGTTTTTGTAAGCTTGATGGAGGTCTAGTAAGGAAACTAACAAATACAGTTAATAAACAAATATGTAGACCAAAAAAACAAAATACAGTTAATAAACAAATATGTAGACCAAAAAACCAAAATACAGTTAATAAACAAATATGTAGACCAAAAAACCAAAATACAGTTAATAAACAAATATGTAGACCAAAAAAACCAAAATACAGTTAATAAACAAATATGTAGACCAAAAAAACAAAATACAGTTAATAAACAAATATGTAGACCAAAAAAACAAAATACAGTTAATAAACAAATATGTAGACCAAAAAACCAAAATACAGTTAATAAACAAATATGTAGACCAAAAAAACAAAATACAGTTAATAAACAAATATGTAGACCAAAAAACCAAAATACAGTTAATAAACAAATATGTAGACCAAAAAATCAAAATACAGTTAATAAACAAATATGTAGACCAAAAAAAAATAAAAAATAACAAGTATTACCCTCTTAACCGGCTCGCTTGGTGTAGTGACTAGCGTCTCGGACTTCCACCCAGAAGGCCCGGGTTCGCGCCCACGCTCGGCGCATTAAAGATTTTTCACAAGCACGGAGTCGTTACCATCCCTCATGAGCAAAGGGATGGGGTAGTAGTACAGGACCCCAATGGAAATACGCCTAATCGGCCTTATTGAGCTATCCTTAGCTAGCTTAGCATGCGCTAGCTTTAAGAACTATTATTATTATATTATTATTATTATAATTGAAAACCTACTATATTAAATAAGCTAATGTTTCTACCATCAGAGAAGAGTCAGCTAGAGTTAGTTAGTTAGTTAGTTAGTTAAATTAGGACTTCAGAGGCTATGGACCCTTCTGGATTATTAAGCCAGCACACGGTAAGTCAAGAATCGCTTCAGGACTAGAGCCCCTTTTCGAGAACCCCAGTCCCTTGAACCCATTTAGGATAGGAGGATGCATTCATTTACATGCTAAGATTGGTATGCAGGATTCGAAATTGCATAATAATTCGTAGGCTTGTGCTGCATTCTTTAACTGTCTTCGTGGCGCAATGCATAAGTGTGTTGATTTTCGGTGTGAGCGTCCTGGGTTCGAATCCCCGGACTGCCACATGTGTTTGTTAATTTCATTAATCGAGTTTAGGAGTAAAGTTGGTTAGTGGAGAGAACATAATAATTATTAGACTATTGTATTCAGATTGAGAAGGGTATACTGTATAGAAGTCAGAGGGTTAATTGAGATAGGCTTTATCCTTTTGAAGCCCATAGCTCCTTCCATAGTGGTTTCAAATTAATGATAGCCAGAATAAACTGTCAAAATGCGTCATAATTCTCTAGGGATAAATCTCTTAGTTAGACCATGCTAAGTCAGTTATTTATAGAGCATACTATATTATACCTATTGATAATTAATTGACACATACTACGCATATCATAATAAATGTTAACTCAAACCAAGTATATTTTACTACCATTTAAAAAGAGAGAGCTAGAGAGAGAGAGAGAGAGCTAGAAAGAGAGAGAGAGATATTATTTACTTACTACGAGTATTTCTGTGGGGTTCCAAGAATACTTAACCAGTGCAACTATTCCACCAGAAGATATTATTACTAGCCCATCCGATTTTCGGTGTGCAAATTATGCTGCTAAACAAATAAAGAACACAAATACATATATATGTATATACAGTATATTCGTGTGTGTGTGTGTGTGTGTGTGTGTGTGTGTGTGTGTGTGTACACTTTCTTAAGCACAACTCTGCGTATTTGTGATTTAGTAGAACAACACAACAGGCAACAAATGTCAACCCGACGTGAGGGTGTGCTAGTAACCATATGACAACACACACACACACCCACACCCACTCACCTACACACCCACACATCAATAATGCACATCTCTATCGCACCCCTCCCCTACGCTAGTGAAAATACTGTACACAACCATTCTCAGTGTCGTGTAAAATGTATCGCTTAATCCCTTCTGTTCCGACGACATCTTCGTAATTATTGTCTAGCTTTATGTAGACTATTTTATCCAGTTTAACAAGGGCCTTACATATATATACAGGCTTCGAACTATCTCACTTAACCCTTTTTACTACCACAGACCCTTCTGAAAATGCACAAACTCGTCTAAAGATAGCTAGAATAGAATTAAAAAGACATCGCCGGTAGGGGTTAATACTCACTTATGTTTCAACGTTGTGTAAAATATCCCCCACTGTAAGGACATAATGTATAAGCTTTTGGCTGACTGTTGTGTCCAAATGAGGGCCTCACACAATAGGGAAACTATCGGAACAGTCACGAAAACAGTTCCTGTACGGTCGCGCTAATAAGACATGTCTCAGCTGTTCTTGCGTTTGGCTTGCTCAGTGCTGTATTAATGTCTCTCAGATGTTGAATAGGGTGGTCAAGTGTAGGAATAGGTTTGTATATTCCCCTCGAAATTAATAAATTAAGTTTAGGTATTGCTGAAATCAATTATGGATCAAAATATACTTAGTGCCGAGGCATGACTTATTAGAGCGATTGTACATATGTTACTTTTCTCTATCTATGTGTATAGTTGCGACCAAATGGAACATATATAGGTGCGGTGGAGGTTTAGCTAGAATTACTTTAAAGTTTAACCCATAACTAGCGGCGCGCAACATAAGTCGAGTATAATAAATTTGGACTATCTGGCGGCGCTCGACATAGGTCGTGTGGCAATTTCAGCACGTAATGTTGCTGAGAGAGAGAGACAAGTGGTGGCAGGAGAGTAGCGAGCGTATGACTGCTCCAGACCACCGCGGCGAACCTACTGACACGAATCCCACCTCCTCCCTCCCTCTCTCACTCGCTACATACGGAATTGTATGGGGAAAGTGCCGAATTACATGCTTTTTGCACTCGCGTTGCGCGGTTGTTGCAAGAAAACTAGCCATCATAAAAGGATCGTTATGGTGTCATTGGAAAGCTCTGTTTATGTCCTTTCTGGAATAGATACTTATTTTACGCTCTGGGTCTTATTTAGGCATGAAAATGATCACGTAAAAAGACCTATTTTGGCTAAAAACACCCCGCTGGGCGGTACATATAAATAAACCGCTAGCCCGCTAATATAGTGTTAAAGGTAAATTTCAAGAGTTTGCCTATTTGCAGTAACGTTGTTATTAATGAGTGACATAATTAATTCACTATATTATTATAAAATGTATCCTGGTATTGGTCAGTTATGGGCGGCCCTTCCTAGTTCTTGTACAGTCGCGTTAATAAGTGATGTCTCAGCACCAAGTATGTTTTGATCAATAATTGGTATCAGCAATATCTAAGCTTCATTTCTTCATATCGAGCGCAATATACAAACATGTCCCTACACTTACCCACCCTATTCAACATCTGACAGTCATTAATACAGCACAGAGCAAGCCAAACGTAATGACAGCTGGGACATGACTTATTAGCGCGACTGTACATACTTCATATGCTCGCAACTTTACGTTACACTGCAAACAAAGCTAGTTCATACTATCACTAAGTATAGTACTACTTTTTTCAGGCTATTTGAACACATACATTATACAAAGTCTATGTTATCATTAATGTATGACAAATTGTGGAGCTTTATATAATGTTTTAAAATGTATATTTCTTAAATATTTTCCAGTGCTGTTAGTCAATGGGCAATTATATATTCAGTCATTGTTTGGTTTGTTTGTCCGACATTATTTGTGGATTATTGGTATTGTATCATATGTTATTAATATTAACAGATATTGAACAACAAATTAAATATCTCTACTGGGCATTTTTTACTTTTTTCATATACATATATATACAGTATACTGTATATAGTTATGATGTATATATTGCTACTATAATTATCAACTCTGCGAAGCAGAGTGGCATCGCGCAAACAGATCCCGCCATTATACTGTGCACCACCAGCCAGCCTGTCTGTCGTCGTCGTCGTCGTCGTCGTCGTCCGTCTGTCTGTCCGGAAACTCCTCCAAGACCGTTCGATGGATTTTAACCAAATTTCACAGGTATATCCATTTGGTCAATGCGATGGTCAGTCAAATAGGCATTTTCCATTTCACTTAAAGGTTAAGGTCAAAGGTCAAAGTTAAAAATAAGGCTAATATATAATTTTTAGTTTTTACTCAAATGTCTTCATCTTCACTACACAAGTTACTGGTAACCTTAATATTATATTGACCAAATTTTAGGAAAATATTATAAAGAGTAAGGTCATAGGTCAAGGTCAAAGGTCAAAATATGTTTTTCACTAGTATTTCTTATACAAACTGTTAGATTATCACTAGGCTTACCATGTATATTTGGAATACCTAGGCCAAGGTCATACAAAAAACTATACAATTCCATATGAAAGGTCAAGGTCACAGGTCAAGGTCAAATAAAAGGTCAATATGTTATTTTCTTTACTTTTCATGCAAACTTCACAAAATTTGGTGAGATAGTTGCACTTTAAATGACAAGGAAAATAATACATTTGGACACACATATCATAAAGGTCAAGATAAAGGTCAAGGTCAACTATTCTATTAATATATAATGCAACTAACTGATGGGTTTTAATGAAATTAGGCATGCGTATTTGATTTGCCAGGGCAATGTCAATGAAAAAAAAAAAAAATCTTACATAAATGTCCAGTTCACAGGTCAAGGTCAAAGGTCAACTTTTACTATTTCTTTTTCTTTTTACTCAAATGTCTTCATTTTCACAATACAAGTTACTGGCAACCTTGATATCGTATTGCCCAAATCTTAGATACATATTTTGAAGGGTAAGGTCAAAGTTTAAGGTCATAGGTCAAAATGGGTTTTTACTAGTATTTCTTATACTAACTGTTAGATTCTCACTAGGTTTACCATGTATATTCGGAATACCTAGGCCGAGGCCATACAGGAAACTATTCAATACCATATGAAAGACCAAGGTCACAGGTCAAGGTCAAATAAAAGGTCAATATGCTATTTTCTTTACTTTTCATGCAAACTTCACAACATTTGGTGAGATAGCTGCACTCTAAGTGAAAGGGAAAATAATAAATGTTGAGATATATAAAGGTCAAGATCAACTATTCTATTAATATATATGAAACTAACTGATGGGTTTTAATGAAATTAGTCATGCTTATTTGTTTTTCATGGGCAATGTCAATGCAAATAAAAATGTACTCTTACATGAAGGTCAAGGTCGCAAGTCAAGGTCAAAGGTCAACTTTTATTATTTATTAAAAAAGATTACTAAAATTTTGGAAAACTGGCTGTGTTATGGTGTATTTCTTAAATATCATATATATCAAATTTCACATAATATTATAATAGTTAAAGTCAGAGGTCAGGGTCTAAACAAGAGTATTTGTCATTTACCCTAAACTCCTCCTAGACTGTTTAATGTATTGTCACCAAATTATACAGACAAATTCAGTTGGTCAATGCGATGACCAACCAAATATGTGTATTTTATTTTAAGTCAAAGGTCAAAGGTCAAGGTCACAGTATATGAACACTATTTGTAATCAATGTGTTTAATACGAAATACACCATATTCATAATGCTAGTTAATAATTGTATGAACATTGCTGTTAAGCTAACTAAAACCTGGATAAGAAATTCTAAGGTAGAAGGTCAAGGTCAAAGGTCAAGGTTAAAGTTCAAAATATGATTTTTACTAGTATTTCCTATTTAATGTAAGATTCTCATTAGGCATATCATGCATATTCGGAATGCCTAGACCAAGGTCATAAAAGTATGAACGTAATTCCATTTGATAGGTCAAGGTCACAGGTCAACATCAAGTATAAGGTCAATAAGCTAATATCTTTACTATTCATGTAAACTTCACAAAACTCATTGAGACAGTTGTGCTTTTAGGGAAAATTAAAATTTTAATTTTTCAGACATCATGAAGGTCAAGATGAAGGTCAAGGTCAACTATTCCTTTAATACCTCTGAAACTAACTGATAATTGTTAATGGAATTTGACACACTTATTTGATTTTCAAGGGTTACATCAAAGCAAACAAAATATAATATAATATAATATGATCTATATAATATTTTGGGTTGTCTGTGTATGTGTGTGTGTGTTTGTGTTCTTTATGCATTGCCAAATTTTTAAAGCTAGAGCGTTCATACTTGGTATGCATAGTAAGGGGGTCCCTAAGCAGGTTTTAGTGAAAAAAATAGAATTCCCCAGGGTGAAAGGGACGGAGAAAATGGGCGCGAAATAGGAAAAAGGGCCGTTTGGGGCAGAAGGAGGCCTCCGATCGAAAACGTGTATGGAACGAAAGTTGTTCTCAGCCCCCCAAAATGGGGGTACGGATGAGGTCAGATCCAAAATCGGAGGTCATTTAGCGGCAGAAATCGAGTTCGCCGTTTAATGAGGCACAGGGAGGTCGAGGCCGGTGATTATGGTAGTAGTAGTATGTTGATGATTGTGGTAGTAGTGATTGATGATGGTGATTATGGTAGTAGTAGTGGTGGTAGTAGCGATGGTGATTATGGTGAATACCCGGGCAACGCCGGGTACCCCTGCTAGTCCTACATAAAGGTCAAGGTCACAGGCCAAGGTCATAAGTTAACCTTCAGCATAATAAATACTCAATTTTCGATAAGCTGACGACTGTTAGTTGCATCTTACTTAAATATCATATATTTCAATCATATATATATATATATATATATATATATATATATTATAATACTTAAGATTAAAAGTCAAGGTCAAAGAACAAAACAAGAGTTTAATAACAAAAAATAAACTCTTCCTAGACTGTTTAACCCTTTGTGTACCGGTGACGTCTTTTTTATTGTAGTCTAGCTATAATTAGACGATTTTGTGGAGCGTATGAAGGATATGTGGTAGTAAAAAGGGTTAATTAAGATAGTTGAAAGCCTGCTATTTTTATTGAGGCCCTTCATAAACTAAATAAAATCGTCTTAATATCCAGTATGAAATTAATCTAACAGAACTGTACTGAACGGGTTACGTATCGTCACCAAATGTTGCTGGCAAATTCGGTTGGTCAATGCAACGATTGTCTAAACTTTGTGTTTTTTGTTATTCAAAGGTGAATGGTGAAGGTCACAGATTATGGTCACTATTTTTTCTTATATATATTCTAAATTTCAATTACACCATATTCAAAATGCTACAAAATAATATTACGCTGTCCTTATTATAGATAAATATTCCAATGGTTAAGATTCAATGCGATCATAAATTTAATTATATAGGCATACTCCCAGGCGGACATGAACCACCAACAGTCAGGACGAGTGTCTATGTTTTAATCCACTGCACACAAGTATCCTCTATCACGCTGTGGTATAGTGGATTAAAGTATAGGCACTTGTTTTGACTGTCGGTGGTTCAAGTCCGGCTGTGAGTAAAAAAACATTTACTATATATATATATATATATATATATATATATATATATATATATATATATATATATATATATATATATATACCGATATTACCTAAGAGATTCAATACTACTTGCCGAATCCTAGGTAGCAGAGTTGCGTATGCATATTTTTGTTTTTAATGCGAAAACTGCACACCTACTTTATTATTATTATTATTATTATCATTATTAATATTATTGTTAGTAGTAGTAGTAGTAGTAGACTTCGACTTTCGAGCCTAACTGTTGACGAACGTAATGATAGCGTACAAATGGACAGGTTGGGAAGTATAATGTGAATTTCTGTATATTGTTGTCTCGCTTTGAATGTCACTCAAGTCTATAATCAAAGCCTGTACTGAGCGACCGAGCCTGGAATTGCTTCGGTGAAATATTTATGAGCTGTGCCGAGCGAAAGACGTACCGTACTCAACCTTATATTCTTAAGGGAGACCACCTCGCTTGTTTTTTCTTTCTTTCCTCATAATGAAAAGATACATATAGGAGCAAATAAATACGCCCATCCCCCCTTAAGGAGAGGCGAACTGTCTATCAGGGAGGGGCGAACTGTCCGCCAATAAGGGGAGAACTGTCGGCGGGATGAGACAAAAGTTTTACAATTACCCACATTTACTTTCACCTGTCACACTCGCCTTCCTGTCTTGCTTTTCTGTTACGGTCACACACATATACATATACACGTCCACATATATGCATACACATGTACAGTCACGCTAATAAGTCATGGCCCAGCTGGCATTATGTTTGGCTTGCTCTGTGCTGTATTAATGTCAGTCAAATGTTGAATAGGGTGGGTAAGTGTAGGAACATGTTTGTATATTTCACTCGATATGAAGAAATGAAGCTTAGATATTGCTGATACCAATTATCGAGCAAAACATACTTGGTGCTGAGACATCACTTATTAGCGCGATTGTACACTCGACCAAAAAAACAATCTTTACACTGGTGAGCTGTAAATAATCTAGCGTGAACGGAATGAATCGTGTGAAACATACGTCTGTGAGGTATTATCATAAGATTTCGACCCACTTCCAGAATGTTTAGAGCGTTAGTGTTAAGATTGTTTTTTGGTCGAGTGTACAGTAGAAGCTTACATATCATGCATACACGCACTCTCACACATACACACACTGATGTTGGTGTGGGTGTACAGTATGTGTGTGTGTGTGTGTGTGTGTGTTATATGTACAAACCCCAATACTTTGAGATCTGATGTCGCTGAAACTGTGTGTATGTGTGAGTGTATGTATGCCTATAATTATTGTAAGTGTACGGATTGTCAGCGCAATGATGCTTAAGTTGGTATCACACGAGAGCTTTTATAGTCAACATTCCATGATCAACATTTTTCTGGCAACATTGCTGGAATATTTTGCACTGGTATCGGGAAGTAGGCTGATGATAGATGAATTTAGGTAACTGAAATATTTTAGATGTTGACCTCATAAGCTGCCAGACAGTGTTGAGGATAAATGTTGAGGGAAAAAGCGCTCGTGTGATACCGGCTTTAGATATACCGGGCATCGAGTATTTAACATAGTTACTGCAAAATTAAACTTGTGTGCAATTTTCTTTTACCTTGGATCAATAATAGAAAACGACCAACCATTTAAACTTAAGGTTAACTATGTTATTTCAAAATTGTGTTCATAGTTTTGACAATGAAGTGTTGTATGCAGTGTCCGTAGCATACACGATTGATGTTAATTTTGATTACATTATTTGTAATCTAGGTGCGCTGTGGTGCAGTGGTTAGCACGCTCGGCGGAGACGCCCGAGTTCGATTCCCGTACAGGGCGAAGCAGATGGGCGGTGTCCTATAGTCTATTCGCTGTAAGTAAGCGAGAAATCATGACCTCTATCCTCTGTAACTCAAAAAGGGCTGGAGCAAATTGGCTGTAAATGTCCACATCTATTCCTTGACCAACTCTTCCCAAATGGTAGAAATATTAGCTCGATTACTCTAGTAGTTTTTGAGATACAATGATTAGAAGTCATGATTTATCGCCTACTTACAGCAAACAGACTGTAGCTTGTCCGGCACCATATGACCGTGTTTTTGCGGTGCCAAGCTTGTTATCAATCAAATCAAATCTAATCAATCAAATCAATCAATCAAGCCAGGCAGAGTAAAATCCAGTCTTAATTGATGTGGATCCCGAGTACCATGAAAATATGACATGTATGGTATTTGTGTGTGAAATTGTATTTTGTTTTTGTGTGTTCATTATTAAAATATAAAATATAAATACAAATAGGAAAAATGGGGATTGGGCCTGAGCATATAGATAGATAGATAGATAGAGTGTTCATTGTTGTATGTTGTGTTGTCCCTATTTTGGCTCTGTCTTGAGTCGCCCCCCCCCCCCCCCCTCAAAAAAAAAAAAAGGAAAAGTGGGGATTGGGCCTGATTATATAGAATAGATGATATTTGTATTTTTCCATTGTTAGTGCATGCAAAATAACATGTAAACAAATATTTGTTACAATGCATGATGAAGGATTGGTACAAATAAACACGAGTGTAATAACTGTACAATATACTACAACCAAAGTGCTGACAGTATTGCATTAATGGGGGTCACCTGTTTTTGTTTTTATCTTCCTCTCATTTTCTCTCTTTCTCTGACTTGTATCCATTTGGCCCCATTCAGCCAACTGTTTAACCCTTTGGCTGCGGATATGTTTGGGCTATTTAGGTCATATTCTGGCACTCCTGAATGATAAATCAAGCATCTGCATTAAATGAAGTGTATTCTGCCGAAAACTAGGCAAAAATAGCTTCAAAATGACACCAGAATGGACCGTATACCTGGTCTAGTTCACCCGCAGTGATCCCAGTGAAACGCGGGAACCCCGCTATTATGTAACACTCGCTCGCTTGGCTACACTGATGAGAGAGACAGAGAGAGACTCGCCCGAGACACAGCCTAGCTCAGTGAGCCGCTCGGTGCTCTGAGGGTCGGAAGGTCCCACCACTGACACTCGATTCTTACGTTTTTTACAGGCTTTTAAAGCCTGGAAATTGCTGTAACTTGCCAAAACATTCCAGAACGTCACCCGCAGCGAAAGGGAACGTTTAATCCCATTCCTGGCTAGCGATAGTGAGCCAGTCTTGTATGGAGAGATCCGGCTTCGCCGGAGAAATTTTTCTATCTAAAAATGTACAAATTTAGCTTGCTGTCAAAACAAAAATATATATATGCTGGCACGCTACTGCTCGCCAGGAAAATATTGACACCTGGATGGGGGTCAATACCTTTAAACTAAACCCACCTTTAAACTAAAAAATTACATCCCAGAAAAATAACAAAAGTAGTCCTGCCTGAATATTTGAGTTATCTCGCTGTTGATATTGAACTTGCATGAATAACTTCTACATATTCATCAATATTTGTACACACGGAATAACACAATTTTTGAGTTTTATGTGTGTGTGCATGTGTGAGTGTGTGTGTTTGTGTGGATGTGGATGTGTGTACGTATGAGTGGGGTAGAGGGAAAGAGAGTGGGTGTGTTCTGATGCTATGTTATATATACTGTATATATATATATATGGGACTCGTTAGCCTTGGTCGGCAACTCATCTAGGGGAGACAACCTTATACAAATCCGGGTGGATGGGACTCGTCAGCCTTGGTTGGCAACCTGTCTAGGGGAGTAAACCTGATACAAATCCGTACTGCTTACCTAAGGGTAAGGCAGGTTAGTGGATGGATTAGCCGAACACCACTGTAAAAAAAATAGTGCTAACAAGATACACAGAGGGCCTTGGAGTCGGACGGATCCTAAATTGAGTGGTCAATCCTGTAAGTCCTTCACTAAACTGGCTCGGGTTGTCCCTCTCACAGGGAATAGGTCCGCTTGGGGGCATTCTGTGTATGGCCACCCTCGTAAGGGGAGTAAGGCGTCCGGCAATAGATAGATAGATAGATATATATATATATATATATATATATATATATATATATTTTCTTTAATACATACGAGGTTGAAAGAAATGCCAATTTCTGCGTTGGAAATTTTATTATTCAAAGTTTCCAGGTCTCTGATGAGTTTTCGCTGGGTGGCAGGAAGTAGATGAAGGAGATGAGCAAAATTCATGGTGGTACAGGGTTACATAAATGTACATGATGATACAGGATATACGACGTGTTTCACTGGACAACCAGCATTATCAAGTAAGGATGGAATGATATAAAAGGTAAACAGGAAGGGTATATATAGAGGGTGGAGGATCAGAGGAGGCGAAAACTCAGGGGCAAAAGTCTGCTATTGGTAGAGGGGTATTCTAGGAGAGAGGAAGGGAGAACCGCTTCACGCATGCGCACTGGATGCGGGATGGTGGTCGGTTGGTGGGGTCGAAGCTGATTGGCTGCGTGTCGAGGGGCGTGGCCTAAGTTGTGTGGCGCCTGCGGAAGACGAAGCTGAAGGAGGTAGCGCGGGGGGCTGCGTCAAGGGCACCGGCGGGCGAGGGGGGGTGTTAGGTCCTGTAGGAAAGTGCCTTTTGGCAGAAGGAAGGATCTGAAGGTCCAGAGTTTGGTTGTTTGATGTTGGGATGTAAGGCTTGGATATATAAAGCTTCGAGTATAGGTAATCTCCTTGGGTCACTTTCTTTATCGAGTATGGTGGTGTGTTTCTCTAACTCGTTGCGTGTGAGGTGAGGGTGGTTAGGGGTGAGATAGTGGTCTTTGATGGCTCCAGCCTGAAGGTGAAGAGTTAGCCGACGTGAAAGACGAGTCTGCGTCATACCAATATAGGAATGAGGTCCACAGTCCTCATAATTACAGGTATGTTGGTAAATGACGTGATCGTCGGTCATCGGGCTCTTTATCTTGGTGGAGGCTGGTTTGTTGCGGAGAACGAGGTTGAGGTCTTGGTGGATTTGAAATAAATTATTAATTATTGTCTACTGTAGATACGTAGATGACATCTTCGTGCAAATCAAGGACCTCCACGACTATCTAACAATGGACAACTCCCCTTCCTCGACATCCTCGTAGCTCTGAACGACCATGGGTTCAAAACCACCATCTACATTAAACCAACTAACACAGGACAATGCCTCAACGGCGATAGTGAATGCCCCGCCGTTATCTTCTATCCTCCATCTCCGCCTATGTTAGGAGAGCCCTCACGCACTGCTCTACCTGGGCCGACACCCACCAGGATAAGAATATCCCAAGTTTTTAGTAAATAACGGATACTCCAACTCCGACATCTCCAGCACCATCAACCACCATCTTGAAAAATGGTACACCCAAAGCCCTCCCAACATTGACCCCCCCAATGAAATTAAGATCTTCTACCGCAATTACATGTCCTCTGAACACAAAAATGATGAGGCCGTCTTAAAAGAAATAATCTCCAAGCATGTCCACCCAACCAACCCGGAAAACAAAATCAAATTAATAATTTATTTCAAATCCCCCAAGACCTCCAACCTCGTTCTCCGCAACAAACCAGCCTCCACCAAGATAAAGAGCCCGATGACCAACGATCACGTCATTTACCAACATACCTGTAATTATGAGGACTGTGGACCTCATTCCTATATTGGTATGACGCAGACTCGTATTTCACGTCGGCTAACTCTTCACCTTCAGGCTGGAGCCATCAAAGACCACTATCTCACCCCTAACCACCCTCACCTCACACGCAACGAGTTAGAGAAACACACCACCATACTCGATAAAGAAAGTGACCCAAGGAGATTACCTATACTCGAAGCTTTATATATCCAAGCCTTACATCCCAACATCAACAACCAAACTCTGGACCTTCAGATCCTTCCTTCTGCCAAAAGGCACTTTCCTACAGGACCTAACACCCCCCCTCGCCCCCCGGTGCCCTTGACGCAGCCGCCCGCGCTACCTCCTTCAGCTTCGTCTTCCGCAGGCGCCACACAACTTAGGCTACGCCCCTCGACACGCAGCATCAGTCTTCGACCCCACCACCAATTACCACACCATCCCGCATCCAGTGCGCATGCGTGAAGCGGTTCCCCCCTTTCTCTTTCCCAGAATACCCCTCCACCAATAGTAGACTTTTGCCCCTTGTTTTTCGCCTCCTCTGATCCTCCACCCTCTATTTATACCCTTCCTGTTTACCTTTTATATCATTCCATCCTTACTTGATAATGCTGGTTGTCCAGTGAAACGCGTCGTATATCCTGTATCATCATTTACATTTATGTAACCCTGTACCACCATGAATTTTGCTCATCTCCTTCATCTACTTCCTGCCACCCAGCGAAAACTCATCAGAGACCTGGAAACTTTGAATAATAAAATTTCCAACGCAGAAATTGCCATTTCTTTCAACCTCGTATGTACGGTATAAGTATAACCAACACACCATTTTTTTTGTTTTTTTATCATTCACTGCTATGATACCAGTGAATAATCTGTGCACTGAACCAGAACTATCAGTGTGTGCTACGGTATAATTGTATAACCAACACATGTATAATATTAATGATTTTCTACCTAACATGCTTTTTTTGGTTAATCAGTGAATAATCTTGCACTGAACCAGAACGTGCTACAGTATATTTGTAAGCCAACACGACTTCCATCAAGCTTGTGGGAGTCTGCAAAAAGCCGATCGAAAGGTCTTAAAACAAGGCAGATTCCTCAAGGGTTTAAGGGGGAAGGGTATATATATTCGGGTTATTCATATATTTTTTATTCTTTTATTTTCTTAAAATCTTAAAAGCAATTTCCCGGCCGACGGCCAATTCCACTTAACTAGTTTGACATGGAAAGGTCTTAATATTGACAACAAAATGGGACGAAAGGTCTTAAAAGAGACAAATTAAAATGGGCAAGCCTCCCTACTTCACTTCATTAGTTTGGGAATTTTAAGACGTTTTGCTTCATAATGGGGGTCAAACATGTGGGAGAATGGGGGTCTAGTAAACAAGCCATCTCCCCTAAAATAGTTAATAAGCAGACTATCTCCCAATGTCAATCGGCCCTAATAAGTGTTGTCTCGGCACCCCTGGCGAATGATGTGAAGCTTGTAATATTGTCTACCTAAAAAATGTATCAATTTAGCTTGAAGGTGGTCTAGGAGACTGTTTGTGTTTACCTTGATGGCGGTCAATATTTACACATGATTTCTTCTATTGAGTGAGATATACCAACTGTTCCTACACTTACCCACCTATTCAACATCTGACAGACATAAAAGTTGATTCCCTAGACTTCCAGTAATGACAGCTGAAAATGGGCAAGCATCTTATTAAGCGCGAGGTAGGCGAGAACTCATGACCTCTAACCTCCTAAAATTTAACGCAAAAGCAGACTATCTCCCAATGTACAACCTAGCTAATAGCTCGGCACCAATTATATTCTACCAATTAATTCGGTAGCAAGCAATATTTCTAAGATGTGAGATATTAGAGCTAATTTGTTCACTCTTAGCCCTTCTTGACAGTTACAGCTCTAGAAGAGCTATGACAGCGTGATCGATTAGCGCGATAGGCGAGAATCATGACCGCTAACTGTACTCACCCACATAAGTAACCTAGCTAAATCCCCTTAGAAGCTAACCCCCTTCACTCATTCCTACTCTCCTCAGTAGCTTCCCTTCACCCACACTATGCCTGGCTAACTCCCAATTTTCCGCTCCTTTCCGCCCACATCTCTTAACTCCCTCTCCCATTCTGTAAATCATAGTCGTCCGTTATTAATCGTTGTTGCAGCCCCACCACACACACACAAACACCCACACACACCCCCCTTTCAAGATAAATGTGTACATTTTTCGGTTGAAAAATGTCCCGGCTGAAAGCCGGTTCCTCTTATATTACAGGCTCGCTATCGCTCGCCAGGATAAAATCGACACCTACATGGCACGAAAGGTCTTAAAATGAACAGAAATGGTGGTGAACAGTGTGGATAGTGTGTCCTCAATGAATTAGTGTGCCATTTCTTCCAAGCAATGGGGCTGTTATGAGGGAGAAAGGAGTCAAGAAAATAATCTCTCAAGTGGATATCTCCCCTTAACCAACTAAGAGTACATTGTTTGAATATGGCCAATTCAATCGAAACCCTAAAATAGATAATCAAATTCAATCATAGTAACCCCCAACACGTCGCACTTGATGGTGTTAAACTGATTCTGATTTGGGTCTTTGCAATTTGTTCGTTTTTCGGTAAAAAACAGGCTGCGGCGAGTTCCGTTCTATAAGGAAGTTGGACTTATTGATATCGATGCTTAAGGGGAGGTATTTAGTTTGTTCCCTAGACCTCCATCAATCTTAAAATTACCCCCCCTTGAGTCCCTTTCAAGATAAATTTGTAAATTTTTCGGTAGAAATATCCCGGCCGAAGGCCGGTTCCTCTTAAATTACAGGCTCGCTATCGCTCCCCAGGATAAAATCGACACCTGAATTGCACGAAAGGTCTTATTAATATGGGGTGAAAGTTCTTAAAATCGCTAAACTAATGGGGCAAACGTTTTATAATATCAAAAGCAATGGGGCCCTAAACATGAGGGAGAAAAGGGTGTCAAGAAAAAAAATCCCTCAAGTGGAGATCTCCCCTTAACAAGAATTGCCAGCTAAATTGCGTTTGTAATGCATTTACAAATACATGAAACACAACAATAATCAACATAATAATTGGTATCCATCAGAAACATTTAATATTATTGTGTTATTGTGAAAGAGGGGTGACCTGCTTTTTGTCCTCCTTGTCTCCTTTTCCTCTCCCCCCTCTTTCTTTTTTCTGGCTTGTTTTATCCATTCGGCCCCATTCAGCCTACTGTTTTAAGACGTTTTATACCCATCCAGGTGTCAATTTTTTAACTGGTGAGTTGGTAGCGAGCCAGCATATTTTTAAAAAAAAAATGACGGCCAGGCTAAATTTGTACATTTTTGGTAGAAAAATGTCTCCGGCGACGCCGGATTTCTTCATATAATGCTGGCCCGCTATCGCTCGCCAGGAGGAAATCGACACCTAAATGGGGATAAACGTCTTAAAATAGTTGGCTGAATAGGGGCCGAATGGATACAAGCCAGGGAAAGAGATAAACGACAGAACAACAAACAGGTCACCCCCCTTAGTAGCAATGGTAACGTCTGCAGCTTCCTGGTGACCCGAAACTCACAAGTGGTCAATTGTCAATATAATACCATAATTTTAGCGATTATAGACTAAATAATGTGTCTATATTACTCACTATTTACTGTATTTGAACCAAGGGGGGTTCTTTTTAGACCTTGCTTGTGTCTGCTATTTCGACCAATGTATCATAGTTTATCCCATATGCTAACAAAAACGCCTTTGAAGAATTCTTTCAATCTAGAAAATGCCCACCCCGCCCCCCTTCAAGGTAAATTTGTATATTATTTGATAAACAAAATGTCCTGGCCAAAGGTCTATTACTTCTAAGTACAGGGTCGCTTGAAGCATCTTATTATCGCAAACTGATGGGGTAAAACTTCTTAAAAACTCCAAACTAATGGAGCCAAACAGGGGAGGTCCAAAAATATCCACCTCAGACCAAATTAAGGCCACGATTTATGTACCAAAGTGTATTATACTGTAAATGAGACCTGCCGTGCGTGTGGGGGGACTGCAGGAATTATAACCACTACAAGACAGAATACTTCAACATGAGCCTTGATGACAGACTGTTCATTAATTTACACCACATCTAGCAGAAGTGCATGCATCTACACACGTACACACACACGCTAGAGCACTAACACACGCACACACACAGACACGCACGCTCACACATAGTCCCTTACGGTGGGTGGGGGCACCCGCCTTTCAACACGCTCCCACCCCCATTCTGTCTAACTGTCAAGCGCAAGCTTGAACAAATTGTCATGAAAATTGGTTCATAACTCAGTGAGATTGTTTACATACAAACAACAAAGAAATAACACACAAACCGAGCATCTACGTATCGCCTGCTGGATAAAATCACAGTTTCCCTTGGCACATTTCATATCTGCTCACAGCACAGTAGCAAGCCAAACGTAATGACAGCTGGGACATGACTTATTTGCGCTACCGTACATACAACCAAACTTAGGAAATATCATAATCTCCGTTCACCTTTGTTGGCGGAAGTAATTAGCTCTTCAACGGGTGACAGTTGTTAAATCAGTTTCCTAAAAATCTGCATATCTCGTGGTTGCAGTTTTGACGGTATTACAGATTAATCCCTCTTAAGCCGCCCGGATTTCCTTGTGACAGCAAGAGATTTAGGTTGACGTTGACTTTCCATGTTTTATAATTTATTCTAGCTTCAGATATTATGGTCATTAAAGGCGACCGTATTCTTAAGCCGTTCCACAGTGATATATATATATATATACATATATATATATATATATATATATATATATATATATATATTTATATATATATGTGTGTGTGTGGTGTGTGTGTGAGAATGACATTTAGAACGTTTATGGAGCTTTGAAGGATATATGATAGCTAAAAAGATGAAATGAATTAGTTTGTAGCCTTTTTATGAACAGAAGTCCTTCCTAACCTGAATAAAATCGTATAATAGTTTGCCAGAATATGATGCAAAGGACGTCACCGGTTCTGAATTGGTTAACTATTGCGTACGAAAATACGCTACTAATCCAATCATAATATTTTCCTTCAACACATAAAACTATAAAGTGTATCCAAACTTATGTGACCAACTGTAATTAAAACTCGAAATATGCACATACTGGTGTGAAATAATGTAGGCACATCTATTACGTGTTTCCATTTAATTTCCTTTTTAGCAAAGTTTCATTTCTCAACAAAATTCTGATTGTTCGGGGTTAATTAAGCGAGACTACACCAGCCAGCAGAGTGTGTGAGTCATACATATATATGGCCGGAGAGTTGGGGGGGGAGACGAGCATTAAGGGGGTTACCTGCTGTTTTTATCTCTCTCTCCTCTCCTTTCCTGGCTTGTATCCATTCGGCCCCCCATTGCAGCCAACTGTTTTAAAGACGTTATCTCAATCCAGGGTGTCGATTCTTCCTGGCGAGCGATAGCGAGCCATCATTGTATGGGGAAATCCGGCTTCACCGAGACATTTTTCTCGAAAAATTTAAAAATTTAGCTTGCTGTCAAAACAAAAATATATATATGCGCGGGCTACCGCCGTTACCCTCAGGAAAATGAACTGGATGGGGCGTCAAAAGTAGACTGAATGGGGCCGAACGGATAATCAAGCAAAGAGAGAGGGGAGAAAGAAGAGAAAACAAACGAGGTGCCCCCTTAACGGAATGGCCGAAGAGTGGGGGGGGGGAGACGAGCATTAAAAAAACTATATACTTGGGGTATTTACTCTACCCTTTCAGTACCGTGCGTCTGTTTTAAATTGTAGCTAACTAGTAGACGATTTTCAATTTCGTAAAACCAGCCCATTCAACAAACTTCAAACTATCTTACCTTCTTTACTCACCGACCCTCTCAACTGCACAAAATCCTCTAACGGGTAGAGTAAACTAAAATACGTCACTAGTCAAGGCTTTGATTGGCGTACGTATCTGAAGTAATTACATGAATGTTTGAGATGCAGTTCAAATAGTTAGTAGAATGGACAGAAGACATCAGATATATTATATAGAAAGTTATAAGAGATGGGAATCAATAAATACAACGGTATAAATTCAGACGATTGTCAATTATTACTACGCTTATTTAAAATGAAATAAAATCTAAAAAAATAAAGGAAAACAAACCAACGCGATAGCTTAGAGACAACCGCCGATTGTCTACAGTTTATTCTGTGGGAATTAAATGGACGAAAGGACTGCTCAAATTAACCCTCTGACTTCCATTAGGGGAGAGTTGGCAGAGTGTCCTTGCCACTGGACTGGTAATCCAATGGAACCCGGTTCGACTCCCAATAATTTGTTCCCAAAAATGGGAGTATATTGGGATGGAATTTGTGCTGTACCTAGATTTCAGTGCATTACCACAGCACACCGAAATGTCAAAAACAATACCCTCATTGTTCGCTGATTAAATAGCACTGTAGAAGATTCCCATATTACAAAATATGCTACATGGGGGGCAATTGGCCTAGGGAGTTATGCTCAATAGGTGGAGGTCTAATAGTGAGGTCCGAGTCTGGGGGGACTGAGACTGTCAAGCCGCAGAGGCGGAAGCAGCGCAGAGATGGGCTTGCTCGAGCCGGGGTGATTCGCATGTCTCACTCCCCTAGACTGAAAGAAGACCTCACGGGCCTCACAGTGTTCAGCGGTTGCCCTTTGAGGGGCAATGGTGTGCGGTCTCAGCTGCAAAAACAAAAAAAAAAAAAAAAAAAAAAGGGACTATGCCCGAGGCGGGAGTATTTGGAATAAACCAACAACATAGCCAACAAAAAACCAAAAAACCACAATTTATATATACTATATATTATATATATACTGTCTATTAATAAAATAAGTCATATTAAATAACCCTACATAATAATAATCATAATAATAATAGACGGAATGAAATTGCGTATATGATCTTGAAAAGGGTTAAATTGCATAATTACCCGGCACTATTAACGAGTGTGCTGGACGACGTAGTACACTAACACACCCACACCTTTTATTGCGGAATTAATAGAAGCGACTCAAAACACGCTATAAGAGGACTACCACCGTTTTCAGACCTGGCGCACACAATTTATTAAGCCAGCGAGGGGGGAAGGAGGAGAGCCGAGAGGCGAGAGAGAGAGATAGGAGGACCAGATCAGAGAGAGAGAG
This sequence comes from Paralithodes platypus, assembly GCA_032716605.1. Classification (NCBI taxonomy): domain Eukaryota; kingdom Metazoa; phylum Arthropoda; class Malacostraca; order Decapoda; family Lithodidae; genus Paralithodes; species Paralithodes platypus. The sequence continues at coordinate 32,743,727 of CM064578.1, read as the reverse complement.
AGAGATGGGGAAAAGTCGGCCAGATATCGCGTGACCTTTGACGTCTGTAACTAAAAACAAAAAAAACAATAAACGATTGGAGCATTTGAGATAAGTAGTTATACCATTTAAGAAGAGTCAGCCAGCGGAATAGGTGTATAAAACTATACTGCAGCAGCCCAGTATAGAGCTACAGATCATTTTGGCCTACCTTTAAGTGAATAGGACTATACGGGAAGTAAGGGGTCGTTTTTTTTCTGGAAAACCATCTTCTTCTTCATGATGAGCCTCAATATTCTTTAGATTCAAAAGACGTTAATAGCCCAATGATTTGGGCGATTTTGAACACATGGTACCCATTTTATTGTCAGTTTTAAGATATTTCTTGATATATAAGTGTCGATGTTTAGGTAGGCGAGCGAAATCCGAAACTGCAATTTAGGACTAATCGGCCTTTGGCCAAGACATTCTACTGTACAAAAAACATGTACTAATTTCATTTCGGAAGGGGAGCTGACGCAAACTAGACACTCGAAACAATAAATAATTATATACATAAAGAAAAAATATGTATGTCACTAAAAGAAAAACCCTTCCCCAGTAATTAATGGATAGCAACGAGAAGAATGAACTACTGAGGAGTGGAATTATTATACAGTATATACCCGTACACGGTATATATATATACAGTATCTTCATATATAACATATATACATATATATATATATAAATGCTGGAAACATGTGCATAATATAAGCAAAGAGAGCGGCCATACTAGGAGTTTAAAAGCGAAAATTAAATCACCGAGCGAACTCATTAAGACTCTCTTTATATAAACCCCGAGCGAACCATTAAGACTCTCTTTATCAACCCGAGGCGCACCATTAAGACTCGCGTTATAAACCGAGCACCATAAGACTTCTTTATACGAGCGGACCATTAAAGACTCTCTTTATAACCGATGCTGAACCCCATTAAGACTCTCTTATAAACCGAGAAACCATTAAGACTCTCTTTATAACCGAGCGAACCATTAAGACTCTCTTTATAAACAGAGCGAACCATTAAGACTCTCTTTATAACCGAGCGAACCATTAAGACTCTCTTTATAACCGAGCGAACCATTAAGTCTCTTTATAAACCGAGCGAACCATTACGACTATGTTTATAAACCGAGCGAACCATTAAGACTCTCTTTATAACCGAGCGAACCATTAGACGTCTCTCTTTTATAAACCGAGCGAACCATTAAGACTCTTTAAAACCGAGCGAACATTACGACTCTCTTTATAAACCGACATTGAGCGAACCATAAGACTCTGTTATAAACCGAGCGAACCATTAAGACTCTTATAAACCGAGCGAACCATTAGACACTCTTTATAAAACGAGCGAACCATTAAGACTCACTTTATAAACCGAGCGAACCATTTAGGCTCTTTATAAACCGAGCGAACCATTAAGACTCTTTATAAACCGAGCGAACCATTAAGACTCTCTTTATAAACCGAGCGAACCATTAAGACTCTGTTTATAAACCGAGCGAACCATTAAGACTCTTTATAAACCGAGCGAACCATTTAGACACTCTTTATAAACCGAGCGAACCATTAAGACTCTCTTTGTAAACAGGACCCTACTCTAATTAAACATATAGGCCTAATGAGTTCATACCGCCCATAAACTAAGGCAGTCAAAAAAAAATCTAATTCATATTTTGTCACCATCCAAACTTCTTTCTAAACTCATTGAATGAAATCAACAAATATTTGTGGCAATCCAGGACTCGAACCTAGGATACTCACACCGAAAATTCCGCGCACCTATGCATTACGCTATCAATCTATTTTTGACATTTCACCACAACACCCAAACACCTCCAATGATATTAACGAAAGCATATATATGTGATCCACAGGCTACGATTTATTATGCAGTTTCGAATTGCATATTAATCTGCGCATGTACGGTCGCGCTAATAAGTCATGTCCCAGCTGTCATTAGGTTTGGCTTGCTCTGCGGTATGAAGTCTGTCAGATGTTGAATAGAGTGGGTAAGTGTAGTAACATCTTTGTATATTATACTCGATATGAAGAAATGAAGCTTAGATATTGCTGATACCAATAATTATTGATTCAAAACATACTGGTGCCGAGATATCAATTATTAGCGTGATGTACAGACATTCCAAATGTACTATGGTAGCCTAATGTATAGATGAATGGAAGGGTAGTAATTGTACAGTATAGATGAATGGAGGATATGGATAGATGTAATGGAAGGAGTATGATTAGAATGAATGGAGGAGTACGGTATAGATGAGGATGAATGGAAGAGGTAATTGTCGTAGATGAATGGAATAAGGAGTAATGTTCTAGATGAATGGAAGAGAATAAATGTATAGATGAATGGAAGGATTTAGATGATGGTAAGGAGTAATGTATAGATTTGAATGGAAGGAGTAATGTCTAGAAGAATGGTAAGTTCGATGAAGGGAGTAATGTATAGATGAAGGAAGGGAGTAATGTATAGATGATAGGAGTGTATAGCATGAATGGAAGGTAATGTATAGATGAATGGAAAGGAAAGAGTAATGTATGATGAATGGAGGTAGAATGTATAGATGACATGGAAGGAGTATGATAAATGGAAGGAGTAGTAATGTATAGAGGAATGGAAGGAGTAATGTATAGATGAATGGAAGGATAATGTATAGATGAATGGAAAGGAGGAATGTATAGATGAATGGAAGGAGTAATGTATAGATGAATGGAAGGAAATGTACTAGATGAAATGGAAGGAGTAATGTATAGATGAATGGAAGGAGTATGTATAGATGAATGAGAAGGCGTAATGTATAGATGAATGGAAGGAGTAATGTATAGATGAATGGAACGAGTAATGTAAAGATGAATGAATGGAGGAATGTATAGATCAATGGAAGGAGAAATGGATAGATGAATGGAAGGAGTACTGTATAGATGAATGGAAGGAGTAATGTATAGAGAATGGAAGGAGTAATGTATAGATGAATGGAAGGAGTAATCAATGGGGCACATAAGGGGAGATATCCACTTGAGGGATTTTTTTTCTGAACCCCCTTCTCCCTTATGTTTAGGCCCATTGCTCTTGAAGTTTTCAGACGTTCACCCTATTTAATTGGCGATTTTAAGAAGTTTCACCCCAGTTATGTCACTTTAAAGACTTACGGCCCATTTAGGTTTCGATTTTTCCAGGCGAGCGATAGCAAGCCTCTAATTTAGAGGGAATCGGCCTTCGGCCGGGACATTTTTCTACCGAATAATGTAAAAATTGATCTTGAAAAGGGGGTCAAGGGGGTGTAATTTTCAAGCTTGATGGAAGTCTAGGAAACACACTAAAAACCTCCCTTTAACCCTAGGGAAGGCCTCGCTATACATAATTATGACAACATCGACACCATTACCCACTTAGGTGACGGGAAGCTCATCAGTCTACATGCATAATATATATATTCATCCTTTAATTAAGGGAGCCCACCTCGCTTTTTGTTCTCTCCCTCTCTCTTTGGCTTGTATCCATTCAGCCCCATTCAGCCTACTGTTTCAAGACGTTTATCATCATCCAGGTGTCAATATTTTCCTGGCGAGTTGTAGCGAGCCAGGATATATTTTTGTTTTAACAGCAAGCTAAATTTGTAAATTTTTCGATAGAAAAATGTCTCCGGCGAAGCCGGATTTCTCATACAACACTGGCTCGCTATCGCTCGCCAGGAAGAAATCGACACCTGTATGGGGATAAACGTCTTAAAACATTTGGCTGAATGAGGCCGAATGGATACAAACCAGAGAAAGAGAGAAAAGGAGAGACAGATAAAAAAAGCTGGTGACCACTTTAAACCCTTCAGTACCGGGGCCGTTATTAAACCTTCATTCTGGCTACTAGCCTATGATGTTATTCAATTAAAAAAGTGCCTCCAACATGTTACAGGCTTCAAACTGTCTCGCTCTACTCTTTTTATTGCCACATATCTTTCTTAAACCGGTCTTCTAAATACAGTATAATAAAGCTAAAAAGGACGTCGCCGGGTACAGAAAGAGGGTTAAGGGGAGGTTTAGTTTGTTCCATATTATTTCCATCAAGCTTACGATTACACCCCTAGACACCCTTTGAAGATAATTTTGTAAATTTTTCGGTAGAAAATGTCCCGGCCAAAGGCCGGTTAATCTTAAATTACAGGCTCGCTATCGCTCGCCAGGATAAAATCGACACCTAAATGGCACGAAAGTTCCTAAAATTGACAGAAATGGGGCAAAGGTTCTTAAAATCACCAAACTAATGGGGGCGAACGTCTCAGAATATCAAAAGCAATGGGACTAAACATGAGATAGAAAGGGGTCCAGAAAAAAATCCCTTAAGTAGAAATCTCCCCTTAATCCATCATAATCATTCACAAGATATCTGGGATTTGTCCTGGTAATTTAAGAAAGAAACATAATTGTATAACCAAACAATCAACTGCTATGATACCAGTGGAATAATCTTGCACTGAACCGAACTATCAGTGTGTGTACAGTATAATTGTATGTATAGCCAACACATTCACTGCTATGACAGGGTGAATATTACAGCTGCCACTGAACCAGAGCTATCAGTGTGTGTGCTACGGTATAATTGTATAACCAACACATTCACTGCTATGATACCAGTGAATAATCTTGCACTGAACCAGAGCTATCGTTGTGTGTCTACAGTATCAGTTGTATAACCAACACATTCACTGCTATGTATACCAGTGAATAATCTTGCACTGAACCAGAACTATCAGTGTGTGCTACGGTATAAGTATAAACCAACACATTCACTGCTATGATACCAGTGAATAATCTTGTACTGAACCAGAACTATCAGTGTGTGCTACGGTATAATTGTATAGCCAACACATTCACTGCTATGATACCAGTGAATAATCTTGCACTGAACCAGAACTACATGGTGTGCTACGTATAAACATTGCTACGGTATAACAACAAAATTCACTGCTATGATACCAGCGAATAATCTTGCACGGTGAACCAGAAACTATCACGTGTGCTTACAGGTATAATTGTATAACCAACACATTTCAATCTGCTATGATACCAGTGAATAATCTGCACTGAACCTGAACTATCAGTGTGTGCTACAGTATAATTGTATAACCAAACACATCCAATGCTATGATACAGTGGAATAATCTTGCACTGAGAACGAAGGAAACTATCAGTGTGTGTACAGTATAACCAACACAGGTGCATACCAAGTGTGAATGCATCTGAACCCGAACTATCGTGTGTGCTACAAAATTGTATAACCAACACCATTCACTGCTATGATACCAGTGAATAATCTTGCACTGAACCAGAACTATCAGATGTGTGCTACAGTATAACTGTATAACCAACACATCACTGCTATGATACCAGTGAATAATCTTGCACTGAACCAGAAACTATCAGTGTGTGCTACAGTATAATTGTAAACCAACACATTCACTGCTATGATACAGTGAATAATCTTGCACTGAACCAGAACTATCAGTGTGTGTGACTACAGTATAATTGTATAACCAAACACATTCACTGCTATGATACCAGTGAATAATCTTGCACGGAACTGGTGTGCTACAACAACATTCACTGAACCAGTGAACACTCTTGTATCAGTGTGTGTGCGATTGTATAACCAACACATTCACTGTATGATACAGTGAATAATCTTGCACTGAACCAGAACTATCAGTGTGTGCTACGGTATAACAAACAAATCCACTGCTATGATACCAGTGAATAATCTGCACTGAACCAGAACTATTCAGGGTGTGTAAAGGCTCAGTATAATTGTATAACAAACACCTTCACTGTTATGATACCAGTGAATAATCTTGCACTGAACCAGAGCTATCAGTGTGTGCTACGGCATAATTGTATAACCAACACATCCACTGCTATGATACCAGTGAATAATCTTGCCCTGAAACCAGAAACTATCAGTGTGTGCTTAGGTTATAATTGTATAACCAACACATTCACTGCTATGATACCAGTGAATAATCTTGCACTGAACCAGAGCTATCAGTGTGTGCTACGGTATAATTGTATAACCAAACACATCACGCTATGATACCAGTGAATAATCTTGCACTGAACCAGAACTATCAGTGTGTGCTACAGTATAATTGTATAACCAACACATTCACTGCTATGATACCAGTGAATAATCTTGCACTGAACCAGAACTATCAGTGTGTGCTACAGTATAATTGTATAACCAACACATTCACTGCTATGATACCAGTGAATAATCTTGCACTGAACCAGAGCTATCAGTGTGTGCTACGGTATAATTGTATAACCAACACATCCACTGCTATGATACCAGTGAATAATCTTGCACTGAACCAGAACTATCAGTGTGTGCTACAGTATAATTGTATAACCAACACATTCACTGCTATGATACCAGTGAATAATCTGCACTGAACCAGAACTATCAGTGTGTGCTACAGTATAATTGTATAACCACCACATGCACTGCTATGATACCAGGAAATAATCTTGCACTGAACCAGACAGCTATCAGTGTGTGCTACAGTATAATTGTATAACCAACACATTCACTGCTATGATACCAGTGAATAATCTTGCACTGAACCAGAACTATCAGTGTGTGCTACAGTATAATTGTATAACCAAACACATTTCACTGCTATGATACCAGTGAATAATTTTGCACTGAACCGAGCTATCAGTGTGTGCTACAGATATAATTGTATAACCAACACATTCAATGCTATGATACCAGTGAATAATCTTGCAGGAACCAGAACTATCAGTGTGTGCTACAGTATAATTGTATAAGCCAAAAACATTCACTGCTATGATACCAGTGAATAATTTTGCACTGAACCAGAACTATCGGGTGTGCTAAAGTATAATTGTATAACCAACACATTCACTGCTATGCTAATGATACCACGGAAGTAATTTGCACTGAAACCAGAACTATCAGTGTGTGCCACGGTATTATTGTCAACCAAAAAAATTCACTGTGACACAAGTGAATAATCTTGCACTGAACCGAACTATCAGTGTGTGTACATGCTACAGTATAATTGTATAACCAACACATTCACTGCTATGATACCAGTGGAATAATTTTGACTGAACCAGAGCTCTCAGTGTGTGCTACGGTATAATTGTATAACCAACACAGTGAATAATTCGTACTGAACAGAACTATCAGTGTGCCACGGTATAATTGTATAGCCAAACACATTCAATGCTATGAACCAGTGAATAATTTTGCACTGAACCAGAACTATCAGTGTGTGCTACGGTATAATTGTATAACCAACACATTCACTGCTATGATACCAGTGAATAATCTTGTACTGAACCAGAACTATCAGTGTGTGCTACGGTATAATTGTATAGCCAACACATTCACTGCTATGACACCAGTGAATATCTTTGGAACTATCAGTGTGTGCTACAGTATAATTGTATAACCAACACATTCACTGCTATGACACCAGTGAATAATTTTGCACTGAACCAGAACTATCAGTGTGTGCTACAGTATAATTGTAAAACCAACACATTCACTGCTATGACACCAGTGAATAATTTTGCACTGAACCAGAACTATCAGTGTGTGCTACAGTATAATTGTATAGCCAACACATTCACTGCTATGATACCAGTGAATAATCTTGCACTGAACCAGAGCTATCAGTGTGTGCTACGGTATAATTGTATAACCAACACATTCACTGCTATGATACCAGTGAATAATCTTGTACTGAACCAGAACTATCAGTGTGTGCTACGGTATAATTGTATAACCAACACATAACAACACATTCACTGCTATGATACCAGTGAATAATCTTGTACTGAACCAGAACTATCAGTGTGTGCTACAGTATAATTGTATAACAAACACATCCACTGCTATGATACCAGTGAATAATCTTGCACTGAACCAGAACTATCAGTGTGTGCTACAGTATAATTGTATAACCAACACATTCACTGCTATGATACCAGTGAATAATCTTGCACTGAACCAGAACTATCAGTGTGTGCTACAGTATAATTGTATAGCCAACACATTCACTGCTATGATACCAGTGAATAATCTTGTACTGAACTAGAAACTATCAGTGTGTGCTACGGTATAATTGTATAGCCAACACAGTTAAGGCTATGATACCAGTGAATAATATTGTACTGAACCAGAACTATCAGTGTCAGTGGGTGCTACAGTATAATTGTATAGACCAAACACATTCACCGCTATGATACCAGTGAATAATCTTGTACTGAACCAGAAACTATCAGTGTGTGCTACAGTATACTGGTTATAACCAACACATTCACTGCTATGTACCAGTGAATAATTTGTACTGAACCAGAACTATCAGTGTGTGCTACAGTATAATTGTAAGAACCAACACATTCATGCTATGACAACAGTGAATAATTTGGCACTGAACCAGAACTATCAGTGTGTGCTACAGTATAATTGTATAACCAAACACATTCACTGCTATGACACCAGTGAATAATTTTGCACTGAACCAGAACTATCAGTGTGTGCTACAGTATAATTGTATAGCCAACACATTCACTGCTATGATACCAGTGAATAATTTTGCACTGAACCAGAACTATCAGTGTGTGCTACGGTATAATTGTATAACCAACACATTCACTGCTATGATACCAGTGAATAATTTTGCACTGAACCAGAACTATCAGTGTGTGCTACAGTATAATTTGTAACCAACCAACACATTCACTGCTATGATACCAGTGAATAATCTTGCACTGACCAGAGCTAATCAGTGTGTGATACGGGTATAATTGTATAACCAACACATTCACTGCTATGATACCAGTGAATAATTCTTTACTGAACCAGAACTATCAGTGGTGTGCTACGTATGTATAATTGTAAAAGCCCAACACATTCACGCTATGACACCAGTGAATAATTTTGCACTGAACCAGGACTATCAGTGTGTGCTACAGTATAAATTGTATAGCAAACACATTCACTGCTATGATACCAGTGAATAACTCTTGCACTGAACCAGAACTATCAGTGTGTGCTACAGCTACAGTATAATTGTATAACCAAACATTCACTGCTATGATACCAGTGAATAATCTTGCACTGAACCAGATACTATCCGTGGGTGTGCTACAGTATAATTGTATAGCCAACACATTCACTGCTATGATACCAGTGAATAATTTTGCACTGAACCAGAACTATCAGTGTGTGCTACGGTATAATTGTATAACCAACACATTCACTGCTATGATACCAGTGAATAATCTTGCACTGAACCAGAGCTATCAGTGTGTGCTACAGTATAATTGTATAGCCAACACATTCACTGCTATGATACCAGTGAATAATCTTGTAAGAACCAGAGCTATTCAGTGTGTGCTACGTTGTATAATTGTATAGCCAACACAGTCACTGCTATGATACCAGTGAATAATCTTGCAATGAACCAGAGCCTATCAGTGTGTAGCTACAAGTATAATTGTATAGCCAACACACTTCATGCGGCTATGATACCAGTTGAATGAATAATCTTGTACTGAACCAGAACTACTCAGTGTGTGCTCCGGTATAATTGTATAAGCAATCACACTTCACTGCTTATGATTACCATGTGAATAATGGCTTGCACTGAACCACGAGCTATCAGTGTGTGCTACAGTATAATTGTTATAGCCAACACATTCACTGCTATGATACCAGTGAATAATCTCTGTTACTGAACCAGAACTATCAGTGGTGTGCTACAGTATAAATTGTATGGTATAACCAAACACATTCACTGCTATGATACCAGTGAATCAACTCTTGCACTGAAACCAGAAAACTATCAGTGTGTTTGCTACAGTATAAATTGTATAACCAACACATTCACTGCTATGATACCAGTGAATTAATCTTGCACTGAAACCAGAACTATCAGGGTGTGCTCCAGTATACTGTATAACCAACACATTCACTGCTATGATACAAGTGACTAATCTTGCACTGAACCAGAACTATCAGTGGTGGTTGCTACGGTATAATATTGTCGATTCTTGGTGCCTTGAATAGTCTAAGGGGGGTGACCTGCTTTTTGTTATTTCTTTCAATTGATCATTTCTTGGCTATGATATCATTCGGCCCATTAGCCAAACTATTTTACGGGACGTTTATCCCCATTATCTAGGTCGATAATCTTCCTTAGCGAAGCGATAGCGAGCCAGATGATATATGAAGAGAATCCGGCTTTCGCCCGGAGAAATTTTTTACATTTTTGAAAAGTATTGAACCAATTACAAATTAGCCTGCTGTCAAACCAATAAATAAAAAGAAATCAGGGCTCGCTACTAGCTGGCCCTGTTATACGTACGAACCAGTAAAAAAATGACACACCTGGATAGGGATAAAACTTGTCTTAAAAACTATCAGTGTGCTGAATTGGGCCACAATGGATACAAGCCACAGAGAGAAAGATAGAAGAAGGACAGAACAAAAACAGGTCACCCCCCCCTTAACTAATGGTTACTGTGTACTTCTAAACTAACCAAACACTGTATTTATGTGAGTTACAACCAATAGGTACAGTAGAGAGACTAAGAGTACTACTAACTTGGTCAAGATACGATGACGCAGTTAAAATATGAGTTCTGTTGCCGGCTATTATTGTGTTAATTTATAAATTAATGCGATTAATCGATTTAAGGAGTATAGTTGGTGGTGTGTTGGATAGGAACATAACAATTTATAAGATTTTTAGACCAGATTTTATAGATTAGGAAGGTGTATATGGAAGCTAAAGAGGTAAGGGGAGGTATTTAGTTTGCTCCATGGACCACATCATCAAAGGCCATTAAAATCACACCAACGTTGAGTCCCTTTCAAGATAAATTTTTACATTTTTCGGTTAGAAAAATTTCCCGGCCGACAGGGGAAGCCTGTGTTCCTCTTAAATTACAGGCTCGCTATCGCTCCGCCATGGGATAAAATTGATACTCTGAATTGCACGAAGAGTTCTTAATTGGGGGTTGTGAAAGTTCTTAAACATCGCTCGCTTAAATAATTGGGGCAAACGTTTTATAATATCCAAAAGCAATGCGGGCGTACACATGAGGGAAAAAGGTGGGGTCAAGAAAAACATCCCTCATCAGTGGATAGATCTCCCCGTAAGATGAGATAATCGCACCCTTCATAAGTCCACAGACCAGATCCTCCTTAAAGCAATTATAAAAACCATCTAATGATATCCAGAATAGTATTATCATAATGCGGCATTCTTATTATGAACATAAAGATAAATGGCGAAGGCTGCAAAAAGCCGATCGAACCCACACAAGGCAGATCCTCAAGGGTGTTAAGTTTAAGGGGGAGGAGTATGATATTATGCGGTTCGGATTATGTCGAAGCTATGTTCATATATTTGTATATTCTTTTATTTTCTTCCCTTAGACTCCATCAACACTTCAAAAATAAATACCATTAGTTACTCATTCTCGATTAATTTGTACATTGTTCGGTAGACAAATTTCCCGGCCGACGGACAATTCCACTAAAAGTATGAGGCTCCCTATCGTTCGCCAGGAAAAAAAAATAGACACCTAAATAGCACGAAAAAGGTATTAATATTGACAACAAAATGGGACGAAAAAGGTCTTAAAAGAGACAAATTAACTGGGCAAGCATCTTAACACTTTAATGGGCGTCAAACATGTGGGAGAATGGGGGTCTAGTCAAAAAAACAAGCCATCTCACGTAAAATAGTTAAATTAAGCCAGACTATCTCCCAATGTACATCAGGGCCCTAAGACGTGTTGTCTCGGCACCACTTATATTCTGACCAATAATTCGTATGTTCAGCAATATTTACACATGATTTCTTCTATTTGAGTGAGACTATACAAGTGAGATTATCCAACATGTTCCTACACTTACCCAACCTATATCACCATCTGACAGACATAAATACAGCACAGAACCGAGCCAAACGAAATGACAGCTGAACCTGTCTTATTAGCGCCGAGCGGCGAGAACTCATGACCTCTAACCTCTGTAACTCTAAAAAGCCGACTACAAGTAAACCATAGCTAAAATTTCTACCAGTCAGTCAAGGAATAGGATGTGGATATTTAGAAGCTAATTTTGGCTCTAGCCCTTCTTGAGTCACAGAGGATAGAGAGTCATCGATTATATCGCCAAACTTACACCTCACATAATTATACAGTAGATCCCCTTCCCTTCACTCTCTCTTCTTGTTACTGGGTGCCTGGCTAACAGATTTTCCGGCTCCTTTATTTCCGCCCACATCTCTTAACTCCCTCTTCCCATTCTGTTAAACTCATTAGTCGTCCCCCCCGTTATTAATATCGTTATTGCAGCCCCCACCCACCCACACACACACACACACACTCCTTCTCTCTCTCTCTCTCTCTACCAACCTGGCCTCCACTGTGGTGAACAGTGTGATAGTGTGTTATCAATGAATTAGTGTGCCATTTCTTCCAGTGGGCACTAGGCACTTTCCATGAAATTTTTCCCTTTCGCCTGGAGAAATACAAGCGCGCG